>LR990874.1:141323-741323 GCA_905163395.2 Endotricha flammealis
AAACGAACTTACCTTGTGATGTTTGATTCCAATTATGCGAGGGTCTCAACCGAAGACGATTACATAGCCCAACCCACCCAAGAACCCAAAAAAAAAAAAAAAAAAAGTGTTTATGACACAAAACCTACTTTAAAATAATGAGGTCAACGCCGGCGCAACCTGCCGTGGCAGATTAGGAGGGGGTACAGGAAATGCAATTTCATTACTATTTTTTATTAATAGCTCTAAATGTGTGACTGAGATGGCACAATATCATGTGCTGCTGCTTGTAAATATTGTAATCGTCTTCGGTTGAGACCCTCGCACAGTGATCTGTTATTTACTATAGATTCGTAATGTTTGACACATACCCGCTGCCACGTCGACTGAGGCCACAGTCTTAGTTGAATTTCTTCCGACTTAGTCGTAGTTTGACGTTCAGTGAATGCGTATCTCACAATAATATCACAAAAATGGTTAAATGCACTGTTAAAACATGTATGTCGTGATCCCAAACTAATAACAAAGCAAGTGGTATCACTTTTCACAAATAAGAATGCTTAATTATGTTAAAATTATACCAAAATAGTATTAAAATCGAAATTAATATATTACGCATTGTTTTTGTCAACAGTGTTGCCAGTAAAAACGATTTTAAGTTTCCCAAATGTTGGGAGTTTAGTCAATGACGAACTCATACGCCTTTATGTATCATTAGTAACACAGTAGAAGTAAACCTACAACCAGGCTCAAACTAGAATTAATTATTTACTTAGAATTGATTGATACTAAAATCAATCGCTAGTGCTACGCACGTCAAGACAAGAAAAAACAAATCATTTTCCTCTTTTTGATATGGCTTTTAACTGACATTTGACATAATGATATCATTACTATGACAGTGAAGTAACAATTTCATCTTTTTCATTGTGGTAACGGTGTTTAATTTAAATTGTTTCTGCAATTATCAAATGTTCGATTGAGTACAATAGTTTTTTGTTTTATGTTGTATTTTATTCAAATTATTTAAATTTATTATTTTATTTTATTTAAATTTCATTTTCATTTCTTAACAATAAAAAAAATCTACTGAAGACTTGGCTGTATGGGCATAGTTCCCTTTGCCTACCCAGAATGGGTGAAGAAAACAAAAAAAATCTCTGCTAAAAGAATGTTTTACGGTTGGCGCCATTTTCCAAAAATACGTTCAGTGAATGCGTATCTCACAATATTAACACAAAAATGGGTAAATGCGCTGTTAAAGCATGTACGTCGCGGTCCCAAACGAATAACAAAGCAAGTGGTGTCACTTTTCACAAGTAAGTATGCTTAATTTTGTTCAAATTATACCAAAATAGAATTAAAATCCCTCTACACTATCGTGTGTGCCTTTAGTCGCCCATCATGGCCCATTGTGAAGAGGAGGCTTTACAGTTAATGAAATACATAGGTACAATTTATAAACTAACAATAAGGCCAATAACAGGTTTCCCTGATTATGCCGATAGTTGCGTACGTGCGGGTAGAAGTCGGTATCCGACTTTATTAAAGAATTTACTTACAAAACTTCTAAATTACAATTTGCTTCTGATGACAAATTTAAATATTGTTCTAAATTACCGTGAATAACTTTTATCAGTATTACAGTCTTGAATGGTCTATAATTTCCTAAAGATTTTTTTGTCATCCGCGAACATAAAAAAATGTGTAAGTTTAGGTACTACCTACCTATTCATTTCGATAAAATGTCTTAAGTTTCCTTCCTTATTGATATTATTTCTACTGTGTTAGTAAATTAACGTAATTTCACTCATCTTTAATTTGTTTACCAGAAATAACGAACTATTAATATTATTTAATGATTTTTGGAAAAAAAAAGGTAAAATCATTCAATCATTCAATGGGAAAATTATTCATGAGCTGGCAACTCTGACCATTTTTCTGGGAGTAATGCTTTTGTCTCATTTTGACATAATTAGTTTGACTCTAGAAAAAAAGAGACAAACATATTTTACTTTGGCATATGCTCGGAATATGTATCGGTTTCAAAACTACGTCTTTAACACTCTGAAGTGGTTGCGGCTTTTTACAAATGCTTTGTATGGCGTTACTTCTCTTGTCTTAGAAGAATATATAAAACCTCATTGCCCTCGCATAATTGGAATCAAACATCACAAGGTAAGTTCGTTTGATTCTTAATTATACGTCACATCTATAATCGTAGTATGGCACAAAAGTCATCTAAGTATATAGTTGACATGTACCCAGCCGTTCGCAATAGTTTTATTACCGGTTTCATCAGTTTGGTAAAAACATACGGAGCTGTGTTCAAACCAAATGGCAAAACGTTAAATTCGTAAAGATCGTCATAGATAAATCGCAAATACTTCCGAGAGTCTTCGTCCATATTAACCAATAAGTACGCATCTTTGATATCAATTGTAGTCATGTAACAGTTGCTTGTGACTAGTTTGATGGCGGTACGTAAGTCCTCCAATTTAAAATGACTGGTCGGTATGTGTTTATTTAAGTTTTTTAGATTAAGAATGAAACGCATTTTGCCATTAGGTTTGGGTCTCAAAAAAATGCTAGACAAATACTGTTCGGGATGTTCTTGACATTTTGATATTGCTCCTATGTTTACAAGATTATTAATTGTTTCGTCAAAGTAAGATTGTTCTTTAATACTAGCAGAAAGACATTGCGGCGGTTCATTTTGAACCGGAGTACTAGTGAATTGTAGGCTATATCCATTTATCCACGACAGAATAACGTGGTCATTGGTTATGAGTGACCATTGTGTTAAAAATGACGTTAGCCGTCCAGCATATTTTACCTCGTCTAACGTCGGCCGGTTTGTCTCGGCGGCGGCTGATAACGCGACTGCCTCGATGAGCCTGCGGGCGGAGCGCGCGTCGCTGTCTGCTGCGCAGGCGGTCCCGTCTGCCGACCCCTCTGAGACCCCGCCGTGGCCTGTCTGCCGCGATTCGGCGGGGTCTGCCTCCAGTTTTTTGAAGTCGATGGCAGGAGTTGCTGATTCGCTGGCTTTCTGAATTGTTTATTATTATTTTGAGTGGCCTTTATCTCTGAACCTGACTTCGACACGGCTTTAGCTGATCTGAGCGTTTCTGCTAAGTTTTCGCCAAAGAGATACTTATCTACCTTTGTTTTATCAACATGATCCTTGATCTCTTTTTTGAGCGCCGTGCTCGCAAAATAACGTCGTTTCATGGAATCGGAATATTGAACGTCGCATAAAATCCTTGTGGAATCCATAAGTTTCTTTAGTAAGCCATTGTCTTTATCTTTAATCTATAGTTGAAACGATATCACTCCGCTTATGCAAGATATAGCACATGTAATTTGTTTCTGTCTGTTTTCTAGGCCTTTGTCGCGTCTGACTGTTACCTCGGGTAAGGCTGCCTTTATTTCGTCATTCAGTAATGGCGCTGCGATTTTTTTACAATTTGCGGGCACGAGGTATTTGTTGGCGAGTTCTTTACGTGTGTCTTTGTCTAATCCGGATGTGACTATGTGTTGTAAATGAGTACTTAACTCATCATGTATATCAGAGCCGTACTCTGTCACTGCCGACAAATCCTTGCCCAGGATTTCTAGCAAGTCATTGTCTAGTTCAGATTCTTGTGTGGGTTCGGAGGGTAGGGTCAAACCCTTTTCCGAATTTGATTGTATACTATCATTAGTTACGGTCTTGTCACTAGGTACAATTGCAGTTCCGAGTTCAAATATGTCCTCAGGAACGACCTCATGGTCGACCAAATGTCCCTCGTTAGGCTCAGCTAAAATTAAATATTTAAATTCGTTATGAAATAATGTAGGGTAGGTATTTGAAAAAATTCATACTTGTGCGGTAGAATAATTACATCGTAACTTAATTTTGAAACTGAATAAATCTGATTGTAGTGATTTATTATTTATTAAGTAGGTTTATGCTCAAATCCTATGAGGTGAGCGAACCTTGTAATGATGAAGCGCTGTATGTTACATCATTACAAGGAAAGTCTGGAAGTTTTTGAAATCTCTCGGTGTTGGTAAAAATAATCACAGCTTGTCTAAAAATGTTGACATTGATGGACTTGCTAACCATTTTTCTTCTTCATCAACTTTCGACCCCAGCATTAAAGCTGCCACTTTAGGTAATATTTCTTCCTTACCAACTCCTGATTATTCTCCTTTTCTTTTCGCTGCATTTGCTGAGGGTGATGTTGAGAGGAGTATTAAGTCTGTAGTCTCGAACGCCGTAGGAGATGACAGCATTAGTCGTAATATGATTCTCCCAATCCTTGACATTGTCCTTCCAACTATCACTAAGATCTTGAATAATTCCATTTTTTCCGGTGTATTTCCTTCAGCTTGGAAGAATGCTTATATTGTTTCCGTACCTAAAAAATCGAATCCTTTATCGTTCTCTGATTACCGTCCCATTTCCATCCTACCTTTTCTTTCTAAAGTCCTTGAACGTTTAGCCCATCAGCAGCTTTCGTATTTCCTTAATAAAAATAATATCCTTAATCCTCTCCAGTCTGGCTTCCGTCCCGGTCATAGTACGACTACGGCTTTAGTAAAAATCACGGATGATATACGTCTTAATATGAATGATTCGCATCTCACTGTTCTATCTCTATTAGATTTCAGCAATGCATTTAATACGGTAGATTTTGAAATACTAATAAAGCTACTTTCTTCTCTCAACATCTCTTCCTCAGCAGTTGACTGGTTTCATTCTTACCTGTATGGGCGACGGCAGCGTGTGCGCATCGAAGATTCTTTCTCTTCTTGGTGTAGCACTGCTGCCGGCGTGCCTCAGGGTGGCGTGTTATCTCCACTCCTTTTTTCACTGTTTATAAATTCTATTACTTCTGATCTTCGCTCCTCTTATCACCTATATGCAGATGACCTTCAAATTTATACACACGCGCCTCTGGGACAGTTGTCGAATGCGATCTCCATAATTAATGACGACCTCTTGCGTATTTCCGAATGGAGCAGCTGTCATGGCATAATCGTTAACCCAGCTAAAACACAGGCTATTATAATTGGTAGTTCCCGCCTTATCTCCAAGATTGACTGGACATGTCTTGCACCAGTTATTTTTAATGGATCCGTCATACCTTATGGTGATTGTGTTAGAAATTTAGGTGTAGTCATGGACAAAACTTTATCTTGGTCACCACAAATCGCCGAGGTTAGTAGAAAACTATTTGCTTCTTCGTATTCCCTGAGGCGACTGCGAAATTTTCTACCCATTGACACCAAGATTGCGCTAGCACAAACCCTGCTATTTCCCATTCTCGATTATGCTGACTCATGCTATCTCGATGTCACTGAAGTACAGTTAAGCAAACTTGAGCGCCTCCAGAATTTTTGCATTCGCTTTATATTTGGACTTCGTAAGTATGACCATGTTTCTGATTTTCGGATTCAACTTAAGTGGCTTCCCATCAGACTGCGCCGTAATTGGCATATTGTCTGTTTTCTCTACTCTATTCTCTTTAGTCCCACTACTCCCTCGTATCTAAAGGAACGGTTCACTTATCACAGCGCGGTAAGCGACCGTTCTTTGCGTAGTACCCTTGCTCTTCGCCTCATGACCCCTTCGCATACTCTAAAATTTTATTCAAAATCCTTCTCAGTTGAAGCTGTACGCCTTTGGAATGCTCTGCCTGTACACATTCGTAATGCACAAACTCATTGTTCTTTTAAAAACCAGGTCAAAAACTATTATTTGTCCTTAAACACCTGAACTTTCTCCCTTCTTTTTTGTGACTTCGTCTGTTTTCACTTTCTTCTGCATCATTTCTCTATTTGGTTATAGTATATTTTATATGTATTTATTAAGTATAATATATACATAATATATATTTTATTTATTATTATTATATGTTGTATGCTTTTATAATTAATATTATTGTAATTTATCGCCGATTGGGGCCCATAGGGACGCGCCCGCAACTGTGGGTGTTTTGCGGACGCGTCTGTATGGACCTAGCCCCTAATTATTATTGTAATTTTTTTTTTTTTTTTTTTTTTTTAATTATATTATGTTTTATTATTGTTTCTAATTAAGTTTTTGTAAAATTTTGCGCCACCTACCTGTTATTTTTCAATTTTATTTCTCTACCCTAAGGTCGTCTGGAAGAGATTGCTTTAGCGATAAGACCGCCTGTTGTACTTTACCTACATGTTTGTACTTTTAATTTGTTGTTTTTTTTTTGGTGCAATAAAGAATATTGTATTGTATTGTATTGTATTGTTCCAATGAACAGAACGTGGCGCATATGTTTTATTGGGTGTATGTTACGATTCCAATGAAAAGAACGCACCCAAATTTATTTAAGACTGACCGGGATTATACATAATATCACCTACCTTCTGGTTGATCTAAGTCCTGTACTGAGATTATCGACGATGGCGACGACGAGTCGGACGAGTGACGTTTCCGAGCCCGTTTTAATTTTCGTTCCAGTTTTCTTATTTTTCTAGTAATATAATCCTCATTATCTTTATCATGATCGCGATGTTTTCGTTTCGGCATCTTCCTAACTACACTTTAGTAAAAATAACTGAAAACCAAGAGAGTTTAGTGATACCGACACGTGCTACGTGGTGAAGCACTAAACTGTGAATGACGTGGGGAAAGAATGGCGACAGGCGGGAACTGTCAAAAACAAGAAATATTTTTAACAAATTGATTTTTCATGTTATTCTCTCAACTTTTAGTGCAGTGGTGAGTCCTAATCGTGATACTACCTGTGTTTATAACTTTATATTTTAGTTACTAATCTAGAAAGACGAAGCACCTCGTATAATTCTTATTGAAACTACCTTAGCCCAATCTCTTATTCTTCCACTTATTGATTATTGTGATGTGTGTTATCCTGATCTTAATGAAGATCTCCTCAATAAGCTGGACCGGCTTATTAACAATGCCATCCGATTTATCTTCTGTCTCCGCAAATTTGACCATATCTCATCATTTCGATCGAAACTCGGATGGCTACCAATTCGCCAACGCAGACAACAGAGGATGTTGTGCACTCTCTTTTCTATACTTTCCAACCCTCACTCTCCAGAATATCTGAAATGTAAATTTAAATATCTCTCTCACTCCCATGACCGTCAACTTCGCTCAGATAATTCCCTTAAACTTTTCACTCCCCTTTTTCGTTCCGGTTTCATGACCTATTCTTTTACTCGCCAAGCTTCACGACTCTGGAATGCGCTGCCGTACCATATAAGAGACACGCATAACAATTTCATTTTTTAAAAAAGAGTACGATCCCATTTATTCGATAGCTTGCCAAAGTGATTAATCATCATCAACATTATTTTATTGTCTCAGATAATCATCAGTTATATTATATATTAGCTGTGCCCGCGGCTTCGCCCGCGTGGAATTGGACTAAGTAGTATATAGACGGATAGGCTATTTGACACTATTAAAAATATGCTACGAAATGTGGTCATCCTATTAGGTAATAACATAAAAAAACATATTTAACTCTGTTTTATCCAAAAATATTTATAGATTTTTCAAAATAAACAAAATAAATTCAAATTATTTTTTAAATTTCTTCAGCCACAAGAACGCTCTGTGATTGGCTATGCCTCGCGTGACGTCACACGCAAGTCAACATTGTTCATTGTTACGACATTTTGTGTGATTTTATCATTTTATCTATTACTATTCGAATCAAATATTACTGGCATACTTACATCAAAGTGATCTTCACACATAAAAACATTTGTATGAGATAAAATGCTGTTTGGGTCTCTTCGAGCTAACACAGAAACAAACAGTTTTTGTGGAGTTTTTATAGAAGTATTTGTACATTGTGGCACAATTACACCATTTATAAACCATTTTTTCCAGTAAAATAACAGAAAAAATATTCTAAACACGCTGAATGTACACTTTGGTACAAGTTTACTTGCCTGTGACAGTTTCATACTAACTTTGCGCCCCGTTTAACCCCCTAAGGGATGATTTTTGAGAAAAATATTTTATTCGTGTTTCATACCTTTCAATAAAGAACCTTCAAGCTGAATTTCATTCGAATAACTTCAAAAATGGCAAAGTTTCATACTAACCTTGCACCCCCGTTTAACCCCCTAAGGGATGTTTTTTGAGAAAAATATTTTACTCGTGGTTCATGCCTTTCAATAAAGAACCTTCATGCTGAATTTCATTCGAATAACTTCAAAAACGGCAAAGTTTCATACTAACTTTGCGCCCCGTTTAACCCCCTAAGGAATGATTTTTGAGAAAAATATTTTATTCGTCTTTCATACCTTTCAATAAAGAACCTTCATGCCAAATTTCATTCGAATAACTTCAAAAACGGCAAAGTTTCATACTAACTTTGCACCCCCGTTTTACCCCCTTAAGGGATGAATTTCCAAAAATCCTTTCTTAGTGAGCACCTACGCCCCAAAAGCAACCCCTATGCAAAATTTGAGACTCCTGGCTCTTGTAGTTTCGGAGATTTCGTGATGAATCAGTCAGTGATTTTCTCTTTTATAAATATAGATTTGTATGTATTATATATACCTAGTCTTGCCATAAATATTGTAAAAGAGTTTGTATTTATTTTTTAATTGCAAATAACATTTATTACTTTTACAATGTGTTAGTTTAATACATAAATATAAAACAATTTAAAATATAAAAGTTTTATTCGAAGTGGTCTCCATTGGCTGCAATACAGTCCTTTAAACGTTAAGGCCAGTTATCAATAGAAACACGCACTCTTTCCATGGGAAAATTCTTCACTGCCAATCGTATGGATTGTTTTAGGGGCTCCAAATTATCATGACGTTTAGAGCAAGCCGTACTCTCTAAAACGCACCATAAATCATAATCCAGCGGATTAAGATCGGGACTAGACGACGGCCAGTCTTCAGCTCTGATGAAGTCGGAAACGTTCGATTCCAACCAAGACTGCGTGGACCGAGCTTTGTGCTTCGGCGCCGAGTCTTGCCGGAAGGACCATTCTTTGTTATTGAACATGGTGTTGTTAAGGGGATTAACTACCTTCTCAAGAATGGTATCTTGATACACTTGTGCCGATGTTTTGATACCTTTTTCACAAAAGTATGGCTCAGTCACTCCTTCATAGCTAACACCCCACCAAACCATCACTGAAGTCGGGTAATGCCCACGTTGCACTCTGTCGACTAATTGGGAAGCTTTCTTAGAGCTTTGAGCATAAATATGGTCAATTTATTTGTTAAAATGTAGCTAAATTGTAAAAAAAAAACTCAACCGTAAACAAAAATTTTCTGTGACCTCCCTTTGCGTACCGCTTCAGTAGTTTTTTCGATTTTACCACCCTATTCTTTTTTAAATTATCAGTTAAGAAATGGCCAGTACGTCTCTTATAGACTGCAAGTCCTAAGTCATCTTTTAAAATACGCGACATGGTTCTAGGTGCTATCTTCATCTCCCGAGATAAAATCTTTTGCTTTCGGACAGAATTTCTTCGAATTCTTTCCCTTACTGCTTTGACCACCTTTTTCGTACGAACACTACGTGGACGGCCAGATCTTTTTCTGTCACAAACAGAGGAGCTCTCATTGTACCTATTAATAGCCCGGTACACAAACATTTTACTAATACCAAGCATATGGAGAGTTTTAAAAATTGCATTTGGCTCCATACCTACTTTGTGAAATGCAATCACAGCGATTCGGTTCTCTTTATCACCCCACTCCATTTTAATATCGCAAAATATTGTACAATGTATTGGCGCCAAAATAAGAAAAGACAATGAAAAATCATATAAAAATGACAGATTCCAAATTCAAATGTAATATTTTGTTTATTTTTAGTTGTAACAGTATTTATGGCCAGACTAAGTATTTATATATGTCGGATAGCCTAACGGTTATTCGATGTGCAATTCAACATCACAAGGGCGTATCGAGGGTAGTCGTGATATGAGAGAAACAACAGTTTTAGTTTTACTTAAAGAATGTTTATTGAATTTGCTAGCACTTCGGAATGACCACTGATGGAAAAGAAATGCCGCAAGAAAAACCTCAGTCTAGGTCTCTTTTTCAAATCTTTGTTACAACACAATTTAATTAGGTAGAGTATCTTAATTCAACTAAATACAAATAGGCACTAGGTAAAACATGATAGTTCCGTGACTACGAGTACTACTCTCTATGGCGCTCGACAACCAACTGTGTCCAGTCGAGCCCGCCAACCGCCACGGCTCCGCCCGAGCGCGCCAAAGCAACGTTTTCTCAACACGCCGCTAGATGGCGCACCCTCGTTCTGCCTAGTGTTCATGGATGTCATATTCATGACCGTATGCGACACTGCGACACGGCCATTCTGCAAGACACGCGTCCTCGCGTGCGATTCTGAAACAATCAACACTCACACAGCATCACAACGTTCGGTCACTCCTGACCACACATAGGACTTTCTCTCTAACTCAAATCCAAAGTTTCAATATAAAGTCCAATTTACTTCTAAGTAAATACACTTAACAAATCAAGTACCTAAGCATGAAGAGCTTAGTACCAATAATGATAATAAAATCAATTAACAACCGAATATAACAGAGTTCGTCAAAAGCAAGGTGCCATAACCATCCCCGTGGTTACAGCTGATCATCCCTGTGACCTTGTTTCATCAAACAATCATGTACAAACAACAAACTGGTTTTAGAACCTCAATAATGTTGTATCACTTGACCAGCGATACAACTCTTTTTTTTTGTTTACACTATCACTTTACCAGTGATAGTTTTTTTCGTCGTTACTTGACCAGCATTGAATTTAGTAGTCACTTGACCAGCGACCATTCTAAAATTTTACGCTTAACCAGCGATTTCGCTTGACCAGCGATTTCACTTTACCAGTGATTTCACTTAACCAGTGATAGGATGCATAGTTAGATGCGCATCGCGCACTCTTCGGTTAGGCCGGAGCTACGACTACATGCCAACATATGTAGCTTGAAGTCATGAAACCAGTTTTGACAAAATTAAAAAAAAACAAAACTAAATCACTTACAGTAAAATAATCATTACTCACGTCAATAAAATTGATTCTTAGACTTCATGTATTTTGCCAATACAATCTACTCAGTTCTCTTGGCCTTAACAACAGAGGGATCGTTTGTAGTAATGAGAAAACTTTACTCAAAGAAACTTAAACCCATTAAAGACTGAATTTTTCGAAGGTGTCAGATTTTTGTTTTATCTTGATATGCTGTTGATTATGGTCTACTTAACAATATACAAGCATTTAAAAATCTATCATAGGCTTAGTTTAAAAAAAAATGCTGGTACCATACGGTACCGCTAGTCTATTACGGAGAAAATATAACTTTGACTATAAAATGTATTACGGTAGTTTTGTTGTCAGAATTTGAAATAAAAACACAGTATTTACTAAAAAGAACATGTTATCTATATATATAAAATTCAAAGTCCTGACTGACTGACTTAACTATATATCAACGCACAGCCCAAACCGGTGGGTCTAGAGACTCCAAATTTGGACTGTAGGTTCCTTACGACGTCTAGGGGTGTACTAAGAAAGGATTTTTCAAAATTCCTACGGGAAACCGAGATATACGCATACGAAGTTGCGAGGGTGTATCAACGCACAGCCAAAACCGCTGCGTCTAGAGATTCCAAATTTGGCATGTAGGTTCTTTACGACGTCTAGGGATGTACTAAGAAAGGATTTTTCAAAATTCCCACGGGAAAGCGAGAAATACGCAAACGAAGTTGAGAGGGGACGCACAGCCTAAACCGCTGGGTCTAGAGATGCCAAATTTGTCATGTAGGGTCCTTATAAGGTCCAGACCGACCGGACCGGACCGGACCGGAACGGACCGGACCGGACCGGAACGGATCAGACCTGATCGGATCAGACCTGATCGGTCTGGAAGGAACCGCACCGTACCGGGCCGTGCCGGACCGGATCGAACCGGACCGGACCGGTTTTTTTTTCATCTAAATATATAAAATTCAAAGTCCTGACTGACTGACTGACTGACTTAACTATATATCAACGCACAGCCCAAACCGGTGGATCTAGAGACTCCAAATTTGGACTGTAAGTTCCTTACGACGTCTAGGGGTGTACTAAGAAAGGATTTTTCAAAATTCCTACGGGAAACCGAGATATACGCATACGAAGTTGCGAGGGTGTATCAACGCACAGCCAAAACCGCTGCGTCTAGAGATTCCAAATTTGGCATGTAGGTTCTTTACGACGTCTAGGGATGTACTAAGAAAGGATTTTTCAAAATTCCCACGGGAAAGCGAGAAATACGCAAACGAAGTTGAGAGGGGTCGCACAGCCTAAACCGCTGGGTCTAGAGATGCCAAATTTATCATGTAGGGTCCTTATAAGATCCAGATCGACCGGACCGGAACGGGTCAGACCTGATCGATCTGGAAGGAACCGCACCGTACCAGGCCGTGCCGAACCGGATCGAACCGGACCGGACCGGTTTTTTTTCATCTATATAATATGTAAAATTCAAAGTCCTGACTGACTGACTGACTGACTTAACTATATATTAACGCACAGCCCAAACCGGTGGGTCTAGAGACTCCAGATTTGGACTGTAGGTTCCTTACGACGTCTAGGGGTGTACTAAGAAAGGATTTTTCAAAATTCCTACGGGAAACCGAGATATACGCAAACGAAGTTGCGAGGGTGTATCAACGCACAGCCAAAACCGCTGCGTCCAGAGATTCTAAATTTGGCACGTAGGTTCCTTACGACGTCTAGGGATGTACTAAGAAAGGATTTTTCAAAAGTCCCACGGGAAAGCGAGATATACGCATACGAAATTGCGACGGGACGCACAGCCCAAACCGCTGGATCTAGATATGCCAAATTTCACTTGTAGGGTCCTTATAAGGTCCAGACCGACCGGACCGGACGGGACCGGAACGGACCGGACCGGACCGGAACGTATCAGACCTGATCGGTCTGGAAGGAACCGCACCGTACCGGGCCGTGCCGGACCGGATCGAACCGGACCGGACCGTTTTTTTTTTCATCTATATATATAAAATTCAAAGTCCTGACTGACTGACTTAACTATATATCAACGCACAGCCCAAACCGGTGGGTCTAGAGACTCCAAATTTGGAATGTAGGTTCCTTACGACGTCTAGGGGTGTAATAAGAAAGGATTTTTCAAAATTCCTACGGGAAACTGAGATATACGCAAACGAAGTTGCGAGGGTGTATCAACGCACAGCCAAAACCGCTGCGTCTAGAGATTCCAAATTTGGCATGTAGGTTTCTTACGACGTCTAGGGATGTACTAAGAAAGGACTTTTCAAAATTCCCACGGGAAAGCGAGATATACGCAAACGAAGTTGAGACGGGACGCACAGCCTAAACCGCTGGGTCTAAAACACCGGACCGATCGGACCGGACCGGACCGGACCGGACCGGATCGACCGGACCTGATCGGACCGGATGAAACCGTACCGTACCGGGCCGTGCCGGACCGGAATTTGTTTCTGAAGAAAGATATGCTAATTGTTACTAGGCCACGCGGGCGAAGCCGCGGGCGGAAGCTAGTTTATTTTATAAAAAATCAATTGTGATACTCATAATTACAAGAAGCACATAGACCTACATCACATTTGATGCATTGCAATCTCGTCCGGGCGTTACAACCTGCTAAGCCACATCTTCGGCGGCTCGTAGAAGATACGAGCAGATGACCCCGGCTATCGTACCTTATATCATCACTGACCCTAATATCTGTGCGAGATTGTCTACTAGATTTAGGCCGTCCTCCGCCAAGAGGAAGGTTTCGGAATCGAGTTAGATATGTCTGCGCTATGTGTCTGCGAAAATCCAGTTGAGTTTCAGCATTTCCTGCTTTTCTTGACAGTACCCAAACATTACAAATAGCTGCATCAAGCAAATATGTGAAAATAGACCACCACCATTTTTTCCCCCTTATTCCAATACGATAAGTATTTATGTTCTGATCCATTAGGTCAGTTCCACCCATAAAGCGATTGTATTCTGTAAATATGGCTGGTCGTGGAACACTCACTTTCTTTTTCTCTGTTGCACTGTATCTACTTACGTTAGTAATAGGGTTTACTCCATGGACAGTAGACATCGCTGTTACTATCGAATTGTCCTTCCAACGTACGACAGAGATATTGTCGTCAGTGCACTTTACATTGTCGTAAGTACCGCGATTGTTCTTCTGCATTTCTTTTTTATTTGTCAATGGTATGTCCTTTGGTAATCGGTTCTCACGCACAGTTCCAGTACCATTATAGTCTCGACTTTTCAAATTTGGATATTTCGTCATACATACAGATTCATACAGATTGAGCTAGCCCCAAACTAAGTTCGAAACTTGTGTTATGGGATACTAACTCAACGATATTATGTTTTATAACAAATACATATATAGATAAACATCCAAGACCCGAGGCCAATCAGAAAAAGTTCGTTTTTCATCATGACCCGACCGGGGATCGAACCCGGGACCTCTGGGTGGCGGTCTGGCGTGGTAACCATTACGCCACGGAAGTCGTCAAATGTAGTAGTAGTTGGTGTCCAGTAAATAAGTTATCGAAATAAAAATTCATAGGCAGAGATTGCACGCTACTAGGCAAATTGTCAATCATCTTCACAAAAGGAGCTGCTGCTTTTCCAAATTCTTGGTCATACTCAGGTTTCGCATTCACACTTTTGCCTATATTTCGAAATCTACCAAGTAACCATAGGGAGTATTTAGGCACCAAACCTTGAAGCAAACCTGATGGGTTTTCCCCTTATGAATTGTTTGCAACCATGTCTTCCAAAATATTCTATCATAGACTCGTCATAGTTTAGAGCATGTGTTGGTACATAGTTTTGTTGAAAATGTTTCCTTAGTAAATCAGTGAGAGGTTTTAGTTTCCACATTTTATCAGTTGCATCAATTTGTGTATTATCTGAACAATGTAGAAAACGCATGATAGTTTTGAAGCGATCACGTCTCATAGAATTAATTATAAATCATTTCGTTTCTCATGTCGGAGCCTTGGTCCCAGTAGTGAATTTTAGATGGCACGGTGTTATAGCCAGAAATAATTAGAATTGCTATAAAAGCTCTCATTTCGTCGTGCATTATGTTTGGGTTCGGGCAATTTAGAAACGCGGCATATTTATTAGACTCGTCGACTAATAAATTGATGATTGTTTCACCGAAAAACAACTCAAACATTTCCACAGAGGACTTTCCCCTATAATTAGAGTAATCTCCTTCGGGAAATACAGGCACCTCCTTCGAGAGATCTTCTTTCACCCAGTTACGTCCAGAATTTTTCGTTCTTTTTCGTGCAGGTTCATCATTATGCGAACTATCTGAATCTTCTTCCGAAGAAGAGGAACTTGATAGTTGAGCTTGAGCTCTGGAACTGCTAGAATTACCGCGTCCATGTCTACTAATACTAACACGACCACGTCCGCTAACACGACCACGTCCTCGAACTCTTGAAGCACGACGTGCAGGAATCTTCTCACAAGACTCAGTTTGAGGCGCGTTGCGTTTTTTCTGACGACGTAAGCGTGAGCTATTTTTTGTTAGTACTACCTCACAGGGAGCACTGAGCTGTCGGCCACTAAGGTTATTTATCAATGCACCAACATCTTCTTCGCCTGAATCTTCGTCTGAATGCACAGCAGGCTCCGGCGGTGCAATGAATATCTGGCAAGGCTCGAGATCCTCATCGTCTTCCAAAATAGCCAGTGCTTCATGTACATTGCATCTAAACAACATAAAAAAATATATAATGTACTTTGTAGACCACGCACATTATATTTATTTTTGCGTTAAACGTTTTTATAAACAATAATAATAACAGTACACAAAAAAATGTTTTCATCAAAAAGACTTTGGAATCGACTAGTGGTACCATATGGTACCAGCAAATTTGACAATCAAAATTTCCAATTTAATTGTTAACTGGGGCAATGTAACTAAATCATACTACCAAACCACTCATAAACAAAACATAATCATCCACACCCCCAAGTCCCGATCGCACCAATTAGCGTGCATCTATCGCATCACCTGTTCACGTACGGTAGCAAAACAAAACGCGCGAAAAAGTGGTACCGTATGGTACCGCAAGTCCATAATGGGTTAATTAACATACTACAAATGTTAGATTTCCTTTTATTTTGATGCTTACAATTAATTATTATTATTTTCAAATGTATTATAAGGAAGTCAATAGAACTACTTATTATTTACATTAAATTACCTCAATTTATTTACATATAGATTATTGTTATTAAATTGTGTATAAATAGTGAAATCTAATCGGTTATTTTGTAAAATGTATATTTAAAATTCATTGTTAATCAAAGTAGCTATTATTTAACTTTTTTTCGGAATATACAATTATAAAGGGTAGATGTAAGAAAACATGCTTTTAAAAGGGGCGCGAATGTAGACGAACATTCATTCTGTGATCGATTGTCAAAGTGTACTTAGTTACCTAAGATACAGTAATAAATACTAAATTGAACCTATTTTGTTATTATTTCCTTCTGATTCCTACATCAGAAGTGGGATAGTAATTAAAATGGTTAGTGATAAAGATAATAGTGACAATGGTGATCATCGCTCACGTGCCCGCTCAAGACGTTCTCCACGGCGAAAGCGTCGCCGCCACCATAGCACCAGCACCAAGTCCGATTCGTCGAGCTCGGATAGAAGCAGGAATACGCGAACTCGTCGCCATAAGAAGAAGCACAGGCGCGATAAAGATAGATCGCGACATGCAGCGGCGAGATATTTGGATGGAAGAAAGGAGACTAGTATAGAGGGAAATAATTATTCACAGGCGAGTAATATTTTAGCAATTGTTTTTTTTCTCTTTCTTAATTATTATTATTATTTCGTTTATTCTACTTTGTTTTAATACCCTACTAGTTCTACCTTGTCTAATTATGAGAGTTTTTGTTTTACCTTCAAGAATAGTTTTATATTTTGGGAAAAGTATACACATATTAAGCTTAACTCCCATGACGCCTATACTTTCTTTGGTAAAAAGTTATAGGTAAATGACCATCTTTGTATTTATAGAGTTATGTGATATATATACGTGTGTTATGTTTATTTATTTTTACTTTTATTGGGGTCATTTCTTTTTATAATAACGGATTCGTATTTTGTTAGCCCTACCCACTACTTACCAATTTTTTTTTTAAATATTACAATACCTACCCTACAGTTGCTTCGTAAATGGTAGCTTTCAGCAAACAAACTCATTTTATCGTGTTTTCTAGTACATGAGCATGAAAGCAGGAAGTGCTTACCACGTGACAAACAAACTTGTCAACATATTATGATGTTTCGTTTTATTTATTTTTTTCCTTCTTTCGCTATAGCTTGATTCTTTTTCCGACTATATATGTACCATTGTATATGTACTTTTCAGGGAGATAATCGATCAGCCACAGCTGTTTCACCACTACAGCACGCTTCTCTTCGGGAAGCAGAGCAGCCACGAGAGTCGCAGATGGCGGCTTCAGTTTCAACACCAACGAATAATGGTGAACCTCCTTTTCAAAGTACAAGTAAGACTAATTTATCACTTAATGTTGATGATATTTCGCAATTAATTCAAAGCTTGTCACGATCAAATTCTCAAATGACTTATGATAAAAATATCATACCTACTTTTGATCCCGCGCAAAAGAATCAACGTATAGAGGGGTGGATAGCCAAGGTTAATGAATGCGCGAAAATTTACAAATGGACTGACGAACAAACGTCACATTATGCTTTGCCCAAGTTAGGTGGCCACGCTAGGAAATGGTATGAAGGTCTTCATACGATCCTTTTAACTTGGACTGAGTGGCAGGATAGACTTACTAAAGCCTTTCCATCTGAAAGCAATTACGGAGCAGTTCTGACCGAAATGTTAGATAGGCGAATGAAGTTAGGAGAATCAGTAGACGATTACTACTATGATAAAATAATGTTATTAAATTCATGTGGTATCGAAGGGAAAAAGGCAGTTGACTGCCTTATTTTTGGAATAGACGATAGGATGATTAGGGCTAGTGCGTCCTCAGCAAGGTTTATAGAACCTGAGAATCTACTTAAATTTCTTAAAGATTTGTGCAAAGAAGCTAATCAGCGATTTATAAAACGAAACTCTAATTTCAACACTTCTGAAATTATGTGTTACAAGTGCCATAAAACCGGACATCGTAGTAATCAATGTCGTGTAGTAGTAACAGAGCTCTTTTGTTTCAATTGTAAAGAGAAAGGACATACATTTAATAAATGTCCAAAACCAGTGATAAAATGTGACAAATGCAATAAGATGGGGCATAAGACTACTGATTGTTTTAGAAATTCAAATAACATAAATAATAACAATAAACTCGCCGAAAAGAAAACCATGCTCACTCAAAAATCAATGTCGGATTCTAAATACTACAAAACGGCAATAATAAATAATAAGTTTAGTGTTCAAAGTTATATTGATTTCGGAAGCGATTGCACCTTAATTCGCCAGGATATTGTAGAAAAATATTCTTTACCCAAGCTATGTAGCGACGTACCAAATATTCGCGGTTTTGGTAATAATATATCAACACCGTTGGGTAGGACTCGATTGAGTTTGACGATAGGAGAGGTTACGGCAGATGTGGAAGCATATATTGTCGAATCCTCGTTGCTTACAGAGCCTTGGTTAATTGGGCAAGACTTTACTGAACGAAAAGATATTCTAGTCATTAAAACTCATGATAAATTAGATATATTAAAAAGAAAAAAAATTGATGATGTATTTAATTTACCATTGGAGAACACAAATGCCAAAGTTGTCTTACGAATAAAAGTAGATACAGTCGTAGAGAAATTTGATTTTGTAAATTGTGTTGACGAAAATAATTTAACTTGTGATATATTTATTGAGAATAGTCTGAGAAAACTAGAAAAAGCGAACTATTGTATTATGGGTGGCGTTTATAATATTAGAAATGGCAGATGCCAAATAGCTGTCCACAATCTTTCTAAAGATCCAATCTTTTTAAGTAACGCTACTATACTTGTACGTGGCCAACATATTAACTCAATTAACTCACCAGATGAGAACTACGAATTGAGATTTCCTATAACTTTGTCCGATGTTAAAATTAATCCTAATCTTACACAGGGTCAGCAATTATTAGTCCTAGAATTAATAAATAAATATAGAGATTGTTTTGCGCAAAATTTATCTGAGTTGGGATGCACAAATATCACGGAGATGCAAATTGAATTAGATAATCCTACTCCTGTTGTTTACCGGCCTTATCGACTAAGTTATTCAGAAAGGGAAATAGTTAGAGATATGGTTAAAGAGCTTATGGATAATGACATTGTAGAAGAATCTAATTCTTTTTACGCAAGTCCCATAATTCTTGTACGGAAAAAGACCGGGGGCTACCGATTGTGTGTAGATTTCAGAGCATTGAACCGTAAGACTAAGAAAGATCATTTGCCTATGCCGAGAATAGATGATCAGTTAGATATGCTTAATGGAAATAAATATTACACTAGTTTAGATCTTGTTAGCGGATATTACCAAATTCCAATCAGTAATGACTGTAAACACCTCACCGCTTTCATTACCCCAGACGGGCTATATCAATTTAAAAAAATGCCCTTTGGACTTGTTAATTCTCCAGCAGTATTCCAACGAACCATCAACCAAGCGTTAGGAAATTCTAGGTTTGATTCCGCGCTGGCCTATATGGACGATATACTAATACCCGGGAAAGATTTTGAAGAAGAACTTGAACGATTAGAAAATTCCTTTAAATTATTACGAAATGCTAAGCTTACTCTGAATATACAAAAATGCAACTTCTTTCTGCTAAATATAAGGTTAAGTAAGAGGCGTGCTTTCTCCATTGACATTTATTCTAAGACTGAAAATACAGTGTTGCCATATTCCTAATTCTAATATATACCAATACCTCCACCCTTAGTTTCTAATTACATTACTTTTATTTATTACGCCGTAGACAGTTTGATTACGCGTTCTCCTATATTGAACAACTCTATTCTCCGGCGGGGCATCAGTACTGTATCTCGACACACTGGGCAGCGTCTCAGTACCTTCTGGTACCGGTAGCGCAGCACTATTGGGGGGGCTTAATGGTGTCGTTAGCGGAGTCGGTTGCGGCAATTCCGGCTCGACTGGGCAACCTCCTGGTGGATCGCAGCTCGTACTTACCTCGGGTAATAACAACGCGCTAGTTCGACGGACTACCGGTTTGGTTGGACTAGATATATGCGCCTGAACTTTAGATACCCTACGTCTTAATTGGTCGATGTGTCTGTGAACGTCGGACCCGTTTTCAATTGTTACATTATAATCCGTATTGCCTAGTTTCCTAGCTATCTTACCCGGTAACCATTTATCCTTTGAGCGGTAGTCTCGACACCAAACTGCCTCACCTTGCTCAAAATGCCGTTGGCGCGCCGCTGTCGTGGTGTCGCTTCGTTCGCTATCACCAATACGTTCGTACACTCGCTGTGATCGATCAGGTTTTATTTTATCTAAGCGCATCCGCAAACTTCTACCTAATAATATTTTTGCCGGACTATCACCCGTTGTATAATGCTCAGTATTCCTATATGCCAATAAAAATCTGTTCAATGCAATGTTCGTATCAACTCTTTGTTTAATTGCTTTTTGGAGTGCATGTTTACATATTTTGACCGCATTTTCCGCTGCTCCATTTGAACTTGGATGGTACGGGGCGGAAAACACGTGATCTATTCCATTATTCCTTAAAAAACTACCAAATTCTAAACTAGAAAACGGTGGGCCGTTGTCGCTTACAACTTGTTTCGGCAACCCAAATCGTGCCCACATTTCTCGCAATACAGAAATTACAGCTGCTGCCGTTGTGGTTTTCATCTTAATTGCTTCGATCCATTTGGAGCACGCGTCTACTACAATAAAATATTTTTCACCTGATAAGGGACCCAGAAAATTAATATGTAATCTAGACCAAGGACGATCTGGCCAAGGCCAAGGGGAGGGGTTGTGCGCCGGCGGCGCTGTCGCAGCACTGGCACATATAGCACAAGCGCGGCACACGGCTTCCACCGCCTCGTCCACTCCCGGCCACCACACGTAGCTCCTAGCTAATGCTTTAGTTTTTACAATACCCATGTGGGATTCGTGCAACTCATTTAACACAATTTTTCGGCATACCTGTGGTACAATAACTCGGTGCCCCCACATTATACACCCTAACTCGCAATACAATTCATTTTTTCTATGTAAATAAGGCTTTAATTCTTTTATGTCTACATCCGCAGGCCAGCCATCAGATATATAACTCAATACCCTACTCAAAATTGGGTCTGAACTAGTCTCTTTTTTTAGTTTTTTACAATCTAACAAAAGTGCTTCCGATGCAAAATGCAAATATGTCTGCTCGGGCAGCTCCTCCTCGACGGCGGCCGTCTCTTTATAGGTGTTGATCAATCGTGAGAGGGCGTCCGCCATATTTTTATCCGTATTAACATACTCGATTTTAAAATCATATGCGCTCAACTTTATTGCCCAACGTTGAAGACGGCTCGCCGCCGTAGTTGGAATTCCTACACTTGGCCCAAAAATACTCACTAGTGGCTTGTGGTCTGTGCGTAGGACAAATTGTCTCCCATACAGATACTGATGAAACTTATCAACAGCAAATATTATAGCTAAAGCCTCTTTATGTATTTGGCTATAGTTAGATTCCGTCGCGGTGAGCGCGCGCGACGCGTAACAGACCGGCCGCTCAGAGCCGTCGGGCCCGCGCTGCGCGAGCACCGCTCCCAGTCCCCGGGAGCTCGCGTCACATGTTACCACGGTTAATTGTGACATATCATAGTGTACTAACATCCCTGAACTACATAATACATTTTTAACCTGTAAAAAGCAGTCATTTTGCTCTTTACCCCATAAATAATGTTTACCTTTTTTCAATAAACTATATAATGGCATTAGATATGATGATAAGTTCTTCACAAACTTCCCATAAAAAGTAACCATTCCCAGAAACGACTTTAATTCACTAGTATTCTGAGGGGGTGACATATCAACTATTGCTCTTATTTTGTCTTTATTGACCCGTACTCCATTCCTATCTACAATAAAACCTAAGTACTCGACTTGTTCGGATAGAAAACTACATTTGCTCTTTTTAATTTTTAATCCCTTGGCTTCTAAAATCATTAAGACCTTCTCAATGGATTTTAGATGGTCATCAATGTGTTTACTTTTAATTAAAATGTCATCGAAAAATACAATAACATCTGGTATTTCCCTAAATAAATTTTCCATAAACTTTTGAAAAATTCCCGGGCTCGAGGACAACCCATAAACTAACCGGTTATATTTAAATAATCCCCGATGTGTATTAATGACTGTGTATTCTCTAGAGGCCTCATCTAATACCAGCTGATTGTATGCCTGCGATAAGTCCAATTTAGTAAAATATCGGTTTCCACTTATATTACTGAGTAAGTCTTCCACTTTGGGAACCGGATGTCGATCGACCATTAAGACACGGTTGAGGGTTACCTTATAGTCGGCACATATACGTATTCCACCGTCCGCCTTACTTGCGATCACCAGAGGAGTTGCCCAGTCGGAGTGCTCCACCGGCTCGACGACGCCGGCGCGCAGCATCGCGTCCAGCTCCGCGTCGACGCGTGGCCGCAGCGCGTACGGGACCGGCCGCGCGCGACAGAACAAAGGCTGAGCCCCTTCCCGCACGTGCAATGACACCGGTGCTCCCGTGTATCTGCCCAGTGTGCCGTCGAACAGTGACTCATGCCTGGAAATTAAATCATTCAAAAGTTTATTTTTATTTTCATTCACACTCAAATTCAATAAACACATTTTTGGGACATCTATTCCCAGTTCACAAAGCCATTGCCTACCTAGCAACGTTGTAGTGCCATTATCAATTACATACAAATCTAAAATCTTTGTTATGTTATTATAACTAACTTTCACCCGCAGATATCCAAGAGGTTGTGTCACAGAACCATCATAAAACTTTAAACTCATTCTACACGGTTGTAATGCTAATTCATGGTACTTGCTTCTATAGGTCTTGGCACTGATACACGACAGAACTGAACCAGTATCTATCTCCATGTACAAGGGTTTATTATGCACTAGCAAACTCATACATACCGGTTTATAGTTGGTTAGTGACATTTGATACATAGGTTCGGTATGCTCGATGCCATACTCATCATTCTCATCCTCTTTACTTATCCCGGAGCCATTATTCCTACTATGGTCCGCCGCAGTTTCTTCCTGCGTCTGTTCATGCACCCAGTAGCTGCCCGCGCCTGGGCCGCCGCCGCCGCGCTGCCAGCGCCCGCGCGCCGCTCCGCGCGTCCTGCCACCTCGCCTACTGCCGCGACCTTGATGCCCGTAGGAGGTCATCCGTTCATCTCGTGGTTGATTGTCGGCTTCTCCTACTATTCCGAGTCTTGCATTTTTTTCTGGACAAATCCGTCTCAGATGCCCTACATTCCTGCAGGCATTGCACTCAAAGTTTCTATATCTGCATGTTTCAGTTTTGTGACCGCTATTTCCGCACGCCATACATTTATACATTCTGTAATTTACTTTATGCACATTAACTGTAGCACTCGCATCCCGCTCGATTGCACTGGCATTTCTCTCAGCCGCCTCCAGTGTTGTTGCTAACTTAACCGCTTTGTTATATGTGATGCTGTCGTCTTCCGCAAACAATCTTTCTCGGGATGATTCGCTAGTTATGCCACAAATAAACTGATCGCGTAGATTTTCTTCTAGATTCCCGGCGAAATCACAAGTTTTAGCGAGGTTTTTCAATACCGCTACATAGTCGGCGATGCTTTCTCCTTCTGCCTGCCGTCGTTGACGAAACCGGTAACGTTCTGCTAAGATGGACGGTTTTGGTTGTAGATGGTTTTTCATCAGGCTCACCGCCTCTCCATAAGTTAGTTTCGATGGTGCCTTGGGACTCGCAAGTGTCGATAGAAGTAAATATGCTTCGTCACCCATTACCGACACTAGCGTCGCCAACTGCACTGCCGCATCCACTTTGTTCGCCAGAAAATACATTTCCATGCGCTCGCAATACGCCGTCCAATTTCCTGATTTGACATCATATTCATGTATCTTGCCGATACTCATAATGCAATATGAATTTACTGCGCACACGCGGTTCTAAAATCCTCGTCGCCAATGCTAAATATAAGGTTAAGTAAGAGGCGTGCTTTCTCCATTGACATTTATTCTAAGACTGAAAATACAGTGTTGCCATATTCCTAATTCTAATATATACCACTTTCAAGAAGAGTTAGAATACCTTGGTTACGAGATAGGTGAGCACGGGATTAGACCTGGAAAAGCTAAAATCTCTTCTGTAGAACAGTTTCCAACACCACGCAATGTACATGAAATCAGGCAATTTATCGGATTAGCCAGCTATTTCAGAAAATTTATATATAACTTTGCGGGGATCGCTAGACCATTGACTGATTTGACTCGAAAAGGCATTGCATGGTGTTGGGGCACTGAACAGGATGATGCTTTCGTGAATTTAAAAACAGCATTAATTGAACGTCCTGTTTTAGGCATATATAATCCAGAAAATGAGACATACTTACACACTGACGCCAGTAAACATGGGCTAGCCGGAATACTTTTACAAAAGGCTAAAGACCATGATAAAATAAAGCCAATAGCATACTTTAGCCGTAAGACTACTTTAGATGAACAAAACTACCATGCTTATGAATTGGAAACATTGGCAGTAGTTGCATCTTTACAAAGGCTTAGGGTATATCTCTTGGGTATTTCATTCACTGTAGTTACAGACTGCGCTGCTCTGAGATCTACATTCGCAAAACGAGATCTAATACCACGAATAGCACGGTGGTGGATTGCTATACAGGAGTTTGATTTAAATATACAGTACAAACCTGGCCACGCAATGGCTCATGTAGATGCCCTTAGTCGGAATCCAAACCCTTATGAATTGAATGATGAGAAATGTAATGCGAACCCTGTTCCTAGTATTTTTAAAATATCCCAAGAAGACTGGCTACTCACATTACAGCTAAAAGACACAGAAACTCAGCGTATTAGGAAAATCTTAGAGAATACTGAATATTCCGAGTGTAAGAAAAATTATGTCCTTAAAAATAATAAGTTGTTTCGTAAAGTTGATGACCAATTGAAATGGGTTGTTCCCAAAGTAGCCCGTTTTCAATTGTGTAAATTATATCATGATGACTTAGGTCATTTCAGTTTAGAAAAGACATTTAATAAAATTAGTAAAGATTTTTGGTTTCCAAAAATGAAACGATTTATAAAAAAATATGTTCGTTCGTGTTTAGAATGCGCTTATAGCAAAGAGCCAGCAGGCCCCAAAGAGGGACTTCTCCATCCGATACACAAGGTAGATAAACCTTTCGAAACTGTCCATATAGACCATCTAGGGCCTTTCGTTAAGAGTGCTAAAGGGAATGCTTACCTTTTAGTAATGGTGGACGGATTCACTAAATTTTGTCTACTAAAGCCTTTGAGAAGCTTGAAGTCTACTCCTACAATAAAAGCTCTAGAGGATATCTTTTTTACGTTTAGTTTTCCCAATAGATTAATCTCGGACCAAGGAACATCTTTCACTTCCAATGAATTTGAGCAGTTTGTTAAGACTTCCAATATTAATCATATCCTTAATGCCGTTGCCTCTCCACGAGCTAATGGACAAGTGGAGAGGTATAATAGGACGATACTTGACGCTTTAACTGCGTACACTGATAAGATAGGTGAAAAACACTGGGATCAAGCGTTAGGTAAACTTCAGTTTGGTCTAAATAACACACTTAATAAAGGTATAGGAAAGTCTCCATCGGAAGTTCTCTTTGGCATACAAATGGTAAGCAGAGGAGATAATATTTTCAACTCGATACTGGACGAAACTCGGAAAATAAATGACATAGGTGATCTAAGAGGAGAAATTTTTTTTTTTTTTTTTGTAGCATACTAATTGATATTATTAAATACGCTAATATAATTACAATCTAGCCTAAATACAGACTAATGAGTAATTTTACGTTGACCTAGTTTTATAAAGTTGTAATATAAGAATGTGTCCATCGGCACTTTTCTTACTGTCTCTATTAAGGGGAAGTCACTTTGTTCATGTGTCTTTGTTTACACTATATTAACACTGTTATATTGTTACTAATCACTACACTAGTTCGAACGGTTTGGTTCTATTGAGTCTTCGCACTATATCCGTATTATCGAGGAGCTGGATCGCCTCGACATTCACATGATGAAGCAGTCTATATTCGTGTGCTTCTGCATATTTTTTTATAACTTTATTGACGAACTGTATATTAAGGTCCCGGTGCAGGTCGTCGTTTCTTATATACCAGGGAGCATTCACTATTGCTCTTAGCACTTTATTTTGAAATCTTTGGATAACTTCGGTATTACTCTGTTTAGTACAGCCCCACAACTGTATCCCATAGGTCCATACGGGCATGAGGACCTGTTTGTATATAAGTAATTTGTTATATACTGATAGGCTGGAGTGTCTTCCAAGCAACCAGTACATTTTTTGGAACCGTAGTTCCAGTTCTTCCTTTTTTTTTTTGACATGAGCTTTCCACCGAAGCTTAGCATCAAGCGTCATGCCTAGGTACTTGGCGGAATTTTCATGTGGTATTATGTTTCCATTTATATATATAGGAAGGTACTGTTCATGTTTGTTTGTAAAATTCACGTGATTAGATTTTGTTTCATTCAGCTTTATTCTCCATGTCTTTGTCCAATTGTGAACTCTGTTAACAGCTAATTGAACCTTTTCTGCAGCTTCAGCATGGGTAGTTCCAACCGCCATTAGAGCCGTATCATCCGCAAAGGTTGCAATTGTGTTTTCTTCTAAGTCAGGGATATCACAGGTGTATAAAAGGTGTATAAAAGGTACAGGACCGGACCTAATATACTTCCCTGAGGTACTCCAGCTCTTATTTGTTTAATGGCAGAGTAAGCTTCTTCTTGCTTTACTCTAAATACTCGATTTTTAATATATAAAGATAATATGTCTACATAGCTTTTAGGTAGCATTCTTTTTAGTTTTATGATTAGACCTTCATGCCAGACTTTGTCAAAAGCTTGCGCAACATCTAAAAAGACTGTAGAGCAAACTTTTTTATCTTCAAGACATTTTTCTATTATATTTGTAATCCTATGTACCTGATCTATTGTAGAATGTTTTTCTCTGAAGCCAAATTGATGTTCTGGAATGAGGTTCTTGGCGTTTATTATAGGTTTAGGACATCACAGGCAACAAAGAGATCGGTCTGTATGAAGTTGTCTCATTTGGCGGTTTTCCTGGTTTCGCTATCATGATCACCTCAGCGATTTTCCATAGATCTGGTACATATTTCAGTCTCAGTGCTGCGTTAATAAGATTAGTCAGCTTAACTATAGCTTTTTACGGGAGTTTGTGCAATAACTCACCAGGTATAAGATCAAAGCCTGGTGACTTTTTAGGGTTGATTTGATGTTTAATTTGTTATAACACTTCTCTTGGTGTTACAAGTTTAATCTCTATTTGTTCCTCGTGGTTGCAATTGATGGGTTCGTCACCAAGGTTTCCATGATATGGTTGACTTTCGTTTGGTTGGAAAATGTCCTCCAGATATTCAGCAAACCTTCCGGCTTTCTCTTCATTGCTAATTGCCCACTTACCATGATCCATTTTTATTGGCGGGATTTGTGTCAGTGGCTGCTTCGTGCGTTTGGTAGCTTTCCAGAGTGAATAGTCGGTATTTCGATCACTGGTTAGCTTTTGGAGGTACATGCTTGTGCAATTGTCAACATAACTTTGAATAAATCTTCGTAGACGTTTTGTGAGATTATTCAACTTTTTCTTTTCCACTGGTGACCTAGTTTGGTGCCAAAGTTTACGTTGTCTTCTTTTTTCGGTAATCATATTTCTAATTTCTAATGGGCACATATTTTTCGCTGTCCTCTTTTTAATAATGGGTGTATTGTCCCAAGCGGTTGTTTGTACTAATTTAATAAAAATTTCTAAATCTATATTTAATTGATCTGGAGTTTTTAATGGTACTCTGAGATCAATTTTATTAACTAACTCTAATTGAAAGTTCTCCCAATCAGTGTATCTATTAATTAAACTTAAGTAACTTTCCTTATTCAGTACATTCTCCATTATTTCTAAATATATGGCTGAGTGATCTGAACTCATGTCATAACTTTGATAGGTTCTTATATAGTTAGATGATAGGTTCTTATAAATAAAGAAGTCTATTAGATCAGGGATTTTATGCGGATCAGTAGGCCAGTAAGTAGGTGATCTTGTTGATGCCACATCACACTTATTTTCATTAATGGCATATATAAGTTCTCTTCCCTTTTTATTCGTTAAACGGGAACTCCAATGTATATTTTTGGCATTAAAGTCACCGCCTAGGACGAATCTGTCGCCGAGTGTTTGTAAAATATCTAAATAAATATCTTTTTCTAGTTGATGTTTGGGTGGGCAGTATATTGCAGCCACAGTAAGTGGATACTTTTTAGTGTTTAGGCAAACTGCTACACATTGCACCTGCGGAGTTTCGTATTTATTAAATTCCTGATATTGAATATTTTCTTTAATAATAACAGCACTCCCGCATCTTCCTTTGTTTGATGGGTGAAGTGCGTGATGGACTTTGTATCCTTTGAATTTAACATATGTTTGATTTGTAAAGTGTGTTTCTGATATTAAGCACACATCAATATCTTCTGTGTCTAGGATCACTTGTAACTCATTCTGATGTTTAAGTAATCCATTGCAATTCCAAGCCATAATCTTAGGGTTGTTAATCATTTTTTATTCTTAGGAATAGTTGTTGTGCTATTTTCTATTACCTTTAGACGCTTGTCAAAAGATGTGATTAGCTTGAGAATTTCATCTAACTTATTCTCATTTGTGCTGGTTGGCTTCTCGCGTTGAGAATGTGAGTTTTTAGCAGCTGTTTGAGCGTATGAAATGCTATTAGTCACATTCGACAAAGGCTTATCTTTGGGTTTTAGCGGATTGCTCGGAGCTTTTTTATCATCGTGTGCTACTGTATTTTTGTTGGTTCTATTTCTTAGTTTCTGCATTTCTTTGGCTATCATACAACCTCTGTAGTTAGCCGGGTGTGCCTCCCCGCAATGCACACATTTCGGGTTTTCTGTTGCTGGTTTATTGCAATCTTTGGTTAAGTGTTTACCTGTACATTTTACGCATCTCGGTTCTTTAGCACAGTACATATGAGTATGTCCATAAGCTTGACACCTCTTGCATTGTGGGATCAGTTTTGAGGATTTTAGGGGTTGTATATCAACAACACATCCCAAAATAGATTTAATTTTGTAAATTTGACTAATCTCCTCTTTGTTGTTAAAAGTCAACATGAACATATTTAGGGGCTCTTTGCTTTTCCAGCTTAATTTATTAACCGCATCTTCAATTTGCAGTCCTTTTGATTTTAAATCTTCAATGATTCTCTCTGGCTTGCAAGACGACGGGAGTTTCTTAGCCATTACTCTGATTGGTCTCTCTTGTTTATTTTCGTAAGAGTGCCAAAGACAGTTGTTACCAGAAAGTAGTTTTGTAATGCCGCGATATGCTTCTTCATTACAAGCATTTATTTTGACGCTCTTACCACTGAGCATCTTAACAGTAAAATTGTCTGGTGATTGATCACTCGACAAAAAGTCAAAAAAAATTTGATAGTTTTCCACACCATCCACGATAATGGGAGGTGGTGGGGAAACTTTCTTTATCTTTTCTATTTCACGGTTATTTTTTTCCGTAGGCGTGAGTGTGGGTGACGTGTTCATCTTCCTTTTTTTCCTAGATTTTGTTCTTATCCACTCTGTCTCTTTCGCTAATTCCTCCTCATCCGTGGCATAATCATCACGTGATGATGCACGTGCATTGGAGGTTCCCTCATTTTGGGTAGTTGGGACCGTTGCTTTTGCCTCAATAGTGCATTGCAACTGCTGTTGTAGTGTCGCAACTTGCGCTTTAAGTTCTTGGATAAGGCTCTTTTGTTTTAGCCTTTCTTCGTTTTCTTCCTTATACAGATTGTAAAGGTACCGCTCTGTTTCTGTTTTGATGGTAATTGATTTTGATGGCGTACTCATTGTTAAGGGGATAACGTCGCCTTAACAATTAAATAATGTAATTATCCATATATCGTAAACATACCATAATGCAGTACAGTGACTCGCCAATCTAGGTCATCTCGGCCGGCTGCAGGTACGTGACTACGATTGGTTTTGTTATGATGTGTTAGCACTTTCACTGCACTGTATATTTATACATATGCGCGTCATGTGTACGTGAGACACAACTGTTCTAATCGAAGATTGAACGATTATTTGAGGAGAAATAACTAAATATATCGAAAAGGATCAAATGTTACAAAAGAATAGGTATGATAAAAATAAAATAAGAGCAAAAATTTACAACATAGGAGATTTAGTAAAAATTTTAAAACCACTTGCGCATAATGAAGGCAAAAGTAAGAAGTTGCTTCCCAAATTTACTGGTCCTTTTAGAATCACAAATGTTCTTGAAAACGATAGATATGAAGTGTCCAGCATACCTGGCACAAATATAACACACAGAGATTATTGTAATGTCTGGGCAGCTGATCGCATTAAACCTTGGATATCTACTTGTACTGTCGTTGACTCGAAAGATAAAAACTGTAGTAGTAGTAGTAATGATACTGATACAGATAATTAATTATCGTAAGTTGGATTGCAATATGTAAGTTACTCGCTAATTTAATTATTATTAAAGTTAATATTTTTGATGAGTTAATATTGACAACTCATTGTAATAAAATAATGAGTTAAGATGACGAAAAAATTTTATGTTGTTAGAATCGTTTTGAGATTATATTTGTATTGATTAATGTTTATAAAGTATGTATGATGTTTAATTATGAATTAATATATTGTAATTCAATGAAGTAGTGATAGTTGAATGAGTTTACAGACAAATGCTTGATGTTGATAGAACCATCAATATTTTGTTTAAGTAGGTAGATCGTACTTGATGTTGATAGAACCATCGGTACTTTTAGAATAGATTTTGTACTTGATGTTGACAGAACCATCGGTACTTTTAGAATAGATTTTGTACTTGATGTTGACAGAACCATCGGTACTTTTAGAATAGACTTTGTACTTGATGTTGACAGAACCATCGGTACTTTTAGAATAGATTTTGTACTTGATGTTGACAGAATCATCAGTACTTGATTTTGAAAAAATGCATTTTACTTGATGTTGATAGAACCATCAGTACTGTGTTTAAGTTTGGAACTCGTCATATCTGATGTTGATAGATCCATCGATATTTTCAGCATGCCTAAGTTGCCATATGATAAAATTATAAAATATTTGATTTTGACACTATATGATGTATAAATATGTATTTGATTATGATAGATAAACGAATAATTATATAAAGATCTAGATATAATGACGTGAAAGAAAATTGAACGAAACATTTGATGTCGACAGATCCATCGATATTTTGTTCAAATGGAAATGTTTTTCGTTAAGTGTCATGTATGAACTTTTATTTTAAGTTTGAGGACAAACTTAATGTCAGGAAAGGCCGAATGTTAGATTTCCTTTTATTTTGATGCTTACAATTAATTATTATTATTTTCAAATGTATTCTAAGGAAGTCAATAGAACTACTTATTATTTACATTAAATTACCTCAATTTATTTACATATAGATTATTGTTATTAAATTGTGTATAAATAGTGAAATCTAATCGGTTATTTTGTAAAATGTATATTTAAAATGCATTGTTAATCAAAGTAGCTATTATTTAACTTTTTTTCGGAATATACAATTATATTTATTTATTTATTCTTTATTGCACGATTGAGAGTACAATTGGCGGACTTAATGCCTAAAGACATTCTCTACCAGTCAACCATCGGGTAATGCAGAAACATTGTTGGCGGGACAAAAATTGAAGGGAAATATCTGGTTACCTAAGAACTTATATATACGGCTATAAACATACACATATAAATATATATTAATAATAAACTTACATATACATACTATACGCACCTAGTAAAATATTCTGACAAGTATTGACGACTGAAAGAGAGGTGATGGTGATAGTAACAGTAAAAAACAAGTAACTAATGGTCGCCAAACACAACAAGAAGAAGAAAACACGGCTTGAAAATTTAATTTAAAATTTAATTATAAAGGGTAGATGTAAGAAAACATGCCTTTAAAAGGGGCGCGAATGTAGACGAACATTCATTCTGTGATCGATTGTCAAAGTGTACTTAGTTACCTAAGATACAGTAATAAATACTAAATTGAACCTATTTTGTTATTATTTCCTTCTGATTCCTACACAATGCATTACATTGCATCACTTCTCATACCAACAGACAAACTCAATCCTATCCATAGGCATTGAGTCACACAATAAGTTCAGTCTATCGAACATACAATGTCAAGTCCGTCGGACACATCGGACACAAAACGTCCGGTCATTACATTACATTTCAAGTCAGTAACTCGTAATTAAATCAACTAAACTTTTCTCATTACTCAAAACTTATTTGTCACTATTTCACCAATAGAAACCTTATTAAGATTTGCCTTCGTTTCATCAAAACTCTTTTAAATAAAAATGACTCAATTTTGAATAATGGAGCTAACTCTCGCTCGGCTTAACCTGACTAAAAGGTTAGTAGGTACACAGAAAAATAAGGAAGAAAGTATGCCTCATAGTAAGTTAACATAGGTAATCAAAATTTTAAAATCAAAGTCACAAAGTCACAAGAACAACACACATTACTAACAGGCCACAAAAAAAATAACAAGGATTCCCACATGGAATCGGTATACTCAATATACATGGTCATCTGTGGTCATCACAATGACATGGTCTCCCATGAGACATAAAGACAAGGATTCCCACATGGAATCGGCATACTCAATATACATGGTCATCTGTGGTCATCACAATGACATGGTCTCCCATGAGACATAGACTGCCACACCCCTGTACGACTCTATTGAATTCGCAGTTACGACTACGACTGAAGCGTGCGGTTTAATCAAGTTTAATCAAATAAGTAGCCATGACAGTAAGTGTTCACACACAGTTAGAAGGGCCTTCACCGGCACTGTCCTCATCAGACTCAACATTATAAATTGGTACGTTAACTTAAAATGGCACATTACTTTCTGAGCACAATTTGAACTAAACTCTAAATTATACTCCACAATCGAAACCATTGAGCAACTATCTCTCAAAATTTAATTTTAAGTGTCTCTCACTTTACATGAAAACAAAACTTTTCAAAATTCAAAACTTAAAATTCATCGTCATTGCTCAGTAGTCTCCACTTCAAAATTATCAAACAATACTCTCCTCAAGAAATCCCGGGCACCTCGACTGCGCCGGTGGTCCCGTCTGCCTCGCCAGCTCGCCACCATCACGAGCAAACCTGGTCCACTTCAGAGTCTGCACACCGCTGACCCGCTGATCCTCGTCTCGTTCCATTGTCCAGAAATCGAAAATAAAACAATTGTTTGAGTTCATTGAAGTTACTAAGTAAAAATAATTTAAACAAAACGTTTATCTCGAAAACGGTGCATCCTAGCGATAAAAGAATGAAAATTTTAAACCCATTTTAGGAACCCCACTCTCCACGTGATACATTTGATTTTGACCTCCAAAGTCAAAAATCTCAAAGTCAAAGTTGAAGTCAAAAATACTTTATTCTGTGTGTGCATTAACCTTTAAATGACCTTGACCTCTAAATCATTTTGAGCATTAACCTTTTAATGACCTTGACCTCTAAATCATTGTGTGCATTAACCTTTAAATGACCTTGACCTCTAAATCATTAATTTCAATGAATAGTGCTAAATGACCAATGAGCTTAACTTCATACACAGTATCAGCTTCAACTTAACACTTTAAGCTTAAAATCAACACTGACCCTTTTTTTTTTATAATATCGGAGGGTACACTCCACCGGTCCACCACGGGCACACACCCGTGTCCCGTGACCCGTGACTCACGCTGCTGTTGCACCGCCACCGCTCGGTGCGCGTCGCGGCTCAGCCTCCACTATCCGTCACACATCGTCGAGTATCGCACGGTCATACACCTGAAATGACACTATTTTAGAATTTTGATACGTTTGGAGGTTAAGTACCCACCATACGATACTCTCTGTCGGTAGAATCCGCTACTCGTAGTCGGTAGAATCCGCTACTCGTAGTCCGCAAAACTCCGCTACTCGTAGTCGACGACAGTAGACTGTCCGTCGCCAGCGTCCGTCACTGTCCGTCTTACACCGAACACGCAATTTCATAGTTCGGACAATACGTTGTATTGTAATGCAAGACTAGACTGAGTGAGACCAGACTGAGATCTGTTAAACTCTCAATACCACGACTTGTATCCCAATTCTGATTTCGGATAGCCTAACGGTTATTCGACGTATCGAGGGTAGTCGTGATATGAGAGAAACAACAGTTTTAGTTTTACTTAAAGAATGTTTATTGAATTTACTAGCACTTCGGAATGACCACTGATGGAAAAGAAATGCTGCTAGAAAAACCTCAGTCTAGGTCTCTTTTTCAAATCTTTGTTACAACACAATTTAATTAGGTACAGTATCTTAATTCAACTAAATACAAATAGGCACTAGGTAAAACATGACAGTTCCGTGACTACGAGTACTACTCCCTATGGCGCTCGACAACCAACTGTGTCCAGTCGAGCCCGCCAACCGCCACGGCTCCGCCCGAGCGCGCCAAAGCAACGTTTTCTCAACACGCCGCTAGATGGCGCACCCTCGTTCTGCCTAGTGTTCATGGATGTCATATTCATGACCGTATGCGACACTGCGACATATATGTATTTATCTATGTATTTATTATAATAATTTTAGTTTGTACGTATGTATTTAAGTAGTCATGTTTTAAAAACCATAGCCGCTTTCGTGTATTTTCGCACTTCCCAATGGTTGACTGGTAGAGAATGCAATTAGCATTAAGTCCGCCAATTGTATCATTACTTTGTATTGTGGTCAATAAAGTTAAATAAATAAATAAATAAAGTGCAAAGTTTGACATAATACGGCCCACCCGCTCTCAGATTGTTCTAAGTTCAAGCGAGCCCTACGAAAAGACAGGTGGCGTATCGTAAAAATAAACAGACTTCGTCGTGTGATGTCGACGAGTGCGGAATGGCTCATTTATTTAATTATCTTTATTGACCACAATACAAAGTACTGATACAACAGGCGGACTTAATGCTAAATGCATTCTCTACCAGTCAACCCTTGGGAGTGCAAAAATTCACGAACGCGGCTTGTTAAAGTAAAAATAAAAATATTGTAAAATAAATATAACATATATACCTACATACACATATAATATAACAGATACAATATAATAAGATACATAGATAATAAATGTATAATACATATAGATGATTCATATGCAACATAAAACAATTAAAGGAATAACACGAACAAATGATGACGATTACTTATTAAGCAAACCCAGGAAATGAGCACGTACTTTCTTTTTAAAAATAGAGGCATTTTTGGTGTCTCTGATAGTGTCCGGCAGCGCATTCCAGAGTCGTGAAGCATGAAGAGTGAAAGAATTGGACATAAATGCAGAATGACAGAGAGGAGTAAAAAGTTTGAAAGAATTATCAGAACGGAGTTGACGGTCATGAGAGTCACAGAGAAATCGGAATTTATCTTTGAGATATTCAGGAGAGTTTGGATTAAATAAAATAGAAAAGAGAGTTGTTAATATTCTCTGATGTCTGCGCTGGCGAATAGGCAGCCACCCAAGCTTTGATCGAAAGGACGAAACGTGATCATATTTGCGCAGACAGAAAATGAAGCGAATTGCGTTGTTTATAAGCCGATCTAGCTTGTTGAGGAGATCTTCATTGAGATCAGGATAACACACATCACCATAATCAATAAGTGGGAGAATCAGGGACTGAACAAGTGTGACTTTGGTAGCAATGAGTAGAAAATGTCTGAGGCGATTTAGAGTTCGCAGTGCCGATATAACAGAACGGCTAACCTCAGCAACTTGCGTAGTCCAACTTAACGTTCCTTCAATGTGTACTCCAAGATTTTTGACACTGGAGCTAAATGCAATAATTTTGTTTTCGAACGTGAGAGGTGGAATCGATGAATAATCAATTTTGGCAGTTTGTTTGGAGCTACCTACGATTAATGCTTGGCACTTTTTGGATTTACTGGTATCCCAAATGACTTAGACCAGTCGCTGATACTACAAAGATTTGCATTTAGTATGTTGATTGCATTGTCAATTTTATCAACAGGTGACTGTATATATATTTGCAAATCGTCTGCATAGAAATGGTAAGAGCAACTGAGCGAAGAAGACAAAATATTTATAAAAATGGAAAATAATAGAGGGGACAAGATACCACCCTGCGGAACGCCAGCAGACAAGCTATTCCAGTCCGAAAATTCACGACCAACTCGCACAGCCTGCTGACGTCCATGAAGATAAGAAGAAAACCAATCCAAAGCAGAGGTGGAAAAATTAAGACGTTTAAGAATGGTAAGGAGTAAATCATGGTCTACCATGTTGAAAGCGTTAGAAAAATCTATGAGAGTGATAATGGTGACCAATTTACATTCCATACCATTGCGAATGTCTTCGGTTACTTTTAGAAGAGCAGTGGCAGTGCTGTGCCCTGGGCGAAATCCAGACTGAAATGGGGAAAGTAATTTATTGGTAAAAATAAAAGCTGCCATTTGCTTATGGACAACCGCTTCAAGGACTTTAGACAGGAATGGTAAAATGGAAATAGGTCTATAATTATTTAATAACAAAGGAGTGGGAATTTTAGGAAGAGGTAAGACAAGAGCCCTACTCCATAGGTGGGGATAAGTGCCACTCAGGAGAGAAGAATTAACAATATGATTAAGAATGGGAAGAGTAATTTCCATGACAGCGATGACCATGTCTCTACTCACGTCATCGCAACCAACTGCCTTGGATTTAATCGAAATAATGTTCTTACGAATGTCATCCTCAGAAGAAGGAGAAAAAGTGAAAGATACATTTGGAGACTGGACCATGGAAGCAATCTTTAAGAAAGTGTTCGATTTTGTATTATTATTAAGACAAGGAGCAGAAGAGAAATGGTTATTAAAATCATTTAGAGAGAAGGGTAAACTCTGTGATTCGGTGGGTGACTTACCCAAACCAAGAGAGTGAAGAAACTTCCATATGTTGGTCGAAGATGAGTTACTAATGTTTTCGTGGATATATTTTCGTTTAGCTGCTCTTACCATAGTATTACACCTATTTCGAGCAGTCTTATAAAGCTGCCAGTTCATCTCAGACCTCTCACGCTTGAAAACCCGAAATGCCCTATCCCGTCGCGTCATTGCCATACGAATGTCCCTGCAAATCCAAGGAGCAGGAGGCCGCTTTACTTTTACTGATTTTAAAGGTGCGTGAGCGTCGAACAAACCTAAAATTGTAGTATTAAAGTGGGAAACTTTTTCATCGATTGTAGACGCATCAAACACTGCGGAAAAGTTTAGTTTGGCAGCATCAGCCATAAGTTTCTCTTTATCAATTTTTGAAAAATTACGCATCCAAATAGTTTTAGGCTTAAGTTTAGGAGGTTTTAATTTATACTGCAAATAAATGAGGTCATGTTTAGAGAAACCAGGTGCAGAGAGTTGTCCATGTCTGGCAACATAGTCAACAGAAGATGTGACGATTAAATCAAGCCATGTATCAGGTGAAGAAGGGTTGTGGTGTGTAGGCTCTAAAGGCAGAACAGAGAGATTGACCGACTTGATTATATTGAGAAGCTTGAGTGATTGAGTGTTAGTACTCATGAGATCCGTGTTGAAATCACCCATGATTATGTGATGCGTGTAATCCGAACAGAGAGATTCTAGGACAGTTTCCAGATGGGAAAAGTAATCTACAGTGGGTGGACAGTAGACGACTCCGAGAATGGCTTTGGCACCCTTTATTGAGATTTCGAGAAACAGGTATTCGGCAGTACCAGAATACGTGGAAGGAGAAGATACGAGCACTTTATAAGGTATATCACTACGCAGGTAAATGGCGACACCACCACCACCTTTCCCAATACGGTCGTTACGTACTAGCACAAATCCTGGTAGTGAATATGAAAAGGAAGAGAGACTTGGTTTCAGCCAACTTTCAGAAACTAAAACAGCGTGAATAGAAGAAGAAGAAGAAAACGTGTCAAGGAGGTCGACAAAATGAGCTGCAATACTTTGTGCGTTGATGTGGCAGGTGTTAAAAAGAAAGGGTGCATTATTAAGTTTATTATCTAGGAGAGTGCCAAGAGTTTCTGGATCTTCAAAAGAATCTTTGCTGGTGTCAATAGCAGAATGGAATGAATCATCATCTGACATTTATTTATTTATTTATTCATTGCAAATACATGTATACAACACAAAAATACACATGAACCTTTTCAGGCACAGCAATGGAAAAGAGAGATAATAATATAGATAATATATATATAAATATAATAATATGATATGAATAATATAAATATAATTTAAAGTAATACGATCAAATTAAAATGTGTAAATTAATTGTATCCCGCCGGTTTTCACAAACATTGAAAGAATAAAAAATAAACATTATTGTAAATAAAAAATAAACAAAAAAAAAAAGCTTCCCGAATCGTCAGTGCCTGTGGCCTGTTTTTAAACTAAATATCAGCAAAATATAACAAAACAATCTTAAAATTATGGTGCCACACACAACAAAGAAGAAGAAGAAGCGATATAAATGTCAACTTGTCAAAGTGCAAATTTTGAAGTGAGTGAGATACCATACCTACAACTAAAATTATTAAAAAAAGATTTCTAAATGACGTGAATACTAAAGTATGTTTTTTAAAAATAACCCACAAAGTGCGGATATAATCCTTAACTAGAATTATCTAATGGACACTGACGATTAAGTATAAGTTATAACCACAACACAAAAATAATGACAGGTGGAAGCTATTTACGCGCCCTGACTGTCCTCCTAGCCTTCGAGGAGCGCTCCGGGGAGGTCGCCGTCGCCGGCCCCGTCGCCACCGCAGCCTCCAACGTTGATGCCGCCCGTGGAGGCGAGGCATCACGCTGCACTTCGTCTTCCGATGCGGCGATTGCAGCAAGGTCGGCGTCAGCGATCAGCCGCCGCCTGGATCCGTCCTTCAGCTTGACGTAGATCGTGCCGTCCGTTGTCCAGCACCGTCCAATGCCGAAGCGCTTGCGGGCCTTATTGAAGACCACCTGCCGCTGGCGAGTCAAAAACTCGGAAGCAGCGACAGCCGTCCCTTTCAGAGCAGTCTTCTTTCTCCAAACAGCGCTCTTTGTGGACAGATCTGCGAACCGCAGCAGCACAGGACGACATTTTCCCTCGGATGTCTTGCCGATACGGTGACAAACAGTTAGCTTCTCCGTCACATCAATGCTCAACTTATCACGCAGGAGGCCAAAATGAAGTCACGCAGATTATCTTTGTCCTCAGGCACGCCGTTGAAAAGAAGGTATTTTCTTCGGTGCCTTGTTTCAATACCATTGATAGAGGTCACTATTGAAGAAATCTGCTGGCGGAGCAGAGCTAAGATGGACCAAACCTCAGACTTAAAGTCGTTGAACTCACTGAGCAGAGTTGTGTCGGGGACTTGAGGAGTGGTGCCTTGATGAGGTGTGGCCTTGATCTTCTTCTCCAAGATATTCATCCTCTCCAACAGTTTAGCCTCAATAGAATGCTGCGTCTCCAAAATGTCCATATAACTGGCCATGGTGTGTGTGATGTCCACTGTTTGGTTCGTAATAAAACACAATAATGTTTATATTGTTATATTCCAATGCCCCGTTCCGCACGCGTCCGTCCCGTAGCTAAGCCTGGGCAAAAGTGCTCGCCCCGACTCGCCACCTAGCGAGGCGCGTGCGTAACTTTGCATTGCATTTATTTATACGTCACATCTATAATCGTAGTATGGCACATCTACCTTTTACAAAATAAATAAGCTACTTTATAAACTACCACCATTTCGGAAGCAAAGCAAATTGACCACTGGGGAAAAGAAATGGCGAAAGAAACCCAGTTACGGCCTTTTTTCCATTATTATTTTTTATTCATTTTTTCATTAATTCAACAAGTAAGTGAAACGATAGTGGGTAGCTGTGGAACAGTATAGTCGTAAATTCTACTCCTCTGTTTTGAAATTTAATTAAAAATATTTACTTTTATTTTCCATTAAAAATTTTATGCATTTCTCATGCTAAGTGTGTAAATTACCTGCTAGCAGTTATTTTCCTCTCTTTTTTTCACTAACTTAATATGGAGACAGCACAACTACAAAAAACTATACATGACACCATGGCGCACTTCAACAGCAAGATGGCAGATTTCCAGGCGCAACTGCAGCGGGCCACATCATCAACTCCAACACCATCACCCACAGTTGTGACACTGGCCGCTAGCTTTAATACATTCCAAACATTTATGATGTCCATGATGAATTCACTGCAGCGTCAGATGGAGTTGCTCTCCCAGCAGCAAGATAATATGGAGATGCGTACAAGGCGAAAGATCCTCCTCATGCATGGAGTCCCCGAGGCGAACCAGGAGGATACACCGAGCACCGTCGTCAACATAGTCAAGGACAGGTTAAAGATACCAAATGTTTCATTAACCGATATCAAGCGGAGCCACAGAATGGGCCGCGCTTCAGATACTAGGCCACGGCCTATTCTCATAAAATTTCAGGATAATGCAGTGAGGCGAAAAGTTTGGTCTTCTAAAACTGCCCTAAAAGGTAGTGGCATTACTTGTTCCGAGTTTTTAACGAAGCCGCGCCACGAGGCATTTTTACTGGCTCGTAATCACTTTGGTATCTCGAGGTGTTGGACTATGGACGGCGTTATCTTCGTGGTGGGCAGTGACGGTGAAAGGCATCGAGTTCAAACGGTTGCGGATGTAAATCAACTGCTGGAGGTCCTGCCGGTTGAGAAGGACGCATCTGAGGCTGCTCCCTCACAGGCGGCGTCCTCCCCAAGCAATGCAGTTGCCAAGAAGATACCGGCAGCGCGCCCCAAACGCATCATAAAGAAATAGCTTGGTGGGTGGTGCACTGCGGGCGTCGGCTTGTAGTGAAGGTAGTTACTTTACACTTGTATTTAATTCATCTTTCCTTTCTGCCGTAACTTTCGGGTATTTATTTTCTCTAAAAATATAAACTACATTTTTATTTACCCTACACACGCAAACTTAATTTTTTCTTTGACAAACCAAATGTCACTTTGACAATGAACTCGAACTCTCCGGCTTCCATTTTAGTGTTGGCAACCGTCTTTCAATTTCAAATAATTTGATTACATTTTTATTTTATACATTTTACATTTTTATTCACTCAACATATTTGATGTTTTCAGTGCACTGACCACCATGCATCTTGTTGTTTTTGATTAATAGTGTTTTAGCTGCAATTTATTATTTTTGATCACTTTAATATTATAATTTATTTTTTCATTGTTTTGCTGTTAAATTATTCACATACTAATATTGTTTATGTTTTTATTTTATTTTATTTTTTGCTTATTTTGCTGGCGGGTAATAATGTACCGCACAAATTTTTATTTTATTTTATTTTTCTTTTCTAGACAAGTTTTTTTAGTGCTTATATTTTGTTAATTGTTCATGTCTGAAAATTCTTTTGATAATAGTTTTTTCTCACTTTCTCCTTCTTCTAGTGATGATAGTTTTCACAGTTTGACTTTGCCGTTAAATGAATCTATTGATAATGCTTTCGCTGACGTACCAAAAAACTTTAATGCAGTTCATATTAACGCTCAAAGCATTCCCGCTCATTTCCCAGACTTACTAACTTCTTTTGATTCAAAGCATATTGACGCTATACTAGTATCCGAGTCCTGGCTAAAACCTTGTCTCCCCTCCACATCGTACTCCTTGCCAGGCTTTCAACTTATTCGTAATGATCGTCTCGGTAAAGGTGGGGGCGGTGTTGCGATCTACCTTCGAGCCCATATTCCGTACAACATCATCTCCTTCTCCAATGTTCAGCACCCGTCCAACGAAGCTGAGCACCTGTTCATCGAAATGTTTCTTTCCCATACTAAGATCTTACTTGGCGTTTTCTATAGTCCTTCTCCTACCATCAATTATTTCTCCTCCTTGGAAAATCTTCTCGAAAGTCACCTCCCCTCTTTCGATCATGCCATTATAATGGGTGATTTTAATACCTGTCTTTTAAAGACAGATCACCGTTCTTATTCCCTTCGTTCCGTCATTGAATCCTGCGATCTTTCCTTTCTACCTCTCCAAGCTACGCATTACTTTCCCGGCTGTAGGCCCTCTCTTCTTGACCTCATTGCTGTCTCCTCTTTGGACCTCGTTGCCAAGCACGGCCAACTTGTTGCTGATGCCTTCTCCTACCACAACCTTATATACCTTTCCTTTAAAGTCCGCCCTCCTAAATCCAAACCTAAAATCCTCATGCGACGTAATTTTGGTGCGATCGATGTTGCTGCATTACAAAAGGACGCTGAAATTTGTGACTGGGCCGCTGTTTCCGATGCACCCACGGTAGACGAACAAGTTGCTTTGTTCAACGCCACTCTTCTTCAACTTTACAATAAGCACGCGCCAATTCGCCCTGTCCGTGTAAAGCATCTCCCTGCCCCGTGGCTTACGGACGAGATCAAGGCAGCGATTCAGAAGAAAAATAAATTAAAAAGCAAGTTCAAACGGGACCCAGTTAAATTCCGAGATCAATATGTCTTGGCTCGCAATCGCTGCAATAGAATGTGTAGAGAGGCCCAGCGTAGGCATTTCCATTCTTCCGTTGAGAATGGTGACCCAGCTAAAGTCTGGAGATTTTTGAAGTCTTTTGGAGTTGGAAAAAATCGTCACAATAATCCCGGTAATATTAACTTCGATTGTCTTAATAGGCATTTCTCTACGTCCGCTGTTTTCGATAGCGAAATCAAAAATAATACTTTAAATTCACTTTCTTCAACACCAACTCCTGACTTTCCTTCCTTTTCTTTCAGCGATTTCACCGTCTGTGATGTTAAGAAGAACGTACTTGCAATCGCCTCGAATGCAGTGGGTGCTGATGACGTTAGTCGTGCTATGGTCTTGCCTATCCTAGATATTCTTCTTCCTACAATCACTAATATTTTCAACAATTCCATCTGTAATTCTGCTTTTCCCACCGTTTGGAAAGATGCTCATATTACTCCTCTACCTAAGAAATGTAATCCTTCTTCTTTTTCTGACTACCGTCCCATTTCCATCCTCCCTTTTTTGTCCAAAGTTCTAGAGCGTCTTGTCCAAAAACAACTGAATAGTTTCCTCACTAAAAACAACCTACTAAATCCTTTTCAATCTGGTTTTCGGCAGGGTCATAGCACCACTACGGCTCTTGTAAAGATTACTGATGATATTCGACAAGGGATGAACAACTCCCACGTTACTGTACTGACACTTTTAGATTTCAGTAATGCTTTCAACACTGTCGACTTTGACGTACTTTTATGTTTATTGCGTTCTCTTAACATATCTCCAGCGGTTATCGACTGGTTTCGTAGCTACCTCTGTGGTCGTCGCCAACGAATAAGAATTGATGATAATATTTCCTCTTCTTGGTGTTTCTTATCGGCCGGCGTTCCGCAGGGTGGCGTTCTGTCTCCTTTACTGTTTGCTCTTTTTATTAACTCTATTACTCTTCGCCTCAACTCTTCTTTTCATCTCTATGCAGACGACCTGCAGATTTATCAGCAAGGGCATATTGACAACCTCCCTGCAGTTATCAGTGCGGTAAATTGCGACCTTCTTACCATTTCTGATTGGAGCAAGTACCATGGTTTGGTAGTCAATCCTACAAAAACGCAGGCCATTATCATTGGTAGTCCCTGGTTTATGTCTAAAATTAACTGGTTGAATGTCGCACCCATCATCTTCGATGGCGTCATTGTTCCATATGGTGATAGAGTTAAAAATCTAGGGATTTATTTTGATAAAACTTTTAGTTGGACTAACCAGATGAATGAGGTTAGTAGGAAGATGTTTGCGGTTACGAGCTCTCTCCGACGCTTGAGATACTTTTTGCCTACGGATACCAAAATTATGCTTGCACAATCCCTACTTCTTCCAATCCTTGACTATGCAGACTGCTGTTATCTTGATCTCACTGAAGCCCAACTTAATAAACTTGAGCGTCTACAAAACCTCTGCATTCGTTTTATTTTCGGTCTCCGTAAATACGACCACGTCTCTCAATTTCGCTCACAGCTCAAGTGGCTCCCTATTCGTAAACGCAGAAACCTGCACATCCTCTCCTTACTTTATTCCATTCTATTCCATCCTTCAACACCTTCTTACTTAAAGGAACGGTTTGAATATCACAGTAGCACTCATGGACCTACTCTTCGTAGCACCTTCAACCTTCGTCTTGTTACCCCTTCTCACTCCACAGATTTCTATTCTAATTCCTTTTCTGTCCAAGCAGTTCGCCTTTGGAACTCCCTACCTCTCTCTATTCGTCAAGCCCAGACTCTGGTTAACTTTAAAAATTTGGTTAAGCGGCACTATCTTACTGTTTAAATTGTGTCACCTTTTGTAATTGTTCATTACTCTTTTTTTTGTATTTTATTTTATTTTTTATTTTGTTTTTTATTTATTTTTATTTTTTTATTATTTGTCATTTTACTTTATATGTATTATTTGATTTGTATTTTTAGGTACATTCTTTGTTTGTCTCTTTTTTTTTTGTTTTTGTCAATTTACTGCGCCACCTATCCCTTTATTCTATGGCAATGTTCCTTTGCAATTAGGTTGCCTGGAAGAAATTGCATAGCGATAAGGCCGCCTATTGCGTTCTCTTTTCATTGTTACTTTTGTTTTTATGAAATTTACTGGTGCAATAAAGAGTTTGTATTGTATTGTATTGTATTAATTTATTTTAATATTGTTACAGTGTTTAGAATACATACAACTGGTAATAGCAAATTGAACAACAATGAGCCTTTTATATTGCGAGAATAATCGCATGATGACGTCTACCTTTCCTTTAATTATAAAAATGACACTAATTAAGGTAACAATTAACCTTTCGCAAGACACGTCCAAATGATAGCCACTGATAATAATCATACATACATAATTAATTTGGTCTTATTTTAGTATGACAGTCAAGCAAAACATTCTCGCGTCTCCTTTTAAGTAGACTATATTATATCATTAAATAAAGTTAAGAAGTTAATCTAAACAATGTTAGCAAAATATAAAAACAGTAATGACTGCAGTTTCACAGTTCAAAAGTATCTAATTATGTAGAATTATAATAACTTGAACCAAGCAACTTGTTAGTTAAAATAAAGAGATATAGTTTAATACTACAAGTAGTTAGTTATAGCTGAATATAAGATACATTTAATTTGTTACCTTATAGCGAGTTATTACATAAGACTGGATGAAACTATTCCACTGCTAACAATGATTTCATTTAATGAAATTATATTTTCATTTTGGACTATTCCCTAGTACTCTATCAATTGAAAACTTTAATGTAAGATCATTATAAAACAAATAAAATTAATTAAAATTTGCTTCAAATTATCCTAGCTTTATACCGTGCTTATGAATTACAAACAACAACAGTCTGTCTATTCAAATGCTAGGTTTCAAACTAGATAAATTAGGTTCATATCATAAATCATAAATAACAAATGATATGTATAACCATAACATTTCCTCCAAACTTTATAATAATTTGATTTCATCATATGTCACACAACAACAACTATGTATGTATTTAAATTCCAAACGTTTTAATCGTTTGTTTTGTACACATTGTATCACAAATAACAAATACCTATATCTATAACTAGCTGTGCCCGCGGCTTCGCTCGCGTGGAATTGGACTTGTGACTAATTAAGTAGTATAGACGGATTTAACAGTCTCCTATTACTGTAGTTTTCCCCGAGACGTCAGTGTTCTTCATTGCTCATTGTCTATTTGCTCGCCGCTGTTAATCTTGGCTACCTACTGTGTACAAAATCCTGTTGTTTTATTATTTTAATAGCTGTTACCCGCGGCTCCACCCGCGTGGTCAAGCGAAAATGCCGATAATTTCGTTCCCGTGGGAATTTAAAAAAAAACCCGACTTTATCCTTGTCAACATAATAAAGGGAATCTCTAAAAAAAAAAAACAACTTTTCAGGTCAAGCGCTTCCGATAATTCACGCGTAGTCTAATTATTCCGAATCCTGTGGGAATAAAAAAAAATCCCGTCTTTATCCTTGTCTAAGTAGGTACTTTATAAAGGGAAGCTTAATACAAAATCTAGGCGTTCTAGGTTGAGCGCCCACAATAACACACGTGTAGTCCTATTTGTCCCGTTACCGTGGGAATAAAAAAAATCCCGTGTTCATCCTTGTCAACATCATAAAAGGAACCTCTATACAAAATTTCAGCTTTCTAGGTTGAGCGCCTGCGATAATACACTTGCAGTCCTATTACTCCCTTTCCCGTGGGAATTTCGTAAAACCCCGTCTTTATCCTTGTCAACATTTTATAGGAAACCTCTATACGAAATTTCAGCTTTCTAGGTTGAGCGCCTGCGATAATACACTTGCAGTCCTATTACTCCCTTTCCCGTGGGAATTTAAAAAAATCCTTTCTTAGTGAGCACCTACGCCCCAAAAGGAACCCTCATGCAAAATTTGAGACTCCTGACACGTAGTTTCGGAGATGTCGTGATGCATCAGTCAACTTTGCATCCCCGTTTTACCGCCCTTAATGGATGATTTTTGAATATTTTACTCGTGTTTCATGCCTTTCAATAAAGAACCTTCATGCTGAATTTCATTGGAATAACTTCAAAAACAACAAAGTTTCATACTAACTTTGCGCCCCGTTAACCCCATAAGGGATGAATTTGGAAAAAAATATTTTACTCATGTTTCATGCCTTTCAGCAAAGAACCTTCATGCTGAATTTCATTCGAATAACTTCAAAAACGGCTAAGTTTCATTCTAACTTTGCACCCCCGTTTAACCCCCTAAGGGATGATTTTTGAGAAAAATATTTTACTCGTGTTTCATGACTTTCAATAAAGAACCTTCATGCTGAATTTCATTCGAATAACTTCAAAAACGGCAAAGTTTCATACTAAATTTGCACCCCCGTTTAACCCCCTAAGGGATGATTTTTGAGAAAAAAAATTTACTCGTGTTTCATGCGTTTCAATAAAGAACCTTAATGCTGAATTTCATTCGAATAACTTCAAAAACGGCAAAGTATCATACTAACTTTGCGCCCCCGCTTAACCCCCTAAGGGATGTTTTTTGAGAAAAATATTTTACTCGTGTTTCATACCTTTCAATAAAGAACCTTAATGCTGAATTTCATTCGAATAACTTCAAAAACGGCAAAGTTTCATACTAACTTTGCACCCCCGTTTTGTCCCCTTAGGGGATGAATTTCCAAAAATCCTTTCTTAGTGAGCACCTACGCACCAAAAGGAACCCCCATGCAAAATTTGGGACTCCTGGCACTTGTAGTTTCGGAGATTTCGTGATGAATCTCTCAGTGATGTTCTCTTTTATATATTTGCACAGTGCCATCTAGTGAATTTTTGAGGAACTAAATTTCAAAATGGTCAGCACAAGTAAATAAAAAGTTTCATACACAGTGCTATTGAATATTAAAATGGTCGTAATCAGGGGTCGGGCGATTCCGACTCTGCACAGTGACAATTTTAAAATTCTTTGGTTGTTGAAAATTTAAATGAGTGTAACTTCTTCTTTTTCTTCTCCTGACATCCGGTCCGGTCCGGTTCGGTCCGGTCCGGTCCGGTCCAGTCTGTTGTCGGTAGGTATGGTGTACCAAGTCTCAAGTTTGTAAGTGCGAGAATTTTTTTTTCTTACATTGACAGGGAGGAGACCTTTAAATGAACATAACTTATTTTCCTGACATCCGATTTAAATGAAACAAAGCCTATATTCTGCTCCAAGCCGAGCTCTATCTTCCTGTGAAAACTGCATTAAAATCCGTTCAGTAACTTAGAAGATGTGCGCGTTCAAACAGACAGACAGACAGACAGACAGATAGACAGACAGACAAAAAAATCCAAAAAACTTTTTTTCGCTTCTATTACCTTTCTCTAACTGTTCTCTCTCCATTTTTGCCAAATATGTTCAATGTACAGACATAATTATCGGGGTCTACTGTTTTATTATATGTATAGATATAATAAAAGTGTAAAAAAAGTTTGTCTGTACATTGAATATATTTCCAAAAAAATTGTTTAGGGCGATGAAGAATAAGCAATAGAACAAGAATTTCGAAAAATATTGTCCGTCTATTTGTATGTTTGTATGTATGTTTGTACACGCTAATCTCAGAAACGGCCGAACCGATTTGGATGCGGTTTTCACTAATATGTATCGATTGGCTCAACTTAACATTTAGGGTATGTTTCTTTTCAAAATTCCTACGGGAACGGGAATAATGGGACTGAACGTATAAATCACTGACTACTGTAGGGATTATAATGAAACTAGCGAAACCCGCGCAACTTCGTTTGCGTGTATCCCGCTTTCCCGTGGGAATTTTGGAATGTATGATACTTTAAAACCTTCCCCTTGAATCACTCTATCAATTAAAACCGCATCAAAATCCGTTGCGTAGTTTTAAAGATTTAAGCATACAAAGGGACAAAGGGACAAAGGGACATAGGACCAGAAAAAGCGACTTTGTTTTATACTATGTAGTGATTTGGTTCACGTGTAGAATTTAATCTGGAGTAACACATAGGGTATTTTTATCCCGAAATTCCCACAGGAACGGGAATAATGGGACTGAACGTGTAAATCACTGAATCATTACGTGTTCTGAAACTGCAAGTGCTAGAAGTTTCCAATGTCTCATGGAAATGGTTCCTTACTATATTTTGCGAAATTCCCATGGGAACGGGAATAATGGCACTGCACGTGTATTACCCGGGACGCTCAATCTAGCTGAAAGATTCTATCATCTATATACATAAAAGGAGAAGCTGACTGACTGACTGACATATCAACGCAGGGCCTAAACTATAAGTGTTAGAAACTTGAAATTTTGCACAGGGGTTGCTTTTATAACGTAGGGGAGCACTAAGAAAGGATTTTTCTTAAATTCCTACGGGAAAGGGAGTAGTACTACTGTAAGTGTATTATCACAGGCGCTCAACCTAGAAAGCTGAAATTTTGTATAGAGGTTCTCTTTATGATGTTGACAAGGACAAAGATGGGGTTTTATATAATACCCACGGGAAAGGGAGTAATAGGACTGTAAGTGATTTATCGCAGGCGCTCAACCTAGAAAGCTGAAATTTTGTATAGACGTTCCCTTTATGATGTTGACAAAGATAAAGACGGGATGTTTTAATTCCCACGGGAACGGGATAAATAGGATTGCACGTGTGTTATTGTGGGCGCTCAACCTAGAACGCCTAGATTTTGTATTAAACTTCCCTTTATAAAGTATACAAGGATAAACGGGATTTTTTAAAATTCCAACAGGATTAGGAATAATAAGGATAAAGTCGTTTTTTTTTTAATTCCCACGGGAACGAACATATTGGCATTTTCGCTTGACCACGCGGGCGGAGCCGCGGGTAACAGCTAGTATGTATATAATTCTCAAAATTACATTAAACTGAAATCCAAACATTGCAATGCAAGTTTCAGTTAAGTATACTGTTTACTTAGTTCTCTTGACCTTAACATACTACAATACAATGTATTGCATTACTCTTCATGCCAATACACCAACTCAAGCCTATCATCCATAGGCATCGAGTCATACTCTATGATAATGGGGAATGTAAACAGATACATTTTAATTAGATCAACCTAAATATGACAAAAACACATTAAATTCACTATACTTTTTGATTGAAAATTGTAACTTTCGTTTCCATTTGTTCCCATATTTTATCATTTTTAATAATATTAGAATTATTGCCAGAATCCCTGGACATTTACCCAGAAAAGGGCTTATAGGCAAATAATTATGTATCTGTTATATGCATATGACATTTTCCGGCCAATGACATTTGCCACTTTATATTGTGTGGGTAAGGATTCAGATGTCTGGTTAAACTCAAGACACTGATCAGTGTTTATAGGTCACTGTGCTTGATCTAGGATCAGCCATGTTGGGCCTAGCCACCATAAAGTGTATGACTGCAAGGATTGAGGCATGACACCTAGATTCATCAAGTCTGCTGGATTCTGCTTTGTATTAATATAATACTAGTCAGTACCTGAGATGGAGTTCGCGACTTGCATGAGTCGATGTGAGACACGAGAACGATATATATCGTGTTCGTGTTTGTATTAGTGATGCACCGATTCCTATTTTGGGGATTCGGATTAAGATTAGGATTATTGAGGAAAGGAAATGCTAACTGACTTGAAGTACCTCATAATGGCTCATAATATGACTCTATTTATTGGTTATAATATTAATATTCAAAATTAATAACAGATAAGTTTTTGTTTAAAAACACAGTGTTCTTTCGTGAACATTTGTGGTGTGTGTTAAGTAAAAAAACACCATTTCTTTTAAAAAGGACTATAATCAAAATTATTGCACTTGTTGCGTGCATAACAGAGTTGACAGAATGTGAGAATATATTGCGGAACCGGAAAAAGTCAAGAGTAAAAAACCAGCACAGATTAAAATTAAAATAAAACTTCTTCTTCTTCTTCTCTTTGCAACGTTCGCGCGTGAACATCCTCCGCCCCGTTGAAAGACTCCAAGTCTTCAACCATTCATATCTGTATCTGTGGGAAGGGGGCACAGGCGAACCAAAGCTCTACGAATGCAGCCTCGCAGTGTGTTGACGTCTGCTACACGGGATACACCATCTGGTCCAGGAAACAGACGCGCTACTCTTCCCAGGCGCCAGCATAGTGGTGGCACATGGTCTTCTTGTATCAGGACCAGGTCACCAATGTCCAGGTTTTTGGCTTCTAAGTTCCATTTTCTTCTATGCTGAAGCTCCACTATATATTCCTTTTGCCAACGCCGCCAAAAGTGTTGGCGTATCTGCTCCAAGCGTTCATATCTCTGGAGTCGATTCGGATTGTGGTCTTCTAGTGAAGGCGATGGCAGCGCCGACAGCGGTCGTCCAATGAGGAAGTGCCCCGGTGTTAAGGAAAGGTAATCGTCAGGAGAGGATGATAAAGGGCAAATTGGACGACTATTTAGCATAGCTTCTACTTGAGTAATGAGAGTAGTTATCTCTTCAAAAGTTAAGTGACTGTTGCCCATAACTCGCTTTATATGGTGCTTTGCGGATTTAATTCCGGCCTCCCAAATACCGCCGAAATGCGGAGCGTATGCCGGGATAAATGAAAATCGAATGCCTTCTTGAGTTGCAAATTGAGATAAAGGCTCTTGATTGGACTTCAAAAATATACTTAATTCGTTAGCCGTCGCAACGAAATTTCGACCGTTATCGGAGAAAATTTCATTGGGCTTGCCTCGACGCGATATGAATCTTCGCAGTGCCATCAAAAAATCTTCTTTAGACAGCCCACCTACAGCTTCCAAATGAATACATTTGTAGCGCAAGCAGACAAATAAACACAAGTAACATTTAATTAACTTGGAGCCGCGTCCCCTACGGTTTAGTATGAAGAATGGCCCGGCAAAGTCCATTCCCACCGATTGAAAAGGGTAGTCAGGGTTTAGTCGGATGGCTGGAAGATCACCCATCTTGGGGTTCAGGGTTTTACCTTGTATGCGTCTGCAGACAACGCAGTGGTGATAAGTGCTATAGGCCAAACGCCTGCCATTGACAGGCCAGATCGTTTGCCTAACAGTAGAGAGTAGCATTTGTGGACCTGCATGTAAGTTTTTTATGTGCTCATGCTGGAAATAAAGCCTTGTCAATCGGTGAGAAGAATCAAGTAGTATAGGATGCCGTTGCTCATATGGACAGCTCGAAGCATCAATTCGACCACCAACTCTAATTAAATTGCATTTCTTGTCAAAGAATGGGGAAAGCGATAAAACTTTCGATTTAGAGTGAATAGGCTTGTCTCTAGTTAGCAGCTCATACTCCTGCGAAAAGGATTCCCTTTGTGCAATAGAACACAACTGATAGAACGAGCTTTCCAACTCGTCAATTGTTAAAATTCCAGATATTTTATTTTGTTTATGTTTTGAATTAAAAATACATCTTTTGACATAAGCAAAAGATCTTTGTAATCGTAAGAATTTAGAAAACCGTTCAAAATTTAGTATGGGTTCACCTACAGTGACTGCATTGACTTTCATCTCGGGCAGATCATTGGATATATTATTAGTAGTTTTTAAGACAGGCCAATTGGACTCATGGAGTAACAAATAATCAGGACCATTCCACCATAATTTAAGATCAGCCAATTGGCTTGCATTTACGCCCCTAGATATTAGGTCTGCTGGATTGAGTGCAGTGGGTACATAACGCCAAGAAGAATGATTTGTGGTCTCTAAAATTTCGCCTACCCTATTAGCCACGAAAGTTTTCAGCTGTCTTGGATTGCTATTTAGCCATGATAGGACAACGCTGGAATCACACCAATGCGTTAGTCGCGCTGGTCGATGCCCAATAGAATCAGTGACGCTCTTACACAACCTAGCTGCCAGCAAGGCGGCACAGAGTTCCAACCGGGGTATCGTAACAGGCTTTAGAGGAGTCACTTTGGATTTCGCACACAAAAGTCTGACAGTATTTTTGTTATTGTTATCTATTGAACGCACATAAATACAAGCACCGTAGGCGATTTGCGAAGCATCGCTGAAAGAGTGAATTTCGATAGTTTCAGGCGAATCGCACACGACGAGTCTGGGGATTTTTAAAGTGGTCAAGGTCTGAAAACCTTGACATATTTCGTCCCAATGCCCTTTTACATCTTGGGGAACAGGCTCATCCCATGCAACCTTTAACAGCCAAAGCTTCTGCAACAACATTTTTGGTTGGATTATAGATGGACTTAATAAGCCCAGAGGGTCAAAGATTTTAAATGAATTTGACATGATAGATCTCTTAGTAACTTCACCATTTTGCGCAGGGATATTAATAGGAAAATTCAAATTATCACAAGCTGGGTCCCAACCCAATCCGAGGGTGTTCGATGACTCGCTTATGCTTAAATTTTCTTGGCTACATGTATCAGAATTTTTTAGAACATCGGGTAAGTTAGACTTAAATTTTCGTAATTTAAAGCAATATTTGTTTAGAATTTCTGAGACAGTGCTTTTAATATAATGCAATGTTTCTTTATCATTTGAACCAGTAAACATATCATCTACATAGAAATCTTTTTGTATAATAGTTTTAATTAGATCATCTTCGCATTCTTCTCCTACTTGCCAAAGACATCTCGTGCTCAAATAACTGGCACTTGCTGTTCCATAAGTGACAGTATTTAATCGCAAAGTCTGGATGGGTTTGGACTCATCTTCTCTCCATAAAATCAGTTGCAGATCACAGTCATCTTCATCAACTTGAACTTGACGATACATCTTTTCGATGTCGCCAGTTAGAATGTATTTGTAATGTCTGCCCCTGATTAGTATGGAGTAAAGAGAATCCTGAACATTCGGTCCCACCATCTGGATGTCATTGACAGAGTAGCCAGAAGTGGTGGGTGCAGAGCCATCGAACACCACTCGGAGTTTTGTAGTTTCACTGGTTTCTTTGAATACTGGATGATGGCCCAAAAAATAAGATGGATTTGGTTTAGATATAGCGGATTTAGACAAATGACCCAATTGTGCGTATTCATCTATAAAATTTGCGTATTTGGATTTCAAGTCAGGATTTCGTTTGAAGCGTTTCTCCAAACTGAGCAATCGCCTTTTAGCTTGACTATATGAGTCGCCCAGACAGTCAGGAGAATCCAGCAAAGGTATTCTCACACAAAATCTGCCCGAGTCTAAACGAGAAGTGTGAGTAATAAAATGCTTCTCACACGCCTCTTCAATTTTGCTTAAGACAGTTTTTTGGGGAAGATCTTCAATCTCCCAGAATTTAGTTAGCGCATTATTAATTTCAGTTTCATGCCCTGAATGATTAATTACAGCGTGATTACACATAATTTTGTTGTGATTGGATTTTGTATTCAAAGGCCCAGCAATCAACCAACCAAATTTAGAACTTTGCAATTTAGGCTTGTTGGGACCCAGAGATTGTTGTTGACACTCCAGAATGTCCCAAAAAACATCGGCTCCCAACAATATATCAATAGGACCTGGTTGATCAAAAGTGGGATCAGCTAATTGTACATTTTTTGGAATGCTTAGATTTTGAGAATTTATAGGATATTTTGATATTTCGCCAGTCAACTCTTCTAACACAAAACAAGAAAGAGTGACTTTAAACATTTGGTCTAGAGAATTTAATTTAGTAACACAGCTTTCTTCAACTTTAGACGTTGATTGGTTGCCGATGCCTATAATGTTTAGAGCATTTATAGGGTTAGATTGTAAAGATAGTTTTTGTTTTAGCCTTTTAGTAATAAATGAACTTTGACTGCCGCAATCTAGAAGGGCTCGTACTTTTGTCAGCTCATTAGTAATTGGGTTTCGGGCTTCAACTAAAGCAGTTGACAAAATAATTTGTTTAGTATTTTGTTTTGCAAAATTAGTGATAATTGTAGGTTCAATGATTGATGTATTGCTTACCGGTAAATCCGAGGAATGTAACAACGTATTGTGTTTTTTCTTACATGTGCGACAGGGCCCCATTCGGCATTCAGAAACTGGATGTCCCTGACGTAAGCAATTAGCACAAAGTTTATATTTTGTGATATCCGACAGCCTATCTTGCACGCCTTTGGACTTGAAGGTAGGGCAATCGTATATTCTGTGGTTTTCGTTGCATATAATGCAGTAATATATGTTCGACTTCTCCTGAATCGGCTTTGTTGGATTCTCCTGACTAACACTAGCAAAGGATTTAGAGAACGGAACAGTATTTTGTCTATTATGATTATTATTGTGGGTAGAATTAGATGGACCACGTTGGGGAATTTTGTGATTATTATTGTCAGATTTGTTACGATTGTAAGATTCCAAAATATCTGCTCTATCGATCAAAAACCTTTGGAACTGTTCTAAAGTAGGAACGTCACTGAAACTTCTACGTACTTCTTCCCATTTCGCAAGAGTCTGAGCATCCAACTTAGAAGACAACATGTAAACAATTAATAAATTCCCCAATTTTTCAGTGGGTTGCCCGAGACTCGCTAAGGCTCTCAGGTTTTTTGTGGAATGGTCAACAAGAAATCTCAATGATTTTTCAGAGTCACGACCAATTTGTTGAATACTAAATAATGATTTTAGGTGATGGTCGATCAATGATCTCGGGTTGTCATAGCGGTCGGTAAGCGAATTCCATGCATCTTGGTAATTATTTGATGACACTACAAGATTCGAAACAAGGCGCGCTGCATCTCCTTCGAGATAAGAAATTAAATAATGGAATTTGTGTATCGGAGGTATGCGCTCATTATTGTGTATAAGGTTTAAAAACATATCACGAAATTCAAGCCAGCGAAAGAAAGAACCATTGAATTTAGGAATTTGAAGTTGTGGTAATTTAAAACTAACATTTTGATGATCGTGATCACATTGAGATTCATGCAAGGTAGTCTCACGTCTTTGTTCATTTGAAATAGCACTATGGCTTTCAATTAATGTTTTTGCAGTGGCAATACTAATAATCAAATCCTGCTCAATGGCATCTCTCTCATCAATTTCTAAATTAATATTTTCAGAATTTATGAGCTCGATCTCAGTCTGCAACTCATCGAACCTCACTGACAATCCCTCAATTTTGCCAATTTTTAAAGTTAATTCTGCCATCTCAACATTTGTTAACAATGGATGCTCATTTATTTTGTCTAAATAATTTTTGAATTTTGTAATCTGTCCTTTAATCGAACTACGTTTTGCTGTGAGTTCTTTAAGAGATAATTTTGACGTTTCAACAGCCATTGTCAACAACTGCTAATTAAATTATATTTGATAGCTACAAAAGAGAGCGAAGTCAGCAAGCAATAAAAATTATAGAAGGCTCACGTTCCTCACGTCAAGAGTAGTTGGGAGACCAGGCCGTTGCTGCGAAACGACCAACAGAGCGGCAGAACCCGATGCAGTGAGAGAAGCGCAGCACCCGCAAGCACGTTGTTGTCAAAGCACCAAAGCAAGCCTGAAATGTTCGGCAAAGCACTTTGAAATTTTGTATTTTAAAGATTATTTCGTTTGCTCAGTCTATGCTGCCACAAAGTAGAAATGAGCATATGTATTTTGACAAATTATGTATGTATAAGTGTTGATATTATGCAAAAGGTTAGAGATTATAAGGGACTTTAAAATATTTCTCACTGTGCCTACCTCTCATAAAGTATTATAGACACGTGTTAATCAAAATGAAGTTGATATTATGGAAAATAGCACTAAGCCTGTGTTTTGTATGATTATTATTGAATTTAATCCTTCCTTAATGAATTACCCATGTATTTGATAAGGTTTATGAGGATTTATTTTGGGGATTGGACTTTAGAGAAAGGATGGCACTTAGCTTTCCTTCGATGTCGGTCTTGAATCTTGAATTATTCGTAGGAACGATGCGAAGTCTTATGATGCTGCTACGCTGCTCGTGTCCAGTTACCAATTCGTCAACCGATGTCTCCAAAGTATTGTATTTTGTACTTTTCTGTAGATTCGTGAATGTTGCAAAACGCCGGCCGGCCGCCGACAATCGTGTAACATCCGTGTTGTTTTTACGATTTTGTTGTAAATTTTGTTGCTTTTGTCCTGTCACGGTCGCCATTTATGTTCTTTCGTGAACATTTGTGGTGTGTGTTAAGTAAAAAAACACCATTTCTTTTAAAAAGGACTATAATCAAAATTATTGCACTTGTTGCGTGCTTATCAGAGTTGACAGAATGTGAGAATATATTGCGGAACCGGAAAAAGTCAAGAGTAAAAAACCAGCACAGATTAAAATAAAAATAAAACTTCTTCTTCTTCTTCTCTTGGCAACGTTCGCGCGTGAACACACAGCATTTGCAAATTATTAGGGTTCTCTTTTGCGAGTTTGAATTTTTTGTTCGATGGCAAAGACAAAGGGATTAGAACCCTAGGATTAATCGTAAAAATGCTGATAATCGGCGATTACGATTGATCCGAATCCTAATCGTTGCATCACTAGTTTGATGGGGTTTTGATCCATTTTGAGAAAAGAAGAGAAAAGAAGATTTTGTTAATTCATAAATTATAAATTGTGGCCATAAACCTATTACATAGCTAATTTGGATAAGTAGAACGTTCCACACAATTCTAAAGTGGAATGGGTTGTTTTTTTTTATTTTTTTTATTTTTTTTAATTTTTTTTTTACAACCTACCACTGGTATTTGTTTTTTTTTTTTTTCACCAAGTCACTCAAAAACATAATATATATTCCGGTTGTCAATACAAGATCATTTTTTGATATCATTTTCATGATATAGACATTTTTATTTTATTTATTTTTTTCCGGTTTTCACCGAACCACCTCTTGATCTTGTCAATACAAGATCATTTTTTTTTTGATATCATTTTCATGATATAGACAATTTTTTTCCCGGTTTTCACCGAACCACCTCTTGATCTTGTCAATACAAGATCATTTTTTTTTTTTTTTTATCATTTTCATGATATAGACAATTTTTTTCCCGGTTTTCACCGAACCACCTCTTGATCTTGTCAATACAAGATCATTTTTTGATATCATTTTCATGATATAGACAATTTAGGTACCATTCGATTTTCATCGACTCATCATTGCTCAATTTAGGTACCATTCGATTTTCATCGACTCATCGTTGCTCCAATTTAATGGTGCTTCAGCTCCAATTTCATGGTGCTCCACAATTTAATGTGATCCAAATTGGAATTGACAGGTTTCCCTTTGAAACATTTGGTTATTTGATCCAATTATATTTTTTGAGTGACTTGGGTGGGTAGGTGATAAATGTATTTGCAACGTATTATGATCACAATGTAAAATATGTTCGCAATCGTATGTGAAATGTGAGGGTAGGTACTGTAGGTAGGTATCTACTATAATAAGAAATATTAAAAATTTAATAACTTAGGATACCCATTATTAAAATGTGCGATTAGTATTTCGTGATCTGCTTTTAGATTACCTACCCCGTTTACTCATAGAATTTCGTACATACTTGTACTGATCGCCTACAATTTGACCAGTATATAGAACTTGATTGATATTCAATTTCATTGTGCATGTACAATTTTGGCTCTTATGATATAGAACTTAAGAACGGTACAAAGTCCAATATGTAAAGGTCGACCTGCTCCTGACCGTACGTAAATTGTATCGACCAAGGATCGACCATAGAAATAATTTATTTATCCATGGTCAGTGTGATCTTAATTTGGTATTCATGTAGGTCACACATTACACCATATTTAAACAGCGCTGCCATTTTAAACATGAATTCGCGCAGAAAACTGCATCTTGCTTGCTTATTATTTGACCTTCTAAAATTTAAACGGCCACAATACCTATATTCTAAGCTTAAATTTCCTCTTTCACATTCTTTTTATAGTACGCGACCGAATCGATTTTTATTGGCGGTACACTCGCACAAAACAACAGCTTTCAGAGGTAGTTTTCGTTATCAAACCACAAAATGTTGGAACATACCCCCTCCTTTGCGATTACTTCATAGCAAAATTACTTTTAGAACAAAATTCAAAAATACCTACTTGATAAACAACAACTTGATATACCCTTGCGATACGTTGATGAACTTTTTGTGTGCTAATTTTTTGCCACTATTATATTCCGACTGTATTCTGTTCCAGTATACTTGGCACAGGATTTCCAGTCAATTTCAATGATTGTGTTTGAATCAGATTGGCTTGCCTTTAGGTGCTTTATTGCATTGCAATGTAGTGATTTGAAATCGTTTCAAATTGATTAATATTTTTTTTTTTTTTTTTTTATTTTTTGTTTTTGACATTAGTATGGAGTTTCTATCTATCTACCATACTGGTTAGTCTATTCGTTATACTAACCATTCGTCAGTTATTGATACGTCTATCAACGACACACGTCGATCGACTACATATATCATTGTTAAGACTACTTTGTGTACATAAATTGTTTTCTCGTATAAGTAATTAACATTGCAATTTTTATGAGAAATAAATATCTTAAACCTCTTAGAGAACGTAAAATTTGAAATTTTACCGATATTTCAACAAAGTGTAAATAAAAGTAGGTAGAAGTAAAACGCACTGCGTTCGACCACCCGGCGCATATCATAATTATTATGCAAAGGAGGTGCATGGCCATTACTCGTTACTAACTAGATTTAAATTTAGCGTTGATAAATTTTGATTGAAATAAATTTATGATTTAATTAATGACGAATACACAAATATCCCGTATTATTTATATATTCATACACTTTGTAGGTTCTTTTACTGCAAAATGTCTACTATTGCTTAAGAACATTAAGGTCAAATAGATAACTATTTTCTCCTATGTTTTTTATTATTGTGTGGACAATGTTCTCTTACCTATCCCATCCTCGTCGCCACTGTGATGTCCACTGTTTGGTTCGTAATAAAACACAATAACGTTTGCTATATTATAGATTAGCGAAGCCCGTAACTCTTCGTCATCTCCGTCCTCAGACGACTGCCCTCTATGTGTATCCATCTTTGCCGCTGTAAAATATTACAATAAAACGGACATCAACAGTTCAGAACTTAAATAGCCGGTGTACAAAAGAAATAATATTTTATTTATTAATTAATTATACTGTGTCCAAGATTGGTATAAATTAAAGATGGACTTGATCTTTAAAACTTTTAATAAAATGTAGATATAAAAATACAGAAGGCACACGTATAATATGCTACGGTGTCTGACGAAGTCTGATCGGCGGCTGCGGTGGTAGGCGCGGCCAAAACCGTCCGGTGAACCCCCGCGCGCATGCATTCCCCGCTGTCGTCGTTGCAGACGCGTGAACATCCTCCGGGACGTTGAAAGCCAGTAAACTGCTTTCAAGCAGCTTTATTATCCTCTCTTGCAGGATCATCTGAAGTAGGTAAGAGGCATGTCTTTCTATCTAGCGGGACCCCACGAGCTAGACTCTAAAAACTAGTGGCGATGCTTAGCTCGTCCAATGTACCTCACGAATATGTTGACAAGATCCATAGTACCTCAACAGTTTTGACAGAAATTGGAAAAAACCAGCTCGTCTATCCAGCGGGCCCCTTTTTTATTTCTTGCTAGAAATACATTAAAATGATACGGATCGTTACTTAGCGCAATGTACCTCTCGATTTATGTGTTAAATTCAAGGAATCTTTAACAGAACGGGAGAAATTCAGCTAAAATAGTTGTCTGGCCAGCGGGCCCCTTTGCAATTTGAATACATATGCGCGGAAAATGTGCTGCATTGCATTGCATTTTCAATGTACCTCAAGAATTTGTCACTATTATCTAGTTTTTCGTTGTTTTTTACACTTTATTATCAAAAATAAATAATTGATATTAAGTATAAAAAATAAGGTTAGGCATAGACAAAATAAAATCTTTCACACAATGAGAGTAGGTAAGTATTATAATGTGTTTTGTATTTATCTACAAGTCATCAGTTTATTATTTTAAGGTAAGTACCTATATTGTTTAATAATTATTATTATAAAATTAAATGTCAAAAATGATTATATTTTGTATATGTAAGCTTATGTATTGATTGAAGCTAACGGCGAATGTTTAAAATAGGTAGCTAATTATTAAACAATATAGGTACTTACCTTAAAATAATAAACTGATGACTTGTAGATAAATACAAAACACATTATAATACTTACCTACTCTCATTGTGTGAAAGATTTTATTTTGTCTATGCCTAACCTTATTTTTTATACTTAATATCAATTATTTATTTTTGATAATAAAGTGTAAAAAACAACGAAAAACTAGATAATAGTGACAAATTCTTGAGGTACATTGAAAATGCAATGCAATGCAGCACATTTTCCGCGCATATGTATTCAAATTGCAAAGGGGCCCGCTGGCCAGACAACTATTTTAGCTGAATTTCTCCCGTTCTGTTAAAGATTCCTTGAATTTAACACATAAATCGAGAGGTACATTGCGCTAAGTAACGATCCGTATCATTTTAATGTATTTCTAGCAAGAAACAAAAAAGGGGCCCGCTGGATAGACGAGCTGGTTTTTTCCAATTTCTGTCAAAACTGTTGAGGTACTATGGATCTTGTCAAAATATTCGTGAGGTACATTGGACGAGCTAAGCATCGCCACTAGTTTTTAGAGTCTAGCTCGTGGGGTCCCGCTAGATAGAAAGACATGTAAGAGGCATAGTCTATTTACAGCTCTTCGTATTATTCCTCGCACGGTGTTTACGTCAGCAACCCTACTGACACCATCCGTTCCAGGGTAAAGGTGACACACTCGTCCTAGGCGCCACTGCAGTGGCGGCAAATTGTCCTCCTTGAGTATGACGACGTCTCCACAGGTCAACTCCCGATGGGGCGTTCGCCACTTTGTGCGTTGCTGCAACTCAGCGATGTACTCCCGGCTCCATCTCTCCCAGAAGTGCTGCCGTATTTTCTCGACGAGCTCGTATCTGTTGGGTCTGGTGATATTTATATGTGTCGTCGGAATTGACATAAGCGGTCTCCCGATGAGGAAGTGGCCTGGGGTCAGAGAAGAAGGATGAGTACAATTGGACGAGAGAGGAGATAGCGGGCGTGAATTTAAAATTGCTTCAATTTGTGTAAACAACGTTGCCAACTCCTCAAACGTCAGTGCAGCATTTCCAGCTATGCGTTTTAAATGATGCTTAGCTGATTTAATACCAGCCTCGAAGATTCCACCAAAATGGGGGGAATAAGCGGGGCTAAAAACAAATTTAATTCCCTCGTTACTGGAGAATTCATAGACAGACTGACGGCTGGATCTCAGTACCCTTTTTTTTTTTTTTTTTTTTATCGTCAGAAAAATGCTTTGCAGCAGCCCCACCGCCCGAGGAATATGCGGTGGGGACTGTGGAACTTACCACAAAAAAACTGACGGGATGCCACTCGCCCCCTAAGTGACGGGGCCACGGGTACTGTGATACATCCGCGACCCCGCCAGGGCCGTCCGGCCAAAGTTAAACTGGCCGGACCCGCTCTCCCCGGAACGCCCCGTCAGCAGCACACCGCATCCAGGTGCACTGCCGACACCGAGGACCATTGCCCCCTCAAGACGACGTGCCTTCCCCGGCTCGCCGTCGCGGCTGGGCAAGGGTCCCCTCCATCTCTGCGGTCGCAACAACGTGCGACCGCTGGCCGGGCTCTGCGAGCCGCCGGCCCCTCTTCTTCAATTTTTTAACGAGGTTTTCTTCCTCCACCGCGCCTCCTGCGCCACTCCAAGTGCCACAGCGTCCACTACGTACTTAGTGGACTCTGTGACACTTTGCGCCACCGCGCACTCCCTCTTCCTGGGTGGTCTCATTCGCCCATGTGACCCAACCCTTAACGCCCCCCGCAGTGTCTGGGTTGGCGAGACCCAGTGTCTACAGGGCCTCCGCGTTCCACCATACGGAGGTCGCCCCCGGTATCAACGGGTGGAGTAGGCCCGGACACCAGTCGGGGCGAAGACGCTTTTGGGGAGGATCAGCGAGCGAACGAGTCCACCACCGCTCATCATACAGCCGGCCGAGCCAAGCGCGGCCGGCTCCACCTCTTGTTTTTTAACGAGGTTGTCTCCTCAATCGCTCCACCCCCAGCACCAGTACGGATGCAAGGGGGAGCGGATTTGTCCGCATCCCACGTACTCCATCCAAGGTAGGAGCACGGGGAGCAGACCCACCGCGTCGGGAATTTGGCCGTCGGCAAGTAATTCCAGAGTTGGGTCCAGAAACTAAGGAATTACTCGCCGACGTTACCAGGGTGGACCGCGTGGAGGTATCCCAACTCCCCACCCCGGATCTCAGTACCCTACTCAATTCATTATTTGCACCTACAAAATTTCTGCCATTGTCACAAAATATCTCATAGGGCCTACCTCTGCGTGAAACGAATCTTCTAAGGCATAAGATAAAAGCTTGAGTACTCAGATCGCTCACCAATTCTAAGTGTACTGCCTTCGTACTTAAACAGATAAACAAACATAAATAACATTTACTAATACTACTACCACGACCCTTACGAGAAGAAATTGAGAAGGGTCCCGCAAAATCTACTCCCACTGAATTAAATGCAAAAACAGCGTTAATTCGAGCTTCAGGTAAATGGCCCATTATTGGTTGCATAGTGACCGCTCGTAGCCTGACGCACGTGACGCATCGCTGTACTACATTTCGTGCTAAGTACCTGCCTCCAATCGGCCAATATTTATCTCGTACTGATGCTAAGGTTAGCTGGGGCCCTGCGTGAAATAAACGCAAGTGCTCGTGGGTCATAATGAGTTTAGCTAAATAGTGTTTCGAGTCTAAGATTATTGGGTGTTTCTTGTCAAACTCATAGTTAGAGTTATTTAAACGTCCACCTACTCGAATAATCCCATCTGAATCGATAAAAGGTGTTAAATCGAATAATTTGCTTCTCTTGTGTATAAATTTTCTTTGTTCAAGAGATTTTAATTCATTCGAAAAAGACTGTAATTGGCAATATTTAATTACGATTTTTAATGAGTTATTTAATTCAATTACACTTAATGGACCACATAAATTTTGTTTGTTCTTATTACAATTGTTAACAAAGCGAAAATTCTAATTAATCTCATAAAATTTGAATATCTAGAAAAATTAATAAATGACTCATCCGTCTTATCATGACTGGTAGATATTAAAGTTTTTACTTTCAATTCCGGTAATTGTTGAGATGCGTATGAGTGTTGCGGCCACTCTGAATCGTTCTTCTTGAGAAAGGAAGGACCCTCCCACCAAAGGCTAGACATCGCTAAGTTCTGAGGTTCGACACCCCTCGAAGCTAGGTCTGCTGGGTTCAAACTGGTGGGTACATGTCTCCACTGAAAACCACAAGTTAACTCATTAATTTCGTTCACCCGATTACACACAAATGTTTTTAAATTTTTTACATCAGTTTTTAACCATCCTAGAACAACTGTCGAATCGGTCCACAATGTTTTCTTGTTTATATTAAAACGAAAAGAATTAATTACTTTCTCACATAAACGAGCTCCTAGTAATGCCCCTAATAATTCCTTCCTAGGTATGGTAGTACAACCTAAAGGGCACACTCGAGCCTTCGCGCATAAAAGCCTAACTGTTACTTCGTTTTGTTCGTTTATTGAACGCAAATATACACACGCGCCGTATGCCGCCTGTGAGCTATCAACAAAACAATGCAATTCTATAAAAATTGGCTTTTCACAAATAACATGTCGATTTATTTTTATATTTTGGATTAAATGCAAATTGTTAATGAAATTCAACCAACTATATTTAAGTTTGTCTGGTAGGCTGTCTTCCCAACTTAACTTTTCAATCCTCAACTGTTGTAAAAATATTTTAGCTTTTATAACAACTGCACAAATCAGACCTAACGGATCAAATATTTTACAAGTCGTGGAAATGACTGTCCTTTTTGTGTGTAGTGTAGGAATTTCTATATTTGCCGAAAACTGAATCATGTCATTTTTAGGACAATAACTCAAGCCTAACACATTAGATTCCTTTGTTAACTCAACTAAATCCGTAATTGTTTTCTCATGAGTGAATGCATATGAACAATTTGTTCTAATTTTTCTTAAAGGAAAACATGCTGATTTTAAAACATTAGTTATATTCTTATAAATATATTGCAATTCACTTTCTGTCTCAGCGCCGGTATTTAGGTCATCTATATAAAAATCATTTTTAATTATATTTGAAATAATTTCATCTTGACACTCATTAGCCAATTGAAGAAGACATCTGGTAGCCAGAAAAGGAGCAGAAGCCATGCCATACGTGACTGTATTTAACTGAAATGTTTTTAAATTATTAATGGGTTCCGTACAATATGGCTGTCTCCACAAAATCAACTGAAGATGGCGTTGAGAGGGGTGTAAGGCAATCTGTCGATACATCTTCTCGATGTCACCTAACAGAATAAACCTATGGCCACGGAATCTTATTAAAATAGACATTAAGTCACTTTGAATCACTGGCCCCACCGCTTGAATGTCATTCAAAGATTTGCCTGATGACGTTTTTGCTGACGCATCAAAGACCACCCTGAGCTTAGTTGTTTCGCTCTTATCTTGCTGTACACAATGATGAGGTAAATAATTTCCTAACCTTTGACATTCAACTTCACTTAAATGACCCAACTTTTCGTATTCATTTATGAAATCAGTATATCCTTTTTTAAGTTGCGGATATTTAATTAATTTATTTTCTAAGTTTATGAAACGTTTCTTTGCTAAATAAAAAGAATCGCCGAGACTACTTTCGGGTTCCTTCAAAGGCATTTTAACACAAAAACGACCATCTTTAAACCGCGTTGTGTTCTCTAAGAAATGATTCTCACAAAATCTTTCTTCTGAAGAAAATGTTTTTGACTCCGAAGGCAATTCATCTACACGCCAAAATTTTGAAATCGCTTCATCTAACTCGACTAGGCTGTGATTACAATAAACTGTCTTACTATTTTGATTTAAACCAACTGGGCCGGCGATCAACCACCCTAGCTTGGATTCCTTTAAGGTAGGCATATTATGACCTAATTTTATTTGTTTTGTCCCTATTATACTCCAAAATACGTCCGCGCCTAAGAGCATATCTACAGAAGCAGGCTGGAAAAACCTGGGATCCGCTAGTTGTATATGGCCCGGTATTCCTAATTGATTAAAATTTATTTCAATTCCTGGCAATATACCCGTAATCGTCGGTACTAATAAGCATGAAACTCGTGTATTGAATGAAGATAAACAAGATTTAATTTTTATCTCACAAGTTCCACTAATATTACATTTAATATTATTAAGTCCGCAAACACTAAGTCCCTTATCAGTATCTTTACGCAATCCTAATTTAGTGTGTATTTTTTCTGTTAAAAATGAAGATTGACTCCCAGTATCTAATAGCGCGCGAACAATAACGCTTGTATTGCATTCTTCATTAACGAGTTGTACCTGAGCCGTGCACAATAGCGTATGAGTCATCGTCACAGCTGATAACGCTACGGACCCGTTCGAAACAGATGCGCTCGACATAGTCTGTTCTACCGATACACCACTGGGTTGCCTATGAAGTAAAGTATTATGTTTACCTTTACATAATTTACAAGAACCTTTCAAGCGACACTGATAGTTAGTATGACCACCTCTTAAACATATCGTGCAAAGTTTAAACTTATCGACTTCACGAGCACGGCTATCAACGTCCATTTCTTTAAACTTAGTACATTCGTGCACTAAATGACTTTGACTACATATTACGCACGGTTGACGTTTAGCGTTACAGTCCGAGGAGGTAAAAAATGATTTAACAGATCTATTTTGGAAAGTTTGCTTCGGTTCATATTTATCCGGCTTATCCTTGTAATAATCATTTTCCAGAATATCCGCTCGATTTCTTAAAAACGTATAAAAATCGTCTAATGTGGGCACGTCTGTTAATCCTTTCTTATACTCTCCCCATTTTCTACTCGTAATGGAATCTAACTTTGCTGACATAATAAATATTAATAATACATCCCACCCTTCAGTGGGTAATCCAAGCGTACGCAAAGAACTTAGATTTTTAGATAAGTGATCGATCATAAATCGTAATGCCTTAAAAGATTCTCTTGTAATGGTTTCGATACTCAATAAAGATTTAAGATGCTTATTTATTAAAATATCTTTGTTATTAAATCTGTTACACACCAACTGCCATGCATCCTTATAGTTCGCAGCGGTAAACGCTGTGGACCTTATGACAACAGCAGCACCACCCTCCAAACTAGATCTTAAATAATGAAATTTGTTGATGGGTGGTATTGACTCGTTCTGATTTATAAGAGACTCAAATGTATCGCGGAATTCTAACCATTTTAAAAAGTTTCCGTCAAACTTTCCTAAATCTATTGTAGGAAGCTTAATTGAATTTAAATCATGTGAGCATGAACCTGATATACTTTCAGTTTCGCTCGATTTTTTCTTATAATTGGAATTTTCTATTAATTCTTCCGCAGTACCAATAAGACAATAGAATTGGGTTTCCAACAAGTCGCGTTCAGTTACTTGTTCATCAATATTTGCTGAATTTAACTCAATCTCTGTTTGTAAAGAGCTAAAGTCAGTCAACAACTCTTGAAATTTCTCAATCCTCATAGTTAAATCTTTAATTTGTATCTTAGACAACTTGCTGGAGCCCACTTGGCTCATGACCTCTAAATGATCTTTGAATTTAGTTAATCGACCTTTTATAATACTGCGTTTTTTCAATAAATCCTTTAAATTTCCCTCCATGGCGAAGCTTTTAGGTAATCAAATATCACAAAAACTGAATTGAGTAAAGTAATCAAGATAGATCAAACCTTGAAATTGATTTGCACTTTAATCCAACCGTCGAAGTCGTCTACGCGGCGGCCGCGCCCGCGCACCAGCCGGCACAGCTCAATGCGGCGCTCAGCACTAGCGACGCCAACGGGTCACGATCACGCCTCGAAAGCGCAAGAAGATGCAATTCTCACTGAAATAATCGGCGTAAATTCATGTGATTTTTTTTTTTTTTTCAAGTGAAGGTAGGTAGGTCAACGACTAATTTAACGGTTTTGTGCTTTGTTAGCAAGACAATGAAATGAAATGTTATTAGATTTCACTATTTAAAATTAAATGTAGGCAAATAATTTATATTAATTATTATGGAAGTTTGCTTGAAGTGCAAAATAAAGTAACAATTGATAATTTATGCTAAGGCGAAAAAAAATAATTAATATGAAGGAATGTGCAATTGTGCAACTGCAAAGCTAATATTGAAATGCTTTATATCGCAAAAGCCGAAGTGCAAAAAATAGGACCTAACAGGCAATGCTATCCTAACACTTTCGGAGCGGCAAGCTGCATACACAAATTGAAGGGGAAAAGAACAGGAATAAGTAAAGGATCAGGCCTAGTACTTCCCTCGGGTTAACCATCCAGATGTCTAGAGCTCTTCAACAACTTTCTCGTCAACCAGAGATGAAATCAGCAAACTCCTTTGTTCCGTCTTGTCCGTTAAATTTTCGAATCGAATAACGGTTTCTCCAGCCGTCCTCGAATTATCCGAAGATTGGTGAATAGCTCCTCCTCGAAGCTTATTTATTTGTTCACGGTCGCCACATGTCCAAGATTGGTATAAATTAAAGATGGACTTGATCTTTAAAACTTTTAATAAAATGTAGATATAAAAATACAGAAGGCACACGTATAATATGCTACGGTGTCTGACGAAGTCTGATCGGCGGCTGCGGTGGTAGGCGCGGCCAAAACCGTCCGGTGAACCCCCGCGCGCATGCATTCCCCGCTGTCGTCGTTGCAGACGCGTGAACATACTGTGATGTCCACTGTTTGGTTCGTAATAAAACACAATAACGTTTGCTATATTCCAATGCCCCGTTCCGCACGCGTCCGTCCCGTAGCTATGCCTGGGCAAAAAGTGCTCGCCCCGACTCGCCACCTAGCGAGGCGCGTGCGTAACTTTGCATTGCATTTATTTATACGTCACATCTATAATCGTAGTATGGCACAGTGTGCGTTTCTTTTTAAATTCTTTATGTAGTGTAGTGACAAGTGTTATGATGACCGGCAGGATTGAGTGATAAAACACTATTTACTTCATAAAAGATGTTGCAAATACTAGTGTGCGGAAATTACTTATATATCTTGTAATTAGTGCCAAAATAAACACTGTAACTAACTTAATTTAATTTAATTTAATTTTTCAACATAAGTGATAAAGTGTACTTTTTAACATCTACCGCCAAAAAAAAAAAAAAAAAACTCATCACCGCCTGCTTCATTGGCCCGCAAAGAAAATGGCATCATCCTGTGAAGTTCCATGTAGTGACGACATACCGACTACTACAAACTTGTCGTTGAGTTACTAACACTACTGTGTTGTGTTCAAATGCTAGTGTAATGTTAAAAATAGTGCGCGTAAATATTCACGGACCGAAAGGTGTTTTAAGTGCGTACGCATTACTAGACGATGGAGCGACCGTGTCCTTGATATCAGCTGATCTAGCGAACTGCATTAACTTAGGCGGTCAACCCGAGACGATTCGTATCCGTGGTGCGTGGAACTCTAATATCGTGTGTCAGAGCGAGATAGTGAACTTTGTAACGTTGCAACGTAATTGAAATTATTTTATTAAAAAATATTTACATAGTTAAATAAAGTAACATTATTAAGAAATAAAATACCTAGTAAATCAATTATTGAAATATGGTTTTAAAAACCGAGCGCCGACGACGCGGATATCCAACGTCTCGGCTTACGAGAAACCGGTTTCGCTTAACACGGCAAGACGCCGGCCGCCGCGCCGCCGCCGTGGACTGCTGCATTGTGTCTTGTGACAAGCGTACGCGCACCTCGCCTTAAATCTCGTTTTTAGATTAATTGGCTTTATTTGAAAATATTTATTACTTATACACACTCTTGAGGAGCCATACTTATTCATTTTGTGAAAGTGATATACCCCTGTTCGGGGTCCAAGTTTGGGGCTGAGCCACAAAAGGTCGACGTCGACACAACTCTTCGATTCGATTGTGGATCAGCTGGCATCGAGCAACATACTCATTTTATGCACCGTCACGCCCAGGGAAGTACCTAACTTTCCTCGAAGTACAGCTAGACGGCCTAATTGAACCTGGGCACGGTTCGATTAGGCTTATAATTAATAAATATTTTCAAATAAAGCCAATTAATCTAAAAACTTCTAGCTCATAGACAAGTGGGGACCGTTTGGTAACTATGCGACATTTTAGGAATTTTGGAGCTAATTTCTTTGAGAAACGTTTATCCTTATCACTCAAGACGTAAGCACGTTTCATTACCACGTCGCCAACCTTGAACTCGACAGGTTTGCGATGCAGATTATAGTGAGCCATGTTTCGCGAATGAGCTTGCCAAAGTTTACTCTGAACCTCGTCGAATACAGACGCGAGGTTGCCTAGATTCTCTGCATAAATATCACGGGGCAAAAATAAGATCTCATCTCCTAAGTCGATATCCGTGTAGTGAGTACCGCATGTGACCAGTTCTCTGCCGTAAACTAAAAATGAGAGAGTGAACCTTTGGGATGAAAATATCCCAGGTTCTGTGATCATTATCTACATGTGTAGACAGGCATGTGATAATTGTCTATTGTAACGCTCTACGGTGTTTATCTGTGGGGTATATTTTGGAGTGAAGAAAACATTGGGAATCTTATATTTGGAAAATAAAGCGCTGCTGATATTACTAACAAATTGCGTCCCATTGTCCATTAATACAGTCTGTGGTATTCCGTGAATAAGAAAAACGGATTCTTCTAAAATCTTTGTGATTATCATAGAAGTTGCATTACGTATAGGAAAAACTAGACGATACTTCGAGAAGCAACAGGTAACACCTAAAATGTTGCTGTTTTGCTTACGGGTTATAGGCAATGGACCCATTAAATCTATCGACAACATTTGGAATGGGCGAGAACATTGTTTAGGACGACCCATTTCACCCAAGGTCATATGATTTTGAGCTTTATACGACAAACACTTTTCACAAGAACTTTTAAACTTAACAACGTCCCGATGCATGCCTGGCCAGAAATAGCGTAAGGCTAGGCGCCGGTACGTTTTAAAAATGCCTAAATGACCTGACATGGGTTCAGAATGATTTTCATTTATAATCCTCTCGCGCTTTTCAGTGGGTACTACCTCCTTCCATGAAAACTCGGAAGTGAGTTCATGCTTATTTTTGGATAATCTTTAAAGAGTATTATTTTTTATAAAATTTTTTTTATAATTCGATTTACTTTTTTCCTCTTTCAGTGTCGAGGTACATAGATTGAATTCCCCACTTATCTCTGAAGACACCTACCATCCGGCCTTTTTGACTAAGGCAACGGATATTATAGTACCCCTAATTAAATCCTGCCCTAGAACCAGCTTTCAGTTCTGGCGATCCGACTTCCAGAGTATCAATGAATCTCTTTTAACACATGACTGGTCTTTTATTATAAATGAAGAAAACACAGATAAAGCTGTAGATAAATTCTATACCATTATGAAAGACTTTGTCGATAAGTATGTTCCTAAAGTTCGCAGAGGCGGTAATCGTTGTTTCCCAATCTGGTACAGCGCAGCACTCATTAAATTAATTAAAGAAAAAAATAAAATACATAATAATTGGAAGAAGTACAAGAACCCTTTAGACTACGCAGACTTTGCAGGAAGAATGTCATAATTTATATTTATTTATTTATTTATTTATTTATTCATACATAATTACATCATTACAGGTCACAGACCCAACGCGACGTAATATTAATAGATAGGTATAAATACAATTAAAATTAATATCAAAATTAAAATTACTAAGAATAGAGAGAAAAAAAATGAATTACATACATGCTAATAATTACCGAAATCACAATATTTCCAGGAACTTGTGAGCTCCGTTCAGCAGCTTTCCTATACTGTCCGCAAAGAGGTCTAAGTCATCCCTATGGGCAAGTATGTCCGAAATAAGACGTAACGCGTGTACGGTAGGTGCCTGCGCGGCGTGGTTAGTGCGCGTAGGAAGCGTCTGCAACAGACGTGGACGTCTACGGGGCGCTACTGCTCCCGAGCTGTCCTGGGGTATACGAGGAACTAGAAGGCCCATCCTCTGCAGTATAATTGGGTTATGCATCCTATGGTGTATGATGAGCAAATACAATTTTAATAGGAGTATATTTCTCCTTAGTTCCAGTGTCTCTCTGCCAACCATACCAGAGACAAACAGGGAGGGATATAGGTAGGGGTAATAGCCATAGCTCTTCTTATACAACTAACGGGCAAACTTACGCTGTATCCTCTCAACCAAGATGTTATATTTAGCCCCAGAGGGGGACCAGATCACTGCACCATAATACATTAGATACTGGGATACTATTAAATTCTGACGCGGTACGAATAATAAAGCCAAGAGATCTGCTAGCTTTTTTGGAAACATCTATTATGTGCTGATGAAAATTCAGTTTATTGTCCAACAATAGTCCCAATTCACGAATGTGATCTACCTCATCTAACGGAAAATTGGCCAAAGTATACGGGGTCATTATTCGAAAGCGTTTGTGCGAATAACTAATGACTTTGCATTTGGAGTTGTTGAAAGGAAGCCGATTAAGTAAACTCCAATTAGATACCGAGTTAATATCCTCCTGCAAAGCATTAGCATCAGAATCATTACCCACACCCATATATAACTTAAGATCGTCTGCGAATAATAAGCACTCAGCATTGTGAATAGTGTCGGGAAGATCATTTATCATAATAAGGAATAAAGTTGGCCCCAAAGTACTGCCTTGGCTAACGCCTGATCTGGTATAAAAGTCCTGTGACAAATATCCATTAACCCTTACAAATTGACGGCGATTGCGGAGGTAACTTGAAAAAAACTCGAGCAGATTGGGCATAAATCTTAATCTAGCCATTTTCATCAACAGAATATCGTTATCTACCAAGTCGAATGCCTTCCTAAAATCAAAGTATGCACAATCCACCTGTCGGCCAGCATCCATCTCAGCAAATGCATAGTCTACCAATGCGACAATATTTGTAGTGGTAGAACGACCCCTACGAAAACCGTGCTGAGCGTCATTAAGAGTTACTTCTATCTGTCTGCTAATATGACGATTGAGAATGGACTCAAAAACCTTGGCAAATACAGGCAAGACAGCAATAGGTCTATAAGACGCTATACATCCGTCAGGCACACCCTTAGGAACCGGAGTTACTCTGGATCGTTTCCAACAGTTTGGATATTCTGAGGTGGACAAACAGAGGTTGAAGAGATATACGAGTGGGTCATTAATAACCGATAAGCAGTCCTTGAGAAGAAACACTGGGATACCATCTGGTCCTGCAGCTGAACGCGTTTTAAGATGCTGCACTACTGACACCAGGTCGCAATTATTTACAGCCGGAACACAGACAGATTTGTAGTCAACGCTAGTGTGCTGTGCAGCAAGAGTAGCGTCCAGTAGCGGCTCACCAGCTTGAAAGACAGCATGGAAATATTGGGCAAAGGCATCAGCAGCCGCTTGACCTGTCAGTTCCACGTCTCCATCCCTATAAACATCAGTCCTACACCTATTTTTCCGCTTTTCAACCGACTTCAAAAAAAGGAGGAGGTTCTCAATTCGACCCGTATGTTTTTTTTTTTTTCTATGTTTGTTACGCGATAACTCCGCCAATTATGAACCGATTTGAACAAATCTTTTTTCGGCTTATAGGTAATACCTCAAGGGTGGTCCCATGAAGTCGGTTTTATTTTTTTAAAAAAGTTAATTATCCTTTACGAAGTCCCAAAACTTTGCAGGGTCCTCTATTATTATGGGGTGATTGTCGGGATACCTCCACGTGGTATCATCCACCCCGGGCAACGCCGGCGCATCCTTGCCGACGGTTGAAGTCCCGACACGTGGGTCCCCTCCCTGCGCTCGAGTTGCGGCGAGCCGCGGGTTGAGGGGGACGAGCGGGGTCCGGTCCCTGCGTTTCGCCGGGTGCGGGTTGCAGGCGGACGGGTGTGTCCACTCCCTGCGCTGGGCTCGCGGGTTGACGCGGACGCCCTAGTGGGCGCCGGCCTAACCAGCCGGCGTGCGGCGCATACCGTAACCCGTGGGTCCTCCACCCACGGGCCGGGGGCCTTGGCTTAACCGCCCGGGCCGCGAGGAAGACAACCTCTATAAAAATCACGAGCGGAGCTGACGGCCGCGCCACGCTGAATAAGTGTGGTGTGGCCGTTGGCTGGCGGTCGGCACAGTGGGTGCGCTCGCCGAGTGGACGGGGACCATAGCCCAGCCGAGACGGCGGGCCGGGGAAGGCCCGTCGTCTTGAGGGAGCGATGGTCCTCGGTGTCGGCAGTGCACCTGGATGCGGTGTACTGCTGACGGAGCGTATCGGGGGCGAGCGGGTCCGGCTGGTACCTTGGCCGGACAGCCCTGGCGGGGTCGCGGTTGTATCCCAGTTTCCCGTGGCCCCGCCACACAGGGCAAGAGGCATCCCGTCAGTTTTTTAGTGGTAAGTTCCACAGTCCCCACCGCGTGCTCCCCGGGCGGTGGGGCTGCCACAAAGCATTTTTCTGACGTAAAAAAAAAAAAAAAAAGAAAAAAAAAGGGTCCTCTATTATGTTTGCTTGGACCTTTCTTATATGCTCACGATATGCATTGTCAATCAAATTTTTAACCCGCCATCTGTAATATTTATTTAATTCACTATTATATTCAGATCCTCTAGATTTATATTGTTTGAGATGTGAATATTTGCACTTGATATTATGTACTATCTCTGATGTAAACCAATTCGGGTAACGGTATTTTGAATTTGACAAAGATTGCTTTTTACGTGGTACAGTTACGTTTATAACATCATTTAGTAAAGTATAAAACATATCAACCGCTGAATTTACGTCCTTTGTATTTAACAAGTCTGACCAATCTATATTGGCTATTGACTGATACAGTGTCTCGTAGTCAGCCTTCCGCCAGTTGAAATCAAGTGGGTCTCTAGTAGGCGTAGGGCGATTCGAAGCGGGTGGGAAGATAGCACCATGTAGCCTGACACACAAGTGCAGAGGAGGATGATACTCATCTATGGGAACCAAAGGATCACCCTTAGAAACCACTAACTGATCACATGCTACGTCACTCAATACAAGATCTAACAGACCTCCCTTGCCATTCAGCATATTATTATGCTGTCGGAGCCCACAAAATTCTAGAAAACAATTAAAATATGTTCTGACATTAGAACTACATGAATTTAGGTTGAAATCTCCGAATACCAGAATATTTACGTTCGGATTAGAACATATAGCGTTTTCGATACATGTCAAGACACTTAAATATTGCTTGTCTTTGTAGTTTGGGGGTAAATATACTACACAACACAAAAAACAAACATTAGTACTTTTTATCATGGCAAATACCAATTCCATATCCGATGCGAGACCATCTATATTTGTAATGCCGCGTACATTGTAATAATTACGTACAGCTAAAAGTACACCACCCCACCCACTATCACCTGGACGGTCTTTGCGGATAACCGTGTAGTCAGGATGGAACAGCTCACCATCGGATACAGAACTAGTGAGAAACGTTTCAGTTAGCGCAATAATGTCATAGTCGCATGGTGTTACATTTTTGTAGAATAGTGCAGTTTTAGAGCGCAATCCTCGTACAGTTTGGTAGTAACAACTAACCTTCTTATGCCTTACTTGCCTGTTGGGCACGAAAATTCTGACGCCAGGGCTTGATGCATATATCTTCAGCCCAGGAAGTAGGAGCCATCACACGATCAACCAACTTCGTAGGTACTCCCAATTTAAAAGATGCATAGTCACCTCTGGCTTTGAGTGCTTCCACCGTGCAGAAGTCGCCCCCGCAGATAGTAGCGAGATGAGCCCGCACTGGATCCACTGTGGTGCCCTGTTGTACATAGTAGAGGTGTAGGTGTGTTTTTCTCTCAGCATGACACGTAGTACACCCGGGAGAGACGCACGACCCGAACGTTTATGCGATACATAGGTCCACTTATGGGAGTCATCTGTCGCATTGGCAGTTGTGGGGGGTGGCGAAGCAGTTGGAGCGTCACCGGTTGGTTCAGGAGTCGGCTGCGTCAAAGTCGTTTTTGGGATAGACGGTTTCATTTTCTTCACTGCCTATGTCTTCTTCTTTACTGCTAAGGCCCTTAAATTTTCGGCAACATTGGCAGACGTTAGTTTTACAGGAGTGGCAGATGTAATATATAATTAGTGCTCAAGAAAAAATTAAGAAAGATCCTAATAAATTCTGGAGTTACATTAAATCCAAACGAAAAAATGCCACTAATTATCCTCAACAAATGCAATACTGTGACATGGTGTTGAATGAGCCAGAAAATATTTGTTCAGCATTTAATGACTTTTATAAACAGAACTTCAATACGTCATCTGTTTCGGTGGATACTGGTCGGTTTGAATGCGAGGAGAGTTTGCACATCAATTTTTTACACAACATAATAACTAGTTCTGAAGAAGTTAAGAAAATGATTTGCAGTCTCGACGTAAGGAAAGGCGCTGGTAATGATAACCTACCTACTATATTTTTTGTAAAGTGTGCTGAAACAATATCGTTACCTATAAGTTTGCTTTTTAATAGATGTCTACGGGAAGGTTACTTGCCGAGTATTTGGAAGGAAGCGCTTGTGGTTCCGTTACATAAGAAAGGACTTAAGTCGTCAATTGAAAACTACAGGCCGATTTCTATCCTTAACGTCCTTAGTAAGTTACTTGAGAAAATAGTCCATAAACATATATATCCAGTAATAGTACAATCTCTACCAGTGGAACAGCATGGGTTTATTAAGGGTCGTTCGACTGCAACAAATCTTGGTCATTTTATTGAATATGTAGCTGGTAACATGGATGGTGGGTCGCAGGTCGATGTGGTCTATACTGATTTTGAAAAGGCCTTTGATCGTGTAGACCACATCATACTGCTGCAAAAACTTCATAGGCTTGGGATAAGGGGAAGCTTGCTTAGGTGGCTGGAGTCATATCTTCGTAATAGATCTCAGGCTGTAGTGTTGGGGGGTTATTGTTCTAATTATATTGAAGTGTCATCCGGGGTCCCTCAGGGCTCTATTTTGGGCCCTCTTTTGTATGCAGCGTACTTGTATGACATAGATAAATGCTTCAGATTCGCAAAGTTCTTGATGTACGCTGACGACACTAAGATCTTCTTAATGATCAAAGATGTTGCAGATTGCATTAACCTTCAAACTGATCTAGATAGACTTGGTCGTTACTACATTCAAAACCGTATAGGAATTAATGTTAATAAATGCAATTACGTCTGCTTCACACGCAAGAGAAATCCAATAAAGTTTGCTTATCAGATTAGTGGACTAACAGTAAAGCAGGAATATCTTGTTAAGGATCTGGGTGTTTTATTGGACGATAAGCTTACATATTCGAAACATTATGATGCAATAATGAATAAATCTTACAAAAATCTCGGTTTCATCCTACGCGTATGTAAGCCCTTCTCTGACGTTAATTGTATCAAGCTACTCTATTCATCGTACGTCAGAAGCATTCTTGAGTATTGTAGTGTTGTCTGGAATCCTCACTATGAAACACATGTAAATAAAATTGAAAGCATCCAACGTAAATTTATAAAACACCTCAATTATCGAGTAAAAAGATATGATCTAGATTATGAAGAAGCGTGCGCATCCCATCAACTTACTAGTCTCAAGAACCGCCGTATTTTGTTAGACATGACCTTTCTTCATGGATTGTGCAGGGGGTACATTGACTGTCCGGAACTAATTTGCAAAATCCTACATTTTAACGTGCCTAGAATCCGCACAAGACACACAAGCTTGTTTGCCATTCCTTTTGCATCAACAATCTATGCTCAAAACTCCACGGTTGTTAGACTTCAAAGAACATACAATAAAAGACTCGACTCTGTTGACATTTTTAAAAACAACAAGGAGGTTTTTAAAAAAGAAATTTTAAGGACATTGCAGGGAACTGTACTTGACTCATAATAAAATGTAATTTACACGACTGCATACACATACACCCATGCACACACATATATACACACACACACACTCACACACACACACACACACACACACACACACACACACACACATATATATATACACGCAAGCATATACATATAAGCATACCTCAGACACAGATTTATAATTATATTAGACGATAGTTCATTTAAGTTAATCTTGTCATTGTTTATTTTTAACCCCCGACGCAAAAAGAGGGGTGTTATAAGTTTGACGTGTGTATTTGTGTATTTGTGTATTTGTGTATCTGTGGATCTGTGGATCTGTCTGTGGCATCGTAGCAACCAAACGGATGATCCGATTTTGATGCAGTTTTTTTTGTTTGAAAGGTGACCTGTGCGGGAGTGTTCTTAGCTATGATTCATGAAAATCTGTTCAGCCGTTTGAAGATTACCAGCTCTTTTCTATTTGTTGAAGGGAAATGAGCAACTTCCACTGGTTAGATCGATTTGAAATTTGGTATACTGTTACTGTCATGATATTGCAAGAATATGGTAAACTTGATCTGATGCTGCAGCATCATCTGGAACCTGCAGTATACTCAACTCCTCGTCAAATTACAGCATATGTATCGTGTTTGGGCTCATTGGAATGGTCTCATTGAATAGTTCATCAAAAAAAAAAAAAATTGTTAGCACAATGGTGAAGTGCATTAAATGTACGAAGTTGATTAACAAGAAACTACCTGGATTGCAATGCTCTAAATGTAATAGATGGTTACACGCGACGTGTGCATCAATTTCGGTTGAGCAGCTCACAGCCTTGTCCTCAACAGATGCCGTAGATTGGAAATGCAAAACATGTGTAGGAGGTACCAAATCCAAACGGACCTCATTCATAACCCCTGAAGAAGAAGATGAATCAGATGATATTGTGGAGGCGGAGCCTACGCAGTTACAAGTTATTTTGAAAAGCATACGTAAAGAGGTGAACACGATTGTTAGAGAAGAATTACAAACGTCCTTGAAATTTTATGCTGATAAAATTGACGACTTTGAATCGAAAATGAGAAATTACGAAAAAGAAAAAAAAATACTGGAAAACACGTGTACCGACCTCAAAAATAACTTTAAAAACGTTACCATGAGATGTGAAGTACTCGAAAGCAGGTTAAATCAAATACAACAATCCAATCTTGCAAATCAGCTGGAGATATGTGGGATAAAAGAGACGGATCAAGAAAATCCTGAAACCATTGCAAGGACGGTAGCAGCCACGCTCAAGCTGTGTCCGGAAGACATTCTGAAAGCTTATAGAAAGAAAAAGAAAGTCCGTCTTGATTCGAAGCAGCCGAGTCCGTCTCCCATCACAGTGTCGCTGCGTGATGGAGTCCAGGAGCAGTGGTTGGAGGCCTCCAAATCAACCAACCTAAGAGGTGCAGATATTCATCAAGATCACGACGGGAAGATATACATCCGTGAATCCCTCACGCCGGCGACCGCCTTTCTGCTGTGGAAAGCGAAGGATCAACTTAGGGATTCGTGCAAATATATTTGGTGTAAAAGCGGAAACGTGTTAGTACGTCAATATGAAAAAGGTAAAATCATACACATTCGTTCAGTGCAAGATATAGAAAAAATTTCAAAAAATGTAACTTCATCATTTATCTCCGGCTGAACATTGTAAGTTGACCTTAATACTTTTTTGCTTATAATATGAATCATACCGTCATGCATGCATGCCTACCTTATTAACTTGTTTATGGATCAATTTGGTACAGATATAATTGAATTTAACTGTAATATTTAGAAAGACTTCACAAATAAAATACCAGAAAACAGTAATCCATTGTTAATATTTCACGTCAATATAGCATCAATTCGCAAAAATTTTGAAATTCTAGAACATACTATCTATAATTCAACATTACTAATTCATATAATAATAATTACAGAGGCTAATATTCATAGTGATTGCATAGATTTGTTTAAACTCCATAACTATACGCTATATCATGAACTGAGAACTCACAGGAAGGGTGGTGGTCTAGTACTTTATATTCACAATAGCATTACCTTTTCCAGAAACAAAATAGTTACTAATGAATTCGAGTGTATATCGGGAAAAATAAATAATATATTGTTAGCGGACGGTATCGATCTCTGTGCTGTGTATCGACCTCCGGACACAAATAAAATGCGTTTCATTAGGGAGCTAAATAATATATTAGCCACAACTCCGATAATGCGAAATTACATAGTTATAGGTGATATGAACTTAGATACAAAAAAGTGCAATACAATAAGTAATTATTATTTAAATTCATTGAGTGAGCTTGGCTTTGAATTTGGAATTTCCAACTATACACGTATAGAAAAATACGGTAACCAGATTACAAGGTCCTGTATAGATCACATTTTCATTCGTAACGTATGTGGCTTGAATGTGTACACGTCAGTGGTTGCGAGCGCGCCAGCTGATCACTGCATAACAGGTTGCGCATTACTCGGTACATTATCGCAGCCGCCGCCGCCACACCACTCAATATCAGTTAGTCAAATAGATAATCGCGCGCTTCAAAACGAACTTAGCTTGATTGACTGGAATGAACCAATGAAATTAAACCATCCAAATGATATAGTAGCATCAATTAGTGACACTTTACATAAATCATATAACAAATGTACGCATACTGTGGTAAAAAAACAAAATAAGCGTAGTTTGTGCCCTTGGAGCAATCGACGACTAGCTAATATGTGTCGTAGGCGCGATGATCTATACAAAATGTATCGTAAAGATCCTTATAACACTGAAAAAAAATTACTTTACAATCAGTACAGAAATAAAACAAATAAATATGCTAAATATTCTAAAAATCATTATATAAAAAACCAGGTTAAAAAATGTTGGAACAACCCTCGAGAGTTATGGCAAATAATAAATAGACTAACTGGTAAAATCACTAAATCCATTGAAGAAATTATTTTAAAAACCTTTAGTGACACACCAAAAATTTTAGCAGATAAATTCGCATCTGAATTCGAAGAAAGTGTAAACAAGATATCCATCTCTTGTGATATTCCGTTATTACAACCTAGTACTTACGAAAGCAAAACAGATCGCTGTGTACTCATAAAAAAGGCACGTGAATCCGACATTTATCGTGTAATACAACGTTTAAATGACAATAAAAGTCCCGGCTACGATTCAATACGCGCATGTGACATTAAATACATTTCTACTAAACTGGTTCCACTCATTACACATTTAATTAACAAATGCTTAGAAACCTGTGTTTATCCCGACCCATTAAAAATGGGGGTTATAAGGCCAATTTATAAAAAGGGTGAACGCAAAGATTTAAGTAATTACAGACCTATAACTATATTACCATGCCTAGACAAAATTATCGAACGTTATATTGGAGATGAAATAAATAAATATATAAATAAAAATAATATAATTAACACAAACCAATATGGCTTTCAGAAAAATAAAAGCACTACACAACTCTTACTGAAATTTACTGATGAAATTAATTCTCATCTAAACGACAAATTACAGGTGTTAGTTGTCTTTATAGATTTTAGTCGTGCTTTCGACATGCTTCGTTATGACACACTTTTCACTAAACTTCAACAGTGTGGAATTCAGGGTCCGCTCCTCGAACTTCTTAAAAACTACCACAGTAACCGTTACACAACGGTGAAGATACAAAATTGCTTTAGTGATATGATTATGACACAAAAAGGCACGGCACAGGGATCGATATGGGGGCCGTTGGAATACTTACTGTATGTTAACGACATGTGCAATGTATTGTCAAACTGCTCAGTGTACCAGTTCGCGGACGATACTTGTTTAATAACCGCTTCTTCAGAATTATCTGTTGCTCAACAGTATATGCAAAATAGTTTTGACAATATTTGTAAATGGGCTCACGACATGGGATTAGTAATAAATGCTCAAAAAACAAAACTGATACACATTCATTCTTCTCACAATAAAGCACCTTTCACACCTAAGGTCGTGGCCCATCAACACCAATGTATGCATAACAGATCATACATAAGATGTAATTGTCAGGCTATAGAGAATGTCAAAGAACATACGTATGTAGGTCTCGTGATTGATGACAGATTTTGTTGGGAGCCTCATAAGAATAAAGTTTGCTCAAAATTACGATCTATTAAAAGTAAGTTTAAAATATTAAAATACAAACTCCCGTTTAAAACGCTCAGACTAATGTATATGGCTCTCGCAGACTCTGTCATTGGTTACGGACTGAGTAGCTATGGCAGAACATATAAAACCAAAATTGACGAGATTTATAAGCTGCAACGTAAATTACTTAAACTTATTGTACCGAGAAAAATTAAAAATAAATACAAAAATAATGACCAGGGACTCTTTCGGCATTGTAACATTATAAACGTTTTTGATAAAATAAAATTTAGAATATTATTAGAAAATGAAGATAAACATAGCTTAAATAAACACAATAGACCAAACAATTTAAGAAACCTAAACATAAGTAAATATGTTCTGCCTAAAACAACCAACGTCTACGGAACTAGAAAGTTAAATTATGTCATTCCCGTTTACTTAAATGAATTGTCAAAAAATTTACAAGAATTGTACTTGAACTCTGTACATTATAAAGGAGAACTCAAAAAACATTATCTAACAAACCCAAAACTTAATCAGGACATAGGTGTGTCCTCTTAACCCTATGATTATGGCAAATGTATATGCGACTCCCCACGTCACAGATAAACCCTGCGTGGTTTTTAGTGAGTGGGTATGTGTGGATTATCTGTATGAAGTTACTTGTTTATAATAAATAAAAAAAAAAAAAAAGGTATAATTCACTAGCTGGACTCGCGGCTTCGCTCGTCATACTTAATGTTTATTGCTATCGCGCCGCATATTTTATTTATCCCCGACCCAAAAAGAGGGGTGTTATAAGTTTGGCGTGTGTATCTGTGTACTTTGGTGTTAGATTACATGTTCCGCAATACCTCTCATACATATCTAAAATACAAATGAAACGGATAGGGATTAGAATAAAATAAGAACGAAACTATAAAAAACTTCAAATAAAACTTAAATTAAAAATTTAAAAAACCCCCGACTACCGCTAAAAAGTAAATAAATAATAATTATGTACTCTCTATTCTACCTTTTAATTTTATGATATAATATTTATATTAGTTAATAGTAGTTAGTCATAATACTTCCAAAGCGTCATCACGTCGGGGGACCGCTATAGACATTTAAACATAACTGTGTAGGTAGGTACTAGGTATTAACTAATAGACTGTAGATAACAAATTGTCGTCTAGTAATAAATTTTTACTTAGCGGCCCCCCGACGGGATGACGCTTTGGAAGTATTATGACCAACTACTATTAACTAATATAAATATTATATCATAAAATTAAAAGGTAGAATAGAGAGTACATAATTATTATTTATTTACTTTTTAGCGGTAGTCGGGGGTTTTTTAAATTTTTAATTTAAGTTTTATCAACCGACTTCAAAAAAAGGAGGAGGTTCTCAATTCGACCCGTATGTTTTTTTTTTCACATTTTGCATTTAACTGAACGGTAATTTTTGGTAATTTTCTTTGTGTCTACTCTTGATTTGATTTTAATCTTGTTCATAAAATGTAAATCCGTTATTGGCCGTATGTTTAGCATATAAGAACTTTGTATTATTAGTTATGGGCTGTGGATTTTGTAATAAAAAATAAAAATAAAAATAAATAATTTTCAGGTTTTTTCAGATTTTACAACAAGTGCACAAAACGAATCATTTCTATCCGAGACTATTAGCAGCCCGAGCCGAAGGCGAGGGCTGATAGTAATGTCGAGGACAGAAATGGTTTTGTGGACGAGTTATAAACTCTGCTTTTCACTTCGATTGCGAGGAAATAAATAAATAAACGCACGAAAAACAAGACCTGTTTCCCCTTTCCCGCCGCTTTTTTTTTTAAATCTTACGACATTGAAATTAGGCTTGGGCTGCAGACCTATACAGCCTACTATTAAATTAATTTTGTAATAAAATATTTTTCTTAAATTAATTTAATAACCTACCGTACTGTAATTTAAATTTTAATATCTTTTATGACTTAAAAAACACATAAGGCAAATAAATTAAAGTAAATATTATAAAATAACAAATTCTATCTCTGAACTTTTTGTTGTGTTTGGCTGTATGGCTTATTTCCTTTGTCTTAATATAGATACATTTATGAGTAGATACGTTTTTGCCCTTGTGCACAAAATTCGATTTTGTGCAGCCTATATCCTGCGCAAATAAGCATTTTCTGAGCATGAGAAGTGAAATAGTAGATTTTACAACAAGTGCACAAAACGAATCATTCCTATCCGAGACTTTTAGCAGCCCGAGCCGAAGGCGAGGGCTGATAGTAATGTCGAGGATAGAAATGGTTTTGTGGACGAGTTATAAACTCTGCTTTTCACTTCGATTGCGAGGAAAGAAATAAATAAACGTACGAAAAACAAGACCTGTTTCCCCATTCCCGCCGCTTTTTTCTTTAAATCTTACGACATTGAAATTAGGCTTGGGCTGCAAACCTATACAGCCTACTATTAAATTAATTTTGTAATAAAATAATTTTCTTAAATTAATTAAATAACCTACCGTACTTTAATTTAAATTTTAATATCTTTTATGACTTAAAAAACACATAAGGCAAATAAATTAAAGTAAATATTATAAAATAACAAATTCTATCTCTGAACTTTTTGTTGTGTTTGGCTGTATGGCTTATTTCCTTTGTCTTAATATAGATACATTTATGAGTAGATACGTTTTTGCCCTTGTGCACAAAATTCGATTTTGTGCAGCCTATATCCTGCGCAAATAAGCACTTTCTGAGCATGAGAAGTGAAAAAATATTTTTATACCAAATATCCCCAGTACCTGGCAATTGCGATGAAATCGAGCCTATTGGCACAGCTCTAGAAAGTGCATCAGGGATAATATTGTCGCACCCACGTCGATGTTTGAGGTCGAAATCAAAAACCGACAATCGAACACCCCAACGTGCTAACCTACCAGTAGGGTTACTTAGAGAAAGAAACCATCTTAACGCATTGTGGATCAGCTGGCATCGAGCAACATCCTCATTTTATGCACCGTCACGCCCAGGGAAGTACCTAACTTTCCTCGAAGTACAGCTAGACGGCCTAATCGAACCGTGCCCAGGTTTAATTTTTTTTGTTAATTAACTTTTTTGCCATTCATTTTAAATATTTAGTAAATATATTTTTTATTTTGTTGACTACCGGTGTCTTTTGTTTATTTCATCCCGGTATGCCACAGTGGCGCCTAAACGTGGTAATTTTTATTGGTCTAGCTTTGCTTCGTGGTAGTATTAGTGGTTGTGGTTGTGCTTTTGTAATATTTTTGTAAAACGTTTATTTTATTTTTATTTTTTTGGTTGCAATAGCAGCTAAAGTGTACAACAAAGGAGGAGTACCTCAAATAATTGTATTTTTACCGACGACGGTTCAGAAATAACTCTCAAATAATAACAATGAAGTGTTCGAGGTGCGCGCGCGAAAGATAACAGAACTGGATTTACCTATACAGAGCCTATCGAAAGTTAATGTCGACGCGTATGAACATTTGCGTGATTTAAAAAGTTATTTGTGTACCAGTGACGTAAAGCCTTAATTATTAATTGGGCAAGAGAATTACCAATTACTCGTGTCTCTAAAGACTATCTACCGTGGCAAAAATGAACCGTGCGCGACCCTTACTCCGCTCGGATGGTGTGTACACGGAATCGTACCCGCGACCGCTGCCGCATGCACTCGTCGCCACCGAACGTATGAATCATCATTTGTTATTGAACATGCGCACACTACGATAATGGATGAACCGCAAGCCGTCGTAGTAGTCTCAACTCGCGCCGCGCCGCCCCACCGCTCTCCGCCGCCCCCGCGGACACCCATGCCGCACAGCGGGAGATGCACACATGCGCCGGCGCACCAATAATTGCAACTACGCAACAATGTGGGACCACTGCACACAGAGAAACCACTGATAACGATGTGTATTTACATGAACTCGTTCGACGTTCATTCGCATTTGAGGCGATAGGCGTCAACTCTAAGCCACGAGTAAATAAGGACGAACTTCGCGCGACAGATTGCATCGAGAAATCAAGCAAGTTTATTAATGACCGATGGGAAGTTTGTCTGCCATGGAAAAATGACTCTAATGAGATGCCCAATAACTACCAAAATGCTTACAAACGTTATTTAGGAGTTGAAAGAAAAATGAAGTTAGATCCGAGTTAAGCTACGAGATATAAACAAAGGATAAACCATTTATTTGAAAACAATTACGCTCAGAAATTAACTGATAAGGAAATCTCGATGTCTAGAAAACATGTTTGGTATTTACCACACTTCGGCGTCGATAATCCGAACAAAAGTAAACTAAGATTAGTTTTTGATGCTGCTGCCGTCACCGCTGCTGGTCGATGTCTCAACGATTACTTGCTACAGGGGCCCGACTTGCTACAGTCCTTGTTGGGAATAATGCTACGATTTCGAGAGAAGCCAGTCGCCTTTGTAGGAGATATAAAAGACATGTTTCTTCGCGTGAAGATAAGTGAAGAAGATCTGCACGCATTACGATTCCTGTGGCGAGAAAATACAGAATCTAATATAGATACTTACGTCATGACGTCATTAATATTTGGCGCCTACTGCTCACCATTTATAGCGCAGTATATAAAAAATAAAAATGCGATGCGATTCGAAGAGGAGATGCCTGAAGCCAGTCAAGCTATCCTGAAATCGCATTACATGGATGACTACATTGAGTCAGTCGATGATGAGACGGCTTCTAAATTGATGAAAGAAGTGTCTGAAATTCATAAAAGAGGTGGTTTTGAAATAAGAAACTGGATGTGCAACCAGATGTTTTAGAGTGCACACCAAAACACACCTTAAGTGATAAGGCCATAATGATGAAAGCCGGTTGCGATGACTCACCGGAATGCACACTCGGTTTGTTTTGGTTCCCGCTGAGTGATGCCTTTGGTTTTGACTTGTCTTTGAAGCGAATTCCAGCTGAAATATTAAACTTGAAAAAAGTTCCTACGAAGAGAGAGCTGCTGCGCATGGTCATGTCAATTTTTGACGTCTTCGGGTTTCTCGCTTCGTTCACCGTAAATGCTAAGATAGCACTACAAAATACTTGGAAGTCTGACATTAAATGGGACGAGAAAATACCTGAAAAAGAAAATAATATTATACAACGCTGGATTATCGAGACACAAAAATTACAACATTTACGTATACCTAGATGTCATTTTTGAGTGAATATCCCGGGACAAAAAATTGCGTGGCATCGATGAAATCGGTACTAAAAAACATAGTTATAATGTTCTAACATTTTTTTCTGGTTAGGTGAAATAGTAATCTATGTGTAGCACTAAATATTTTATTTAAAGTTTTAGTGTTCGTAGTTATTAGGTTAAAGAAAACACTGTTTTCTTACGAAAACTATAATTCTGAACCACAATGCACAAAAACATACAGTATTTACGTCGCGTACGCGTAAACAATATAGCGGCGGCCGCGCAGCGAGCAAGCGTGCCCTCTCGATAGTAGTCTGTGGCTCACTGCCTGCTCATGCCCGCGACGAAGAGCAAACGGCTGGGGCGCGGGGCGCGGGGTAATATACAGGGCCGTATTATTACAGGGCCGTATGGCCGTATCCGACGCGCTACATTCTCCCCCTTTTGACCAAGAGGGGAAACCTCCGAATGGTCAAACCGTTGGATTGAAACTTAACACCGGACTTTACGCGGACGGCCTCTACGGCGCTTTGGAGCAACCGGCTCCGGACACACACCCTCTCTATCATGATACCTACGCAAATCGGCCATATGATACTTACCAACGACTTCTCCAGACCTCCGCGAGCACAAAACATAGGTAGTTGGACTCACCTTTTTCGAGATGACATATGGACCGTCCTGCTTCGGGATGAATTTAGATGTAACGCCCTTAGCGGCATTGCTAAGTACATGAGACTTCATAAGAACTAAGTCACCTTCTTCAAAAGGGCCAAGATCGCGGCGTCCTACATCAGCCTGAGTCTTGCGGATATCCTGGTGATGCTCGATGCTTTCCTTCGCTCTAGAGAGAGAGTCAGCGAGTTTAATAAGGTAAGGTGTAATCTGAGGGACAAAATTCTCAGATTCGACGACAGCTCTTAGATCCGCTTGAACAGACAGAGGAGAACGGAGATCTCGCCCAAACGTGAGAAAAGCTGGAGTATGCCCTGTGGATGAGGTGAGAGAACTATTTAAAGCAAAACGTACAAAAGGTAAGACCTCGGGCCATTCCTTATGATTCCCCTCGACAAGTATGGCCAACTGAGCCTTGAGATCGCGGTTCTTTCTCTCTACCGGGTTGGCCTCAGGGTGATAGAGTGGGATTAAATTTTGTTTTATGCCTAAGACAAATAAGGCTTTCTGCATAACGTCGGCTATAAATTGCACGCCGTTATCAGAAACCATACGCCTTGGAAGACCAAATCTCATAAAAACCTCGCTTACCAGGGTTTTAGCGTAGGCCTCGGCCGTAGCATCAGTAAGAGCATAAAGTTCAACCCACTTACTGGCCGTATCCTCCACTATTAAGATCCACCTTTCACCCTGGGGTCCTTTAGGTAAAGGTCCAAAGAGATCAGTGGCAATTACCTCAAACCGCTGAGCCGGTACTGGAGTCTGGAGCAAGCCTGGGGGTTTGGTATTTGGAGCTTTGTACCGTTGACATTCAGTACAAGTTTTCAAGTACTGGGTAATATAGCGCCTCATACCGGGAAAATAAAATTTCTGAGACATGCGATGTATCGTTCGCTGAATACCTCCATGAGCAGCGGTCGGCGAGTCATGACACTCATACATGACCTTGCTCCGCAAACTCTCCGGCACGACCAATTGAGGCTCCTCCGAATCCGACTCGTCCACGAACCTGTATAAAACTCCTTGATTTAGGAGATAACCCCTCTCGGTCCACCGATGAACCGATAGCTCATTGGAACTTTCCAAGTCAATGAGTATCTTAGCGACTTCCGGGTCAGCCAGCTGGGCTTCCCGGGTCGCTACGACGTCCCAATGTGGAATATCCACAGACACAGGGCAGATACCGCACTCAGGCGTATCGTTTGTAACGGGGCGACTAAGCGTGTCAGCTAGCACATTAGCTTTACCCGGAGTGTATTCAATTCGTAAATCAAAAGACTGTAATTTCAATGCCCAACGTACCAGTCTGCCACTTGGTGTCTTGAGAGTGAACAGCCACTTTAGCGGTTGATGATCACTCCTGACCCATACCTGATGTCCATCAATGTATCCACGGAACCTCTCCACTGCCCAGACAACAGCTAACGCCTCCCTCTCGGTAGTGGAGTAGTTGCGTTCGGCCGGGAGAAGAAGACGACTGGCATACTCAAGGGGGTGCTCATCGTGTGGAGACTCCCCCTGGAGTAAGGCTGCCCCTAGAGCAAAATGACTGGCGTCTGTCCTAAGGATGAATGGCTTTGAGTAGTCTGGTTGGACAAGGATGGGAGGAGAAGCCAGAAGGGCTTTAAGCTGCTCAAAAGAGTTGGCCTGCTTCTCTCCCCAATTCCAAGGCTGCGACTTCTTCGTGAGGCGCGTGAGGGGTTCAGCCACTCTAGAGAACTCTGGTATAAATTTACGAAACCATGAGCAGTTTGAAGGAATGTACGAAGTGTTGAAGGGGGCTGGCTCCCTCATATCCAGAACAGCGCGTACTTATCCTCATCCGGAGATATGCCATCTCGTGAGATCACGTGACCGAGGTACCTGAGTTGGTCTCGACCGAAAGCACATTTCTCTCTGTTGGCGCGCAGTTTGAATACACGAAGACGCTCGAGTACCCACGTAAGTCAGCAATATGAGCCTCGAAGCTCCTGAGATCACAAAAGATCGTCCAAGTAACCAAGATTGTTTTATCCCCAAGAGTAGGACCCGTCCTGAACCGATCGATCAATCGCTGAAACGTTGCCGGCGCGTTTCTAAGCGAACGGCATAGCTTTAAAACGGTACGTACCGAAAGGCGTAACAAAAGCGGTCTTATCGCGATCCGTAGTATTCACCTGCCAGTATCCGCTGCGAAGGTCTAAGGAGCTCATCACACATCCCCTTTGGTTGACTGTAAGAGCTATCGATGCGCGGCAGGGATACGCATCTGTCTTGGTCACCGCATTTAATTTACGATAGTCTACGCAAAATCTGAATGTATTGTTACGCTTAGGTACCAAGACACATGGTGCCGCCCAAGCGGATTCGCATTCCTCAATCACGTCTTCCGCTAACATTCGATCTAACTCGGCGCGGATAATTTCTTTCTTCGCAGGCGTGACACGATACGGTGGTACCGCAATAGGTGGGTGATCACCCGTATCTATATGATGCTCCGCGAATGGAGTCGGCTCCCCGACTATATTAAAAATATCTGAATACTCACATAATAAATCCTCCAAACGAGACCTCTCCAACTGCGATAGTGCGACACCTTCATCATCACGCAACACGTTCACTGAGGCACAATTAACTGGATCCTGAGGGGTTTCCCAGGATAGAGGGTGTAATGTCTGAGGCCGGTCAGCTGTGTACCAAGTCAAACTATAGAAGTCGATAATTAATTTAGCTTTCATAATAAAATCGATACCTAACACGTTTCATTATTAATCGCATCTGGTAAAACAACGAATTCGATAGGTATAGATAACGTAGCGAGTCGACGTCGGCGAGTGTCAATAGCACCCTAGTATTCCTAACAGTCCCGTCCGCGAGTTTTATTGACATAGTCTCGGCACGGAATTTTAGTCCAGTGCGTTTTAATAAACAATAAAGAGTATTACTCGCTATACTACGACGCGCGGCGGTATCTAATAACGCCGTACCTGTATAACCCTCTATATTCACTTGTACGATAGGCCGACCCTGTATATTATTACAAACATTATGTGACTTAGACTGATCAATACACACAGACGAAAATACGTTTTCTACTTAACATTATCACTATTACTACTAACACTATTTTGTTTATATTTAGGGCAATTTGGTCGACTATGTCCCTTTTCACACAGCCATAGCATGAGGTATCAGATGAAGACTTTTTACCTATTTTGTCACACGAGTCGGTACATGACCACGCGATTTACAATAAACACAGAATAGTTTCTTATCACTTTTGTTTACGTACTGTTCGTTTCGAGGTAGCGCGGGCGGCGGGCGAGACCGATTTGCACAGTACCTGGCGTCGACTCGAACCTGTGGCGACGTTGTTCTTGCGGCTTTCTATAGGCCTCGTTGGTACTATACACGACGGTTGCGATGCGGTGTATCCACTAGACGACGACATTTGACGACAATCTGTATTTTCGGAGAGAGACTCTTCTATAGCTCGCGCTCTTTCATAAGGTGTCGATATCCTCCACAAGGTCTCTAGAGATAACCGCTTCCTAATCCTTTTGTGTAGTAACCCATATATCATATCTAACCTCGCTAATTCCGTAATGGTATGGCAGTCTAGCCAATAAGGCACGGATCCGTATAATAAATATATCAGCCCGTTCCAATCCTTGCTCAGCAGCGAAGACGTCTCGAAACAACTTATAGGCTGGGCGCGGCACTCCATACATCATCCTTAGACGTTTTACAGCGTCCGACCACGACGTTATTTCACTTCGGATCCCACGCCACCATACAGCTGCTTCGTCATGGAGTAGCATCGGAAGTCCACGCAGCGCCATGTCATCACTGACTGACGCGCAGTCCTTGAACATTTCTACTGCGTCTATGAACGATTCTACAGTTTGCGGATGTTGGGATAAACCATCGAAACGCGCGGTGCATTTTGAGAGGTTCCTGGAACGAGTACTGGAGACGGTGACGTAACAGCGGTGATGGAATGGCGGTTGGCGGCGCTCTAAGTGCGATGTCAGAAGAGACTCGACGAGCTTCTGGTTTGCCTCGGCCTGCGCCTTGGAAAAGGCGGCCAACAACAATGACAGCTGGTCTCCGGACATGAGCACAGGTGGTGCCGGTATTGACGACTTCACAGATTCATCACCCGAGCTGGACTCATTGTCTTTATCGGTACGAACTTTACGCGGCGGCATTGTTTACGTAGGTATGACGAGCATTTATGTACTTAACCGACTAGATTCGGCCAAAACGTTGGAGCGCCAGTTTAGTGTTCGTAGTTATTAGGTTAAAGAAAACACTGTTTTCTTACGAAAACTATAATTCTGAACCACAATGCACAAAAACATACAGTATTTACGTCGCGTACGCGTAAACAATATAGCGGCGGCCGCGCAGCGAGCAAGCGTGCCCTCTCGATAGTAGTCTGTGGCTCACTGCCTGCTCATGCCCGCGACGAAGAGCAAACGGCTGGGGCGCGGGGCGCGGGGTAATATACAGGGCCGTATTATTACAGGGCCGTATGGCCGTATCCGACGCGCTACAAAGTATTAATTGGTACTACAAAAAAAAATTATTAAACCTCGAAATTTTTCATTGCCGTGTTTGTCCACACGTCACCTTGATGTATTATCTCATTGATAAAAATCTATTGGTTATATTTATATATATAAGCTTGTTATTATTTGATACGTGAATAGTTAAAGTATTGTTACGGAATACATTTAGTCAAATATTTAAACAATACAACATTTTTTTTTATTTTTTTTTTTATTTCGCCTTTGTATAGCCATTTGTCATAATGCAGGTCGCTGGTGGGTAACAATAATTGATAGTCAATTGGTAGAAGGATTCTCTTTAGTGTTTTATTTATTTACTTATTAGAAGTATAAATATATTATATATTTATTTTTTTTATTTTTTATTATTATTATAATAGTATAACATATTATTATATATCATTATGTCGAGTTCTGAAGAAAATGATATTCAATATTTTTCTTTGTCTGATGATAGTTTCCATAGTCTCGATGGACCTTCTCTCACTGATTCTCTTATTTCATCTTTTGCAAATGTCCAAAAAAATTTTAACGTCGTACATATTAATGCTCAGAGCATTCCAGCGCATTATATAGATCTGCTTTATACTTTTGAAAACAACAATAACATTCATGCAATTCTTGTGTCCGAATCCTTCCTTCATCCATCCTTGCCTTCCACTACATATTCTCTTCCAGGTTTCCAGCTCATTCGCAACGATCGAACTACTTCTTCCCACGGTGGTGTGGCAATTTATCTTCGTAGTCATATTTCTTTCACTATCATTAGTAAATCTCCTCAGCCCCCTCCACCTGATACTGCTGAACATCTTTTTCTAGAACTATCGCTATCAGGTACCAAAGTCCTTCTCGGTGTTTTTTATAACCCGAATATGTCAATTAATTATTTTCCTTCCTATGAGGCTCTTCTTGAAGACCTCTGTCCATTGTATGACCATTCTATTATAATGGGCGACTTCAACACGTGTCTCTTGAGAGGTGACTCCCGTGCTCGTCGCCTTCAAAATCTGGTTAGTTCAGCTAATATGAATATACTTTCTCTAAATGCTACGCATTACTTACCTAATTGTACCCCCTCACTTCTAGACCTTATGATGGTTAGTTCTCTCGATCATGTTGCGAAGCATGGGCAACTAAGTGCGGATGCCTTTTCCTACCACGATCTAGTTTACCTCTCCTATAAAATTCGTCCTCCAAAATTTAAACCCAAAATCCTCATGCAGCGCAACTTTGGTGGACTGGATATTGAACAATTGCGCCGTGACGCCTTTAAACTTAACTGGACAAGCATCGATGATGCCGACACTGTAGATGAGAAAGTTCGTTTATTTAATCGTTTCCTAATTGAGCTTTACGATACTCATGCACCTGTGCGACCGGTAAAACTTAAGCATCTTCCTGCTCCTTGGCTAACTGATGATATCAGGCTTCTCCGGGAAAAAAAGAATCGTGCTAAAGCTCGTCATAAAGCGGATCCATCGGACATGGTCAAACGCGACAAATACCATAGGGCCAGAAATCACTGAAATAAGGTGTGTAGGGATGCACAGCGACGCCACATTCACCAATCTGTAGAGAATGAGGACCAAGCTAAAGTTTGGAAATTTCTTAGATCAATGGGAGTGGGTAAATCTCGAAATTCCTGTGCTTCAGATATAGATCTTAACTCTCTAAATAGCCACTTCTCCTCTTGCACATTTCTTGACAATAAAGTCAAATCTGATACATTGATTAATCTTTCTTCGATGCCTCCTCCCAACCACTCACCGTTTACCTTCAAATCATTCGCTGATTGTGATGTTAAGAGAAGTATATTGTCCATCACGTCTAATGCCGTTGGAGGTGATTGTATTAGTCGTAATATGATCATTCCTCTCTTAGACCTACTCGTTCCCGTCCTGACTAAAATCCTTAACTTTTCTATTTCGACTGGATCCTTTCCCGAATGCTGGAAACAAGCTCACATTATTCCATTACCCAAAAAAATGCATCCTTCTGTTCTCAGTGACTATCGTCCCATATCCATACTTCCTTTTCTTTCCAAAGTTTTGGAACGACTAGTTCACTGGCAACTGAATAGTTTTCTTAATTCTAACGATATCCATAACCCATTCCAATCCGGTTTCCGACCTGGTCATAGTACGACTACTGCTTTAGTCAAGATTACCGACGATATTAGGCGTGGTATGGAACATCAAAAGCTCACTCTGTTAACCCTGCTTGATTTTAGCAATGCTTTCAATTCGGTTGATTTTGATATTATGCTAGGAGTTCTTTCTTCTCTTAACATATCTCCGACAGTGCATGATTGGTTTCATAATTACCTGTACGGGCGTCGGCAATGTGTCAAAATTGATCACCAAACTTCTTCTTGGTGTGATACAACCGCTGGCGTGCCGCAGGGTGGTGTGCTGTCTCCTCTACTCTTCGCTGTCTTTATTTCTTCTATCACACGTACACTTTCTTCTTCCTATCACCTTTATGCAGATGATTTGCAAATTTATTGTCAGGCTCCATTAAATGATATTGCATTTGCTGTGGCTCAAACTAACGAAGACTTAAATAAAATATCATGCTGGAGTAAATACTATGGATTAAAAGTTAACCCAGCCAAGTCGCAGACTATCATTATAGGCAGTCCATTTTTTATCTCAAGGCTTGATTATCATCGTATCCCGCCGGTTATGCTTGATGGCATCTGCATCCCTTTTATTAATTCGGTTAAAAACCTTGGTATTATTATTGATTCCACAATGTCATGGAAAGCACAGGTGGCCGAGGTTAGCAGGAAGATATTTGTCGCTTCTGCGTCTCTTCGTAAATTAAGAAACTTCCTACCCACTGCCACCAAAGTTGCTCTTGCTCAATCCCTCCTTCTTCCCATCCTTGACTATGCCGACATAACGTATTCAGATCTTAACTATGAGTTGCTATGTAAATTAGATCGCTTGCAAATTTTTTGTATTAGGTTCATTTTTGGATTACGTAAATTTGATCACGTATCTGAATACCGAACTCAACTAAAATGGCTGCCTATCCGTCAACGTAGGGATTTACATATTCTGACCTTCCTATATACTATTCTTTATAGTCCTCAAGCTCCTTCCTATCTCAAAGAAAACTTTATTTTCACATCTTCTTCTCATGCTTTATCTCTTCGTTCCTCAGAAACCCTCACTCTTCTAATTCCTGTCCACTCTTCTAAATTCCTTGACCTATCTTTTACTATCCAGGCCATCAGACTGTGGAATAATCTACCTGTAACTATCAGAACTTCTAAATCTATTTTAATTTTTAAAAAACTTGTAAAAGACCATTTCCTTTCACCATAAGCGAATGTTTTCTTCCTTTTCTTTAGGACCTACTACGACATTATTTTATTTATTTATCGTATGTTTATGATATATACATATGTATATGTGTGTATGTATGTATGTATATAAGTTATATTTATATTACACTAGCTGACCCGGCGAACTTCGTATCGCCTAAAGAACCTTCATGCTTAATTTCATTCGAATAACTTCAAAACGGCAAAGTTTCATACTAACTTTGCATCCCCGTTTAACCCCCTAAGGGATAATGTTTGAGAAAAACATTTTACTCGTGTTTCATGCCTTTCAATAAAGAACCTTAATGCTGAATTTCATTTAAATAACTTCGAAAACGGCAAAGTTTCATACGAAATTTGCGCCCCCGTTTAACCCCCTAAGGGATGATTTTTGAGAAAAATATTTACTCGTGTTACATGCCTTTTAATATAGAACCTTCATGCTGAATTTCATTCGAATAACTTCAAAAACGGCAATGTTTCATACTAACTTTGCACCCCCGTTTAACCCCCTAAGGGATGATTTTTGAAAAAATATTTTACTCGTGTTTCATGCCTTTCAATAATGAGCAGCAGAGGGCGCGACAAAGTAAACATAGGCTCCGTGATAAAAATGTAAAAAAATAGAAAAAGTGATAAGTTAATAAAAAAAATGTGCTCAGTTTAACAATAAGTTAATAATTCATCAAAACTTTATATTGTGATAAAAAAAAAACAGTGAACTTAAAAAACTATGTGCAATAAACAAAAATGATAAAATAAAAACAAAACAAATTGTATCAGTGTATATTACGTTGTGTGAACGAGTAGTTAAGTTTATACATAAACATTACACAAATTTAATAGTGAATCTCGTGTGACTCTAGTGAAAATAGTGTTAATTACAAAAATATAATTTAAACGCCACCGTTATTTACAAAATACTGGATCGTCTGGAGGCCGTCAGCCTGAGGTTGGGCCTTGCCATCAACAAAGGCAAGACCAAACTTATGGTGATCGATCGATTCTCATCAATCCAGCGCACTGACCTACTAGGAGAGTATGACACCGTTGACCAGTTCCAATACCTTGGCTCCGTAATCACAAACCGAGGCAGCTGCGAAACCGAGATACGTCGACGAATCGCCATGGCCAAGACAGCAATGACCCAATTGAGCAAAGTATGGAGAAACAGAAACATCACTAACAGAACCAAAATACACCTGGTACGATCACTGGTTTTCTCCATCGCGCTATATGGTGCAGAGACATGGACTCTCAAAGCCGCTGACAGGCAAAGAGTGGATGCTTTTGAGATGTGGTGCTGGCGTCGGCTATTGAGAATACCGTGGACAGCCCACCGTACAAACGTCTCTGTACTAAAAGAACTCAAATTGGGGGATGCACAACGCCTGTCTTCCACTTGTCTGCAACGTATTGTACGATACTTCGGCCACGTCGCGCGAAGGGATGTGGATAACATGGAGAGGCTGATGGTGACAGGGAAGATTGAGGGCAAAAGACCTCGTGGCCGGAGTCCCATTCGATGGTCAGACCAGATATCCAGTCAGCTAAATATGACTGTCAGCGCCGCACTACACCAGGCATCCGAGCGCAACCGATGGCGGCAACTAGTCGACAAGGTCGTGTAGAGTCGCGATCCTCAGCAGTGAGGGAACGATCAGGAAGAAGATTTACAAAATAAGTAAAATTCGATAAATTGATAGAAAACAGTGACATCTGTTATCGTACAGTGTAACCATTTCGCAACAACTTGCAAAGTAGTTCAAAGAAAAATCAACAGAGGTCACTTGTGAAATTAATAAATAAATCGATCCAAAACAGTGATATCTGTTTTCGAATAGTGGAATCATTTCCTAATAACTTGGAAAATAGTGTAAAACGGACAAAGAAGTCACCTATTATTAAATTATTCTAAATAGCCACAAGATGTCGTTAATATGTGCAGGATGTTTACAAATTCTCCAAGAAAGGGAAAACCTAACATGTAAATTCTGTAAAAAAATATACGATCTCGATTGCGCAAATGTTTCATCTGCGCGGTTTTATAATACCATGTCAAAAGAGCATAAAGAAAGTTGGAAATGCCCAGCCTGTTATGGAAAAACTCCAAACCAAGGCAACTCGAATACTCCTGTGGGCGAACGTGATGTCAGTTCTCAATACCAAATTACATCACCTGAAAAAGAAAATATTACAATTAGGAAAAATAAAAAAATATTAAAAAATGACTCTACTACCTCTGAAGACTTGAGCATGTTTGGTGATACCATCACAGAAGAGCCAGGAAACAATAATCTGGAACAAGAACTAACACTGCAAAGTTTAAGCGAAATTATTATGATACAATTAAAAGAAAATAAAACATCGATTATACTAGAATTACAGAACACTATACGAAGTGAAATAAGAAACGCTATACAAAAACTCAAAGAAGACGTGAAAAAAGAATACATAAACTTTTTATCTAAAGAAAATAAAAATTATAATACAAACATAGATAACATAAACTCTGAAGAAAATAAAAACGATAAAACAAACTTAGATAAAATCTCTGAAGAAAATAAAAATTATAAAATAAACATAGATAAAATAAACTCCAAGATTGGAATGATTGAAATAGAAAATAACTTGTTAAAAACTCAAATAAATGAATTAGAGATAAAAATAATCACCTCAGAAATGCCCATCACAAAAAATAAAGATGAATATAAGATGAAGAAAATTGTTTTACACGGAGTCCAAGAGTACTATGGAGAAACTGACGATGACTTACATGAACAAATTATAGAAATATTTCGTGATGTTCAAAATATTGATTTAAGAGGATATATAGAAGATATTCACAGAATAGGAAAGTACAAGCAAGGAAATAAAATTCGACCAATACAGATAGAGCTTATGAGTAAAAGAATGACGAAGTATATCTTACAAAACAGTTACTATTTTCAAGGGACAGGATTCTTCGTTTCTGAGTATCTGAATAGAAATGAACAGATAGAAAGGAGGGTCATGAGAGAAGAATTGATTGCGGCACGAAAACAGGGCCTGCACGCAATAATCCGTAATAATCAACTCTACATAGAAGGTAAAAGAAGAAACATAGAAAAAGAAATACTAACGAATACCACAAGTGATAATGCGAATCTGGAAAATAATGGAAACAATCAAAACCATTGTGACAACCATACAAATCAGCCCCGTCAACCTTCTAATAACAGCCGCAATTATTCCTTTCGAAGAGATGCCTACAGACCGAGTTTTTAAAATTTTGTTTCAAAATTTACAAAGCCTTTACAACAAGCAACATTTATTAGAAGCCTTTCTTGACCAAAACCCATCATATCAAGCAATCTGTGCCTGTGAGACCTGGCTAACACAAGAAAAAATAGAACTACTACAACTTACCGGATACAAGACAGCTTCAGCATATTGCCGAAAATCTCGAGGAGGAGGCGGAGTCTGCATCCTATTAAAGGAAAGTATAGAATGCTTAGAGGTACGTGAAATAACGGACATGTCTATAGATTACGTACTTGAAGTTTGCGCGATCATAATACCTAAAGAAAATTTATTGGTTATTACTGTTTACTGGAATGGTCGAGAACACGAAGTTTTTTATAGTAAATTAATAGATATACTTAATTACATAAATAAAAAGTATTGTAAGTTTAATATTGCAATTGGAGGTGACTTTAACGTAGATATTCTTAAGAATAATATAAAATCTAGTCAATTGTTGGATCTTATGTTGGAATATAAATTTACACAACACATAAAAAATGCGACACATATTTCTAAAACATGTTCTACTTGTTTGGACCTTATATTTACAAATTTTGACCAAAACATTTGCACAACAGTAGAGGAGCTAGGGTTCTCTGATCACGCAGGCACAATTTTACAAATTCCACAAAAAAATTGTATAAAAGAATTGCCTTGGTATACAGAAAAAAGATTTTATAACAAAACAAATATAAATAAATTTAAACAAACACTAAAAACTATAAACTGGTCTGAAATACTTGTAAAAAACAACGGTGTTAATAAAAATTATACAGAATTTCATAACAAACTTACAAATGTGCTTAACGAATGTATACCAAAACGCAGAGTAATGTTAAAAAATGTATATAATAAAAATTGGCTAACAAAAGGATTGAAAAATTCGTGTAAAAATAAACGCTTACTTAAAATACATGTGCAACAATCAGGAAATATAGTACTAAAAAAATATTATAAAAAATACGAAAAAACGTTAAAAAGGTCAATTATCACAGCTAAAAAGTTACAGTATATTAATAAATTAAAAAAATCTTGCAATAAGGTAAAAACTATGTGGAGCATAATTAACGACCGTACAAATAAAAAAACTCGTAAAAATAAAGTTAACATTCAACTAGAAATCCATAACAATATAATCTCTGAACCAAAGGAAATTGCCGACACATTTAATAACTTCTTTGCTTCAATCGGAGAATCGCCTCGCGCTCAAACTGCAGCCGGTAGACCTGTAATCCATCCGACAGAAAATACAATGTTTCTCGGCCCTGTCGATAATCAAGAGGTACACACTATAATAAAAAATCTTAAAAATAAAAAAAGTTACGGGATTGACGAAGTGCCACCCACCTTGCTTCGACAGTGTGCAGATGAGCTATCTCTACCGTTTTGTCTTTTAATAAATGAATCCTTCAGCGAGGGTATTTTTCCTGATCTTCTTAAAATAGCATTGATCAAACCAATACATAAGAAAAAATTAAAAACAAACCCGGGTAACTACCGCCCCATAGCCCTTCTGCCGACTGCTTCAAAAATTTATGAGAAGGCTATGTGTAATAGAATATATGCCTTTTGTGAGAAATATGACATTTTTGATGATGCCCAAAATGGCTTCAGAAAAAAAAGGTCTACCACTCTAGCAGTCTATAAATTTGTACAAGAGATCCTCAACATCATAAATAGCCAACAGTATGCCATCGGTATATTGTTGGATATGAGTAAGGCGTATGACAAAGTGCAGTACGATATACTGCTAAACAAGTTGTATGGAATAGGTATTAGAGGAACAGCACACAATTGGTTTATCTCATATCTTAAAAATAGAAAACAATATGTCGAGATAGAACACTATGATTACAAATTAAATAAAATAAACAACATCCGCTCTGAAGAAAAAAACATAAACGCTTCTATCCCACAAGGAAGTGTTATCGGTTGTCTTCTCTTCCTGATCTATATCAACGACTTGCCGAAAGCCCTTAATGAACACTGCACGCTTTTTGCAGATGATGTCTCGCTTTTGACCTCTTGCCAGGAGAATGACAATATCCATCAAAAACTTATTTTAATATTCAATAAAATTTCAAGCTGGATGAGTGATCATAATTTAGAAATTAACAACCAAAAAACAAACTTAATGTTATACCATCCCTACCAGAAAAAAACACTCAACATAAATTTCAATTTTAATAATAATAAAATACAAGTTGTTTCTGAATCCACCCTTTTAGGTCTTATTTTAGATACCAACATTAACTGGAAATCCCACATAAAAAAATTAAAATCTAAAATTTCCAAATTTACTTACGCGCTACGAGAAATTAAGACAACTACCAACTTACAGACTGCTCTTGTTATGTATTATGCGTACGCATATGCATGGCTCAGTTACGGAGTTATCCTGTGGGGCAACAGTACCGATGCACCAACTATATTCACCGCACAGAAAAAACTAGTCCGTGTACTGTCGCATATAGAACCGACCGACAGCTGCAGACCATACTTCCGAGAATTTAAAATTCTTACACTTCCCTGTATTTATATTCTCGAAATATGCAAATTTGTTCGTAAATACCCATCTTTTTTTAATACCAGAGAAGACATACCCACAAAATACGCCCTACGAAATAAAACGAATCTCTTATTGCCAAACTCGCGCCTTACATCACATTCCACAAGTCCATTTGTAATGGCAATCAAAATATACAATAAACTCCCCCAAAAAATTAAAAATGAAGAAAAATATAGTAAATTCGTTAATAAATTGCAAGACTTTCTACGTACTAATAACTTTTATACAATTAAAGAATACATAGAAGGGAAATGGTCGAAAAATATTAAGTAGGTAATTAATAAGGAATAGTGTGATTTAAATATAAGTATAAACTATTATTATGTTTAATGTCCTAAATGCTAATGGTATGTTGCAATAATAGAAATATTATCTAAGTAATTGATTGTATAGCTATTAAATTTATAATTTTATATATTGTAGAATTGGATTTTAGAAAGTAAGATTAATACGCGCCCTCTAGATTGTAATCCTGTAAATTGCAATGCCCAACAGGGTTTATAGTAAGTAAGTACTAATTGATTGTTAAATTTACTATGATGCAATAAAGTATTGAGTATTGAGTATTGAACCTTCATGCTGAATTTCATTCGAATAACTTCAAAAACGGCAAAGTTTCATACTAACTTTGCACCCCCGTTTAACCCCCTAAGGGACGATTTTTGAGAAAAATATTTTACTCGTGTTTCATGCCTTTCAATAAAGAACCTTCATGCTGAATTTAATTCGAATAACTTCAAAAACGGCAAAGTTTCATACTAACTTTGCACCCCCGTTTAACCCCCTAAGGGATGATTTTTGAGAAAAATATTTTACTCGTGTTTCATGCCTTTCAATAATGAACCTTCATGCTGAATTTCATTCGAATAACTTCAAAAACGGCAAAGTTTCATACTATCTTTGCACCCCCGTTTAACCCCCTAAGGGATGAATTTTGAAAGACATATTTTACTCATGTTTCATGCTTCTCAGTAAAGAACCTTAATGCTGAATTTCATTTGAATAACTTTAAAAACGGCAAAGTTTCATACTAACTTTGCGCCCTCGTTTAACCCCATAGGGGATGTTTTTTGAGAAAAATATTTTACTCGTGTTTCATGCCTTTCAATAAAGAACCTTCATGCTGAATTTCATTCGAATAACTTCAAAAACGGCAATGTTTCATACTAACTTTGCACCCCCGTTTAACCCCCTAAGGGATGATTTTTGAGAAAAATATTTTACTCATGCTTCATGTTTTTCAGTAAAGAACCTTCATGCTGAATTTCATTTGAATAACTTCAAAAACGGCAAAGTTTCATACTAACTTTGCACCCCCGTTTTACGCCCTTAGGGGATGAATTTCCAAAAATCCTTTCTTAGTGAGCACCTACGCCCCAAAAGGAACCCCCTTGCAAAATTTGAGACTCCTGGCACTTGTGGTTTCGGAGATTTCGTGATGAATCAGTCAGTGATTTTCTCTTTTATATATGTAGATATGAGATATATTATGTATGTATGTATGATTCGTGTATTCTTATGTAAGTATTATTATACAAAATTAGTTCAGTTTTATTGATTTATGTACTTATTACGTTGCAAATTTTGTTAATCAGATTCTTGTTTTGCTTGCCCTGCCCGTTTCTTTCTTTAATTCGTTACCCTAAGGTTGCCTTGAAAAGATTGCTTTTAGTAATAAGGCCGCCTTGTTGCTAATACACTAGTATGTAAGATTTTAATGTAATATTTCTTTGTGCTGTTGGATGTGTATTGCAAATAAAGTATATTCTATCTTCTATCTATCTATCTACAACGAATGGTTAATAAAAAATCATTTGTCCCAGAACTACCTTTAATCGCCGTGTCCTAAACATGTTTAAGAATATTGTTTAATCTAACGATTTGCGCCTCTCCCCCTGTACGCCAAACGTTGCATATTAGTCACACCTAAGTGCTCGACGTGGAAGAACATTCACCGCGTGCTGCGTTTTCGCGTCATAAATGGAAATATTCCATTTTTTGTACTCTGGACATTTTTTCTTTCATGACCGTGGATTTATTTATTTAATTATCTTTATTGACCACACTACAAAGTACTGATACAACAGGCGGACTTAATGCTAAATGCATTCTCTACCAGTCAACCCTTGGGAGTGCAAAAATTCACGAACGCGGCTTGTTAAAGTAAAAATAAAAATATTGTAAAATAAATATAACATAATATACCTACATACATATATAATATAACAGATACAATATAATAAGATACATAGATAATAAATGTATAATACATCCATATAGATGATTCATATGCAACATAAAACAATTAAAGGAATTACACGAACAAATGATGACGATTACTTATTAAGCAAATCCAGGAAATGAGCACGTACTTTCTTTTTAAAAATAGAGGCATTTTTGGTGTCTCTGATAGTGTCCGGCAGCGCATTCCAGAGTCGTGAAGCATGAAGAGTGAAAGAATTGGACATAAATGCAGAATGACAGAGAGGAGTAAAAAGTTTGAAAGAATTATCAGAACGGAGATGACGGTCATGAGAGTCACAGAGAAATCGGAATTTATCTTTGAGATATTCAGGAGAGTTTGGATTAAATAAAGTAGAAAAGAGAGTTGTTAATATTCTCTGATGTCTGCGCTGGCGAATAGGCAGCCACCCAAGCTTTGATCGAAAGGACGAAACGTGATCATATTTGCGCAGACAGAAAATGAAGCGAATTGCGTTGTTTATAAGCCGATCTAGCTTGTTGAGGAGATCTTCATTGAGATCAGGATAACACACATCACCATAATCAATAAGTGGGAGAATCAGGGACTGAACAAGTGTGACTTTGGTAGCAATGGGTAGAAAATGTCTGAGGCGATTCAGAGTTCGCAGTGCCGATATAACAGAACGGCTAACCTCAGCAACTTGCGTAGTCCAACTTAACGTTCCGTCAATGTGTACTCCAAGATTTTTGACACTGGAGCTAAATGCAATAATTTTGTTTTCGAACGTGAGAGGTGGAATCGATGAATAATCAATTTTGGCAGTTTGTTTGGAGCTACCTACGATTAATGCTTGGCACTTTTTTGGATTTACTGGTATCCCAAATGACTTAGACCAGTCGCTGATACTACAAAGATTTGCATTTAGTATGTTGATTGCATTGTCAATTTTATCAACAGGTGACTGTATATATATTTGCAAATCGTCTGCATAGAAATGGTAAGAGCAACTGAGCGAAGAAGACAAAATATTTATAAAAATGGAAAATAATAGAGGGGACAAGATACCACCCTGCGGAACGCCAGCAGACAAGCTATTCCAGTCCGACAATTCACGACCAACTCGCACAGCCTGCTGACGTCCATGAAGATAAGAAGAAAACCAATCCAAAGCAGAGGTGGAAAAATTAAGACGTTTAAGAATGGTAAGGAGTAAATCATGGTCTACCATGTTGAAAGCGTTAGAAAAATCTACGAGAGTGATAATGGTGACCAATTTACATTCCATACCATTGCGAATGTCTTCGGTTACTTTTAGAAGAGCAGTGGCAGTGCTATGCCCTGGGCGAAATCCAGACTGAAATGGGGAAAGTAATTTATTGGTAAAAATAAAAGCTGCCATTTGCTTATGGACAACCGCTTCAAGGACTTTAGACAGGAATGGTAAAATGGAAATAGGTCTATAATTATTTAATAACAAAGGAGTGGGAATTTTAGGAAGAGGTAAGACAAGAGCCCTACTCCATAGGTGGGGATAAGTGCCACTCAGGAGAGAAGAATTAACAATATGATTAAGAATGGGAAGAGTAATTTCCATGACAGCGATGACCATGTCTCTACTCACGTCATCGCAACCAACTGCCTTGGATTTAATCGAAATAATGTTCTTACGAATGTCATCCTCAGAAGAAGGAGAAAAAGTGAAAGATACATTTGGAGACTGGACCATGGAAGCAATCTTCAAGAAAGTGTTCGATTTTGTATTATTATTAAGACAAGGAGCAGAAGAGAAATGGTTATTAAAATCATTTAGAGAGAAGGGTAAACTCTGTGATTCGGTGGGTGACTTACCCAAACCAAGAGAGCGAAGAAACTTCCATATGTTGGTCGAAGATGAGTTACTAATGTTTTCGTGGATATATTTTCGTTTAGCTGCTCTTACCATAGTATTACACCTATTTCGAGCAGTCTTATAAAGCTGCCAGTTCATCTCAGACCTCTCACGCTTGAAAACCCGAAATGTCCTATCCCGTCGCGTCATTGCCATACGAATGTCCCTGCAAATCCAAGGAGCAGGAGGCCGCTTTACTTTTACTGATTTTAAAGGTGCGTGAGCGTCGAACAAACTTAAAATTGTAGTATTAAAGTGGGAAACTTTTTCATCGATTGTAGACGCATCAAACACTGCGGAAAAGTTTAGTTTGGCAGCATCAGCCATAAGTTTCTCTTTATCAATTTTTGAAAAATTACGCATCCAAATAGTTTTAGGCTTAAGTTTAGGAGGTCTTAATTTATACTGCAAATAAATGAGGTCATGTTTAGAGAAACCAGGTGCAGAGAGTTGTCCATGTCTGGCAACATAGTCAACAGAAGATGTGAGGATTAAATCAAGCCATGTATCAGGTGAAGAAGGGTTGTGGTGTGTAGGCTCTAAAGGCAGAACAGAGAGATTGACCGACTTGATTATATTGAGAAGCTTGAGTGATTGAGTGTTAGTACTCATGAGATCCGTGTTGAAATCACCCATGATTATGTGATGCGTGTAATCCGAACAGAGAGATTCTAGGACAGTTTCCAGATGGGAAAAGTAATCTACAGTGGGTGGACAGTAGACGACTCCGAGAATGGCTTTGGCACCCTTTATTGAGATTTCGAGAAACAGGTATTCGGCAGTACCAGAATACGTCGAAGGAGAAGATACGAGCACTTTATAAGGTATATCACTACGCAGGTAAATGGCGACACCACCACCACCTTTCCCAATACGGTCGTTACGTACTAGCACAAATCCTGGTAGTGAATATGAAAAGGAAGAGAGACTTGGTTTCAGCCAACTTTCAGAAACTAAAACAGCGTGAATAGAAGAAGAAGAAGAAAACGTGTCAAGGAGGTCGACAAAATGAGCTGCAATACTTTGTGCGTTGATGTGGCAGGTGTTAAAAAGAAAGGGTGCATTATTAAGTTTATTATCTAGGAGAGTGCCAAGAGTTTCTGGATCTTCAAAAGAATCGTTGCTGGTGTCAATAGCAGAATGGAATGAATCATCATCTGACATAATATATATATAAATATAATAATATGATATGAATAATTTAAATATAATTTAAAGTAATACGATCAAATTAAAATGTGTAAATTAATTGTATCCCGCCGGTTTTCACAAACATTGAAAGAATAAAAAATAAACATTATTGTAAATAAAAAATAAACAAAAAAAAAAAAGCTTCCCGAATCGTCAGTGCCTGTGGCCTGTTTTTAAACTAAATATCAGCAAAATATGACAAAACAATCTTAAAATTATGGTGCCACACACAACAAAGAAGAAGAAGAAGAAGCGATATAAATGTCAACTTGTCAAAGTGCAAATTTTGAAGTGAGTGAGATACCATACCTACAACTAAAATTATGAAAAAAAGATTTCTAAATAAATAAATAAATAAATAAATAAATATATAGGGACAATTCATACAGATTGAGCTAGCCCCAAAGTAAGATCGAACTTGTGTTATGGGATACTAACTCAACGATATTATATTTTATAACAAATACATATATAGATAAACATCCAAGACCCAAGGCCAATCAGAAAAAGTTCGTTTTTCATCATGACCCGACCGGGGATCGAACCCGGGACCTCCTGAGTGGCGGTCTGGCGTGGTAACCATTACGCCACGGAGGTCGTAAATGACGTGAATACTAAAGTATGTTTTTTAAAAATAACCCACAAAGTGCGGATATAATCCTTAACTAGAATTATCTAATGGACACTGACGATTAAGTATAAGTTATAACCACAACACAAAAATAATGACAGGTGGAAGCTATTTACGCGCCCTGACTGTCCTCCTAGCCTTCGAGGAGCGCTCCGGGGAGGTCGCCGTCGCCGGCCCCGTCGCCACCGCAGCCTCCAACGTTGATGCCGCCCGTGGAGGCGAGGCATCACGCTGCACTTCGTCTTCCGATGCGGCGATTGCAGCAAGGTCGGCGTCAGCGATCAGCCGCCGCCTGGATCCGTCCTTCAGCTTGACGTAGATCGTGCCGTCCGTTGTCCAGCACCGTCCAATGCCGAAGCGCTTGCGGGCCTTATTGAAGACCACCTGCCGCTGGCGAGTCAAAAACTCGGAAGCAGCGACAGCCGTCCCTTTCAGAGCAGTCTTCTTTCTCCAAACAGCGCTCTTTGTGGACAGATCTGCGAACCGCAGCAGCACAGGACGACATTTTCCCTCGGATGTCTTGCCGATACGGTGACAAACAGTTAGCTTCTCCGTCACATCAATGCTCAACTTATCACGCAGGAGGCCAAAATGAAGTCACGCAGATTATCTTTGTCCTCAGGCACGCCGTTGAAAAGAAGGTATTTTCTTCGGTGCCTTGTTTCAATACCATTGATAGAGGTCACTATTGAAGAAATCTGCTGGCGGAGCAGAGCTAAGATGGACCAAACCTCAGACTTAAAGTCGTTGAACTCACTGAGCAGAGTTGTGTCGGGGACTTGAGGAGTGGTGCCTTGATGAGGTGTGGCCTTGATCTTCTTCTCCAAGATATTCATCCTCTCCAACAGTTTAGCCTCAATAGAATGCTGCGTCTCCAAAATGTCCATATAACTGGCCATGGTGTGCGTTTCTTTTTAAATTCTTTATGTAGTGTAGTGACAAGTGTTATGATGACCGGCAGGATTGAGTGATAAAACACTATTTACTTCATAAAAGACGTTGCAAATACTAGTGTGCGGAAATTACTTATATATCTTGTAATTAGTGCCAAAATAAACACTGTAAGTAACTTAATTTAATTTAATTTAATTTTTCAACATAAGAGATAAAGTGTACTTTTTTAACATCTACCGCCAAAAAAAAAAAAAAAAAAAAAAAAAAAAAAAAAAAAAAAAAAAAAAAAAAAAGCATAGTGGATAGGTATAACTTCTATTTAAATAAGTCTGTCCTCTTGATTAGGCATTCGATAGAACACCATCTATCTTATGTTTATTTGTAAAGTGTTTATTGCTTCGAATAATTAGTAGATTTTTGTTATTTTAGATTTTTTTGCCTTGATTTTCATCGCCGTGCTTTCATTTCCGTGGTTTCCGTGGCCAAAAATTGCTATGGCGATGAAAAAAAAAACACAGCGATGAAAAAAATTTCATCACCATGCCTTGTAAAATAATTTAGTATCATTGCCGTGGGCAAGTGTTTCATTTCCGTGTCTTTTGTTTTCATCGCCATGGCGTTAGGCAAAGAAAACATGTGTCTGACAGCGGATGTAGTTAGTGGCCGATGCTAAAAAACCGAATATTAGGAGGATAGTAAACATTGAGAATCGAATGAATGAGGTCCTGCATTATTTTAATGAGAAGCAAGAAGTTGTCTTGGTGAGGCCTTGATAAAGTAAAGATAGGTAAATAAAGAGGTCTTGGTGGTAAAAGTAAATAGAATAAGTAAATAAAGACTGGACTGTAGGTAGACTCGCAACACTTCTCAAGGGCGTACCCAGACTTTCGGAAAGGGTGGGGCAGAAGCAAATAAAAGTAAACTCTTTAAGTAGTATATAGAATCATAATTTAGCGACTAGCTTGGAGGTGGACGTATTTTGTTTTGCTCATCGTAATAAATTATTTTCAATATAATTTTTAAGATATTAGCGCTATAAAAGTAATTATTTCATTAGTACAAGTGAACTTTAACATAATTATAACATTAAATAAGTGCAAAGTATAAAAGTATTACAATTAAAAGTGAATATTAGTGAATTGCAATAACATTTCTACCGCCCATACGTGTCTAGTGAAGTGAACCTGACCTTGGTCAACATTGCTGTACGCAGTAAGGGAGACAAGCGGCAGAGGCGGCATTAAACAGGACTGGACAGTTCGTTGTTTTGTTAGTTTACGTTTGATTACAATAATTATCTTATTCAAAGATGTCAATAAGAACACCGCCTAATAAATTCTTGTCAGAAACGGATATAGACAAATGCGGTTCATCAGACGTGGATAATCTCATTATCAACCGCAAAAAGCGTAGACTACCGGACGAAGGAAGCAGTGACTGTGAGCCGCGCGATGTCAACATGATTGAGCGGAGTTTGACATGTTTTGAGGAGAAAATAAATAAGGACATGGCAGTATGGCATGCAAATATCACTGATAGTATTTCTAATACTATTACAGCTGCAGTACAGTTAGCCATCAGCACGGAGTTATCCAAAATTACATCCTCGCTATCAGAGATTAATATTAACATACAAAAATTAAAGGCAGACAATATAAACATTAATAAAGCTTTGGCTGATACTAATAATAGGCTGACAGATATGGAGAGGTCTTTGGATTTTTCCTCGGAGAGACAAGATGAAATGGAAGACCGTGTGAAAGTCTTGGAGGCCGGGAAGGCAAGCAATAATGACATTGCAAACAAAATAGATTCGCTAGACAATAAAATATCCGTTATGGAACAGCAAGCCCGACAGTGCAATATTGAAATATCTAATCTTAACGAAAGGCGCGGGGAAAGCCTTGTAGGCATCGTCGAGTGCCTTGGTACAGTGATCAAGCATCCAATAAGAGGGGAAGACATCGTATCCATTCACCGTGTGCCTCACGCGGTCCCAAACAATCCACGTCCCAAGAACGTTATAGTAAAATTCAACAGTAGGGTGCTACGGGACAACGTGATCTCTGCCTGCCGTGCGACGAAGAACTTGGACTCGGCTATGCTGTCTGTCTCTGGAACACCTACAACAGTGTATGTGAACGAACACCTCACACTCAAAAACAAAATGTTATTTCGGCAGTGCAAAGAGGCCGCCAAAAAGCACGAATACAGGTATGTGTGGGTTAAACACGGGAACATCCTTGTCAGAAAATCGGATACTTCCCCAGCAATCGCGATTCGATGTGCCCAGGATGTTGCAAGAATCAAATAAAGAAATTGCTTGTACCGTTATGTATTTGAAAAGATTAGAACATGCGTGTTATTTTTTTCTATTACTTTTTGTTAATTTTAATCTATTTTCATTAAACTTAATTTGTAAAACTATACTTTCGTGGGTGCACACATTCTTTTTTAAAAATCACAATATAAAAAGGACAATGTTAAAAGAACGAATTACTATAAAAACAATCATTTTTCTACTTTATGACTTGGCACTTATATCTTTTATTCAATTACTGCTTTTCTCTTCCAGATATGAACAGCAATATATACTTAGAATATACACGGCACTAACACTCATACTAATCCACCTATGTTTTATTTTTATAATTATATTATATCGTTATAAAATTAGATTGCAATATCCCTCATATTCAATACATATTTATAAATTGATAACTTTTAATGGATAGACAAAAAATATTATCTGTATTTTATCAAAACTGCCGGGGTCTGCGGACAAAATTACATACTCTTTACATGAATATTTTAGCTAATAATTATGATCTTATAATATTGACAGAGACTTGGTTGCACAGGGATATTTGTCTTAACGCGTTTATAGACGATAGATATCGTGTGTTTAGATGCGACAGGGACTGCGTTGGCACGGGCAGGCGCGACGGCGGTGGCGTGTTAGTGGCAGTACGACGCGAACTAAATGCTGTCCCACGACTATTTCCGATGCCTAACGAATGCACCCGACGGTCGCCGCTCGTCGACCACATACTTATTGAACTGCGCGCACGCAATAAGTGTTGTGTTATTAGCGCAGTATACATTCCTCCAAATCTTGATACTGAGGCGTACACATCTCACTTTGATTTGCTGACCTATGTGTTACAATCTCCAGATGTCGAAAGTTTTATCATACTAGGGGACTACAACCTACCCACGCTAGAATGGCGCGAATTTACATCACACCTTGAACCTATTATAAAAAGTAACTATTGCCAGTCTAATATATGCCTTATAAATTTTCTATCTTTAAATAATTGCATACAAATTAATAAATGTAGAAATGTTAAAAGTAGAATTCTGGATTTATGTATAACGAATTTACAGGATAGCACTGTCTCACTCGCCCCGAAACCGATTGTTCCTGTCGATACGTATCACCCACCCCTACTCGCGTTTCTGACCGTAAATAGTAGTTTTTCTGCAACAGTTACAAAACCTAGAATCGGTTTCAATTTTAATAAGGCTAATTACACGTTGATTAATAACGACTTATCAAAACTTGACTGGAATAAATTGTTGAAGGATAAAAACGCTGAATGCGCTGTCTCGGAGTTATACGAAAACATTTATCGTATAATTAAAAACCATGTCCCACAAAAAATTATTAAATCGTTGCATTTTCCTGTCTGGTTTTCGCCTGCATTATCCCATATCTATAAAGATAAAAATAAAGCATGGATAAAGTGGAAGAAAACTAATAACCGATCTGACTATGATATTTTTTCCATGTTTAGAAAACGGTTTAAAAAGGAATGTCATAAATGCTACAAACGCTATATAGATAAGGTTGAATCAAGTATTTGCGACAACGTTAAATATTTCTGGACTTACATTAATAATATGAAAACCCGGCCAGATCTAACAAATAGTGTATCTGATAATCCCGAAGATATTCCCAAATTATTTTCAGAATTCTTTAAGTCAGTCTTTGAAAACTCATGTGTCCCAGATAACTATGATATAGATAATATACCTGATACCAATCATTCCTCAGATTTGATTATTAGCAATATACAAGTCTCTAAAGAAGATGTACTCAAGGAGCTGAGATCTATGGATCATTCAAAGGGCCCCGGGCTAGACAATATACCCCCAATATTTCTAAAAACTACTGCTTTAACGATTTGTCAACCATTAGAAGTTATTTTTAATCTATGTTTGCGGGAAGGATTCTTCCCAGCTGTTTGGAAATCCGCACGCATTGTGCCAGTTTTTAAGGGTGGAGATAAGTCTAGCGTCGAGAATTATCGCCCTATCTCAATATTACCCGCTCTGTCGAAGCTTTTCGAAAGACTAGTACATAACATCATCTATCCATCACTACACAATGTTATAATAGAGCAGCAACATGGTTTTGTTAAACATCGATCCACTACAACTAACCTTCTCACTTACACATCTGATCTTTTCGATGCACTCGATGCTAATAAACAGACAGATAGTGTGTATACTGATTTTCGAAAAGCATTCGACAGCCACAGACAGTCCAGTAATATTTTGTGATCACAAAATATTACTGGACAAGTTAGCCTTTAATGGAATACGTGGTGATCTCTGGCGCTGGTTTAAATCATACATCACTAAACGTACTCAAAAAGTGGTTGTCAGTGGATATGAATCTAGCTTTGTACATGCCACATCTGGCGTGCCGCAAGGATCGATCCTGGGTCCTTTGCTCTTTGTGCTTTTCATAAATGACATTAAGCACTGCTTTAAACATTGTAAGTTCTTGCTTTACGCAGATGACCTAAAAGTCTATAAGACTATAGAAACTGTTAACAACCACTATGAGTTCCAGCAGGACCTGGATCGTCTTACTACTTTTTGCATTGATAATAAACTAAGTCTCAGTATCGATAAATGCAAAATTATCACTTTCTCAAAAAAGAGAAAGTTGAGTAAATTTTCATATAATTTATGTGGTATCAATCTGGATACTGTCGAAGTCATTAGGGACCTAGGAGTTACACTTGATAATAAACTACACCTAGATACACACATCCACAACATTATAGCTAAATCTTTCAAGATGTATGGGCTAGTCATGCGGTCCAGTACACAGTTCAAAAAACCATCAACTTATCTTTATCTATACAAAACATTGATCCGCTCTCAACTAGAATATGCTGCGCCTGTTTGGAATCCCTACTACATTAAATATACCGATGCTGTTGAATCCGTGCAGAGAAAATTCCTACGTTGCATGTACTATAGATGTTTCCACAGTCGATTGTCCTACGAACAACTACTTAAAAAATATAATCTTCTTCATCTTAAATCCAGACGCCTACAGTTAGAGACGATGTTACTTCATGATCTGTGTCACAACAAATATGATTGTATTGTTTTAACAAACAAATTAAGCTACAGAGTTCCCATCAGGACACACAGTCGTAAAGAATGTCAAGTGTTTGCACTCACGAAATGCCGAACAAACGCTGGAAAGCGCTCGCCATTGTATCGTATTATGCACTCATATAATTATAATTTTAACACTATTGATATAGCGGCGACGCGTGCTGGTGTTTTTAGAAAGCTGCTTCTTGCAACTTTATCACTTTGATATCATTAACTTTGTATTGTTTTTCTTTTCTTTAAAAATTTGTCCACATACCTACATATCGCTAAAAAAGTTATTTTTTCAATCAGTAATCTGTGGTGAACGATGCTGATGACATATTTACATTATTTTACAACAAATTTATATGTATAGAGTAAGATCTTATTATGTCATTGTTTGTTTACCCAAATAAAGTGAAAAAAAAAAAAAAAAAAAAAGTAGTAGAAAATTTAAAATGCTTTTAATTTACTGAAACTTTTTATTTACCTTACCTAACACTACTTCAATAATAGCTTGCGGGGATTTTGGCTGAATCTAGCTAAAATTTCTTTTACAAATTTATTTTGTGCTTCCTGAACCCTCTTCTTGTGCACACTCATCATGCAGATGATGCGGTTTTCTGTCATCGTTGACCGTAACCAAGTTTTTACTCTGCATAAAGTACTAAATTATCTTTCGATAGTGCATGTTGTGCAGGGCTGTGCAAGTGAAATAAAAAGCGCTCGTTTTATGGTGGGATAGCCAGTGGCGGCTTTAGGGGTGGGCGACCAGGGCAAGCGCCCGGGGCGCCGGTAACCTGAGGGCGCCGGCCGGGGCGCATAGAGAGAAATTGAACAAGTCCGTCAATTAGCACTCTTAGATAAAATGTTGCATGCGAAATGCATCAGTATGATAATGGCATAAGGTTTAATTGATTTACTTTACTTTCTTTACGTGTTTTGTTATTTTTAGATTTTTTTCTAATTTCCCCCTGCCGTTTTCGAGATATACGCTATATTGTAAAATGACCAGTGCACTAATCGCGTCCGGGCTGCCGTTTTCGAGATATACGCTATATTGTAAAATGACCAGAATCAAAGAATGGCCAATTAGGTACTCGTAAATGGTGACCATTACGAAGTGGATGTAAAGTGTTCTAGGTTCAAGGGCAGTCCTAAATACGCTGTTTCTGGGACTCGAATTTTTCGGATCGGTTTTTTATTTCGTGTAATTAAATTGCAAATTTTTCGAAAACCGTAGCACGCACGGGGTTGGTACAAAGAACCAAAAGTGTTCATAAGTGCCCCCACCACTGTGCCCCCACCCCCCGAAAAAAAATTCTCAAACATTATTTAATCTCGCCTTCTTTTATCCTCATCATGTCGAGGGGGCAACTAGAGACACTTTTGGTCCTTTACATCAACTTCATAATGGTCCCCATTTACGAATAATTTGCCATTCTTTAAATCTGGTCTTTTTACAATATGGCGTATATTTTGAGAACGGTGGGCTACCGTTCTTAAAATATACGGGGTTGGTGCAAAGGACTGACAGTGACAGTGTTCAAAAAAAAAAGAGGGAAATAAAAAAAAAAGTTCAACATTTTTCTTATGAGTTCTTGGCGTCTCTTATTGCCCCTAAGCTTATACTCCAACTCTTCTTTGCCCCTAAAACGACTTTAATAAGTTTTTTTTTTATTTTAATGAACTAAAAAGGGCGCCAAATGCATGACTCGCCCTGGGCGCCTAGATGGTTAAGGCCGGCGCTGGGGATAGCAGCTGTGTTTCTCCAACAAGCGCAACTAAATCCATATCCTTCAGTTCACTCTGTGTCACATTTTTTTGCTTCCACATGTTATCACTGTTGCCACAGCGCATGTCTAGATGTCGCCTGTGGTCGTGTCGAAAATCACTCGACACGACCACAGGCGACATCTAGACATGCGCTCTCGAATCATGCATACATTATTGCATGATTTCGCGCGGTAATTTTAATTTTGAAAGTTACAAAAAAAAATTTTCTTACTTATATCATAAACCTAAAAAAAACTACTAAGTACCTACTTATTAGCTTCTAGTCAGGGTGGGGCAAATGCCCCACCTTGCCCCACTGTGGGTACGCCCATGTCTTAGAGACCTCAATACTACAGTCTTTCTTTCTTAATTCTACTCCCATTCTTCCTTTGTCTGGGAGTAAGATTTGGATAGATATTACCAAATCTTACTCCCATACATAAACTTTGAATGGAACCAAGCCACTGTTTGTGGTATAGGAGGAATTTGTAGGATTCGATGGATGAGAAACACAGTCTGGGTATACCTTTACCTCTCGGGACAGGCGTGTATCTATTGTATGTAAGTATATACTCAGGTAAGTACCTATATAAAATAGGTACTTATTATGTTTTTGGATTTTTTCATTTCCGTGGATTGAATCTTTCATTCCCGTGGCACAGTTGTTTCATTGCCGTGCCTGCACGTTTCATTGCCGTGCACGCATGTTTCATCGCCGTGGTACGAATTTTTTAACGTTGTATATCTCGTTAGTTTTTTAAGTTATCTGCTAGATATTAAGTAAAAATACATACATTATCAAAAACTTTAATAAACGCGAATAAAAAATAAAAAAAACTTAAACATAAAAAAAAACACGGAATGAAGATTTTAAAGGTCCTGTTGAAATTCACCCTTTTACACAGTTGTGCCTGAGAGGGAGCGAGAGATCGAACAGCTATTATGCGCCCGCGCCGATGTCACTAGCCAGAAAGAGACAACAATAGAACTGCATATTTTTTGCGATGCATCGCCGGCTGCTTACGCCGCCGTGGCCTACTACCGAGAGATAACGAAATACATATAACAATGTACGCATTTCATTCATCGCTTGTAAATATCGAGCGGCACCTATAACATAAGTATACAACTATACCGAAACTGGAGTTGCAGGCCGCTGTTGTCGCTTGCCGGCTCGCCGAGACAATAATGCGTGAGAACCGGTTACTTATAGATAAGAAATATTTCTGGACGGACTCGCTAACTGTGTTGCATCAAATAAAAAACGATACGCGCAATTATAAAGTATTTGTTGCGAATAGATTGGGCGAAATTGACGAGTTATCTCAGTCTAATGAATGGAACTATGTTCCTACGGATATGAATACTTACGAATTGACAGACAGCTGTGAGTGGTTTCGAGGTCCACGCTTCTTGTACTCGACGCCTGAGGACTGGCCGAAATATACACCTGAAAAAGAAAAAATAATTAGTGAAGAATTATTCTTACCCGTTCCTGATTCCACAAGGTTTTCTTCGTGGCTTCGTTTGCTGAGATGTATGGCAAAGGTATTGTTGTTCATAAATAAATGTAGAACCGCTGGAAAAGCTGAAAATAGTACAGATATAAAACAACGTGCTGAAAATTTGATATTACGTCACTCATACGTAATTGCCATGCCTGCACTTGGCAGGCATTCGCTGTGGATATTCACCTGCTGAAAAACAAAAAACCATTGGACTCCAATAGTCGACTACGTACCTTAACACCATATTGTTTTCAAATAAATGGTTTATCCTTTGTTTATATCTCGTAGCTTAACTCGGATCTAACTTCATTTTTCTTTCAACTCCTAAATAACGTTTGTAAGCATTTTGGTAGTTATTGGGCATCTCATTAGAGTCATTTTTCCATGGCAGACAAACTTCCCATCGGTCATTAATAAACTTGCTTGATTTCTCGATGCAATCTGTCGCGCGAAGTTCGTCCTTATTTACTCGTGGCTTAGAGTTGACGCCTATCGCCTCAAATGCGAATGAACGTCGAACGAGTTCATGTAAATACACATCGTTATCAGTGGTTTCTCTGTGTGCAGTGGTCCCACATTGTTGCGTAGTTGCAATTATTGGTGCGCCGGCGCATGTGTGCATCTCCCGCTGTGCGGCATGGGTGTCCGCGGGGGCGGCGGAGAGCGGTGGGGCGGCGCGGCGCGAGTTGAGACTACTACGACGGCTTGCGGTTCATCCATTATCGTAGTGTGCGCATGTTCAATAACAAATGATGATTCATACGTTCGGTGGCGACGAGTGCATGCGGCAGCGGTCGCGGGTACGATTCCGTGTACACACCATCCGAGCGGAGTAAGGGTCGCGCACGGTTCATTTTTGCCACGGTAGATAGTCTTTAGAGACACGAGTAATTGGTAATTCTCTTGCCCAATTAATAATTAAGGCTTTACGTCACTGGTACACAAATAACTTTTTAAATCACGCAAATGTTCATACGCGTCGACATTAACTTTCGATAGGCTCTGTATAGGTAAATCCAGTTCTGTTATCTTTCGCGCGCGCACCTCGAACACTTCATTGTTATTATTTGAGAGTTATTTCTGAACCGTCGTCGGTAAAAATACAATTATTTGAGGTACTCCTCCTTTTTTGTACACTTTAGCTGCTATTGCAACCAAAAAAATAAAAATAAAATAAACGTTTTACAAAAATATTACAAAAGCACAACCACAACCACTAATACTACCACGAAGCAAAGCTAGACCAATAAAAATTACCACGTTTAGGCGCCACTGTGGCATACCGGGATGAAATAAACAAAAGACACCGGTAGTCAACAAAATAAAAAATATATTTACTAAATATTTAAAATGAATGGCAAAAAAGTTAATTAACAAAAAAAATTAAACCTGGGCACGGTTCGATTAGGCCGTCTAGCTGTACTTCGAGGAAAGTTAGGTACTTCCCTGGGCGTGACGGTGCATAAAATGAGGATGTTGCTCGATGCCAGCTGATCCACAATGCGTTAAGATGGTTTCTTTCTCTAAGTAACCCTACTGGTAGGTTAGCACGTTGGGGTGTTCGATTGTCGGTTTTTGATTTCGACCTCAAACATCGACGTGGGTGCGACAATATTATCCCTGATGCACTTTCTAGGCTCGATTTCATCGCAATTGCCAGGTACTGGGGATATTTGGTATAAAAATATTTTTTCACTTCTCATGCTCAGAAAGTGCTTATTTGCGCAGGATATAGGCTGCACAAAATCGAATTTTGTGCACAAGGGCAAAAACGTATCTACTCATAAATGTATCTATATTAAGACAAAGGAAATAAGCCATACAGCCAAACACAACAAAAAGTTCAGAGATAGAATTTGTTATTTTATAATATTTACTTTAATTTATTTGCCTTATGTGTTTTTTAAGTCATAAAAGATATTAAAATTTAAATTAAAGTACGGTAGGTTATTTAATTAATTTAAGAAAATTATTTTATTACAAAATTAATTTAATAGTAGGCTGTATAGGTTTGCAGCCCAAGCCTAATTTCAATGTCGTAAGATTTAAAGAAAAAAGCGGCGGGAATTGGGAAACAGGTCTTGTTTTTCGTACGTTTATTTATTTATTTCCTCGCAATCGAAGTGAAAAGCAGAGTTTATAACTCGTCCACAAAACCATTTCTATCCTCGACATTACTATCAGCCCTCGCCTTCGGCTCGGGCTGCTAATAGTCTCGGATAGAAATGATTCGTTTTGTGCACTTGTTGTAAAATCTACTATTTCACTTCTCATGCTCAGAAAATGCTTATTTGCGCAGGATATAGGCTGCACAAAATCGAATTTTGTGCTTGTGCACAAAATTCGATGGGCAAAAACGTATCTACTCATAAATGTATCTATATTAAGACAAAGGAAATAAGCCATACAGCCAAACACAACAAAAAGTTCAGAGATAGAATTTGTTATTTTATAATATTTACTTTAATTTATTTGCCTTATGTGTTTTTTAAGTCATAAAAGATATTAAAATTTAAATTACAGTACGGTAGGTTATTAAATTAATTTAAGAAAAATATTTTATTACAAAATTAATTTAATAGTAGGCTGTATAGGTCTGCAGCCCAAGCCTAATTTCAATGTCGTAAGATTTAAAAAAAAAAGCGGCGGGAAAGGGGAAACAGGTCTTGTTTTTCGTGCGTTTATTTATTTATTTCCTCGCAATCGAAGTGAAAAGCAGAGTTTATAACTCGTCCACAAAACCATTTCTGTCCTCGACATTACTATCAGCCCTCGCCTTCGGCTCGGGCTGCTAATAGTCTCGGATAGAAATGATTCGTTTTGTGCACTTGTTGTAAAATCTGAAAAAACCTGAAAATTATTTATTTTTATTTTTATTTTTTATTACAAAATCCACAGCCCATAACTAATAATACAAAGTTCTTATATGCTAAACATACGGCCAATAACGGATTTACATTTTATGAACAAGATTAAAATCAAATCAAGAGTAGACACAAAGAAAATTACCAAAAATTACCGTTCAGTTAAATGCAAAATGTGAAAAAAAAAACATACGGGTCGAATTGAGAACCTCCTCCTTTTTTTGAAGTCGGTTGATAAAACTTAAATTAAAAATTTAAAAAACCCCCGACTACCGCTAAAAAGTAAATAAATAATAATTATGTACTCTCTATTCTACCTTTTAATTTTATGATATAATATTTATATTAGTTAATAGTAGTTGGTCATAATACTTCCAAAGCGTCATCCCGTCGGGGGGCCGCTAAGTAAAAATTTATTACTAGACGACAATTTGTTATCTACAGTCTATTAGTTAATACCTAGTACCTACCTACACAGTTATGTTTAAATGTCTATAGCGGTCCCCCGACGTGATGACGCTTTGGAAGTATTATGACTAACTACTATTAACTAATATAAATATTATATCATAAAATTAAAAGGTAGAATAGAGAGTACATAATTATTATTTATTTACTTTTTAGCGGTAGTCGGGGGTTTTTTAAATTTTTAATTTAAGTTTTATTTGAAGTTTTTTATAGTTTCGTTCTTATTTTATTCTAATCCCTATCCGTTTCATTTGTATTTTAGATATGTATGAGAGGTATTGCGGAACATGTAATCTAACACCAAAGTACACAGATACACACGCCAAACTTATAACACCCCTCTTTTTGGGTCGGGGATAAATAAAATATGCGGCGCGATAGCAATAAACATTAAGTATGACGAGCGAAGCCGCGAGCCCAGCTAGTGAATTATACCTATAAATGAACTATTCAATGAGACCATTCCAATGAGCCCAAACACGATACATATGCTGTAATTTGACGAGGAGTTGAGTATACTGCAGGTTCCAGATGATGCTGCAGCATCAGATCAAGTTTACCATATTCTTGCAATATCATGACAGTAACAGTATACCAAATTTCAAATCGATCTAACCAGTGGAAGTTGCTCATTTCCCTTCAACAAATAGAAAAGAGCTGGTAATCTTCAAACGGCTAAACAGATTTTCATGAATCATAGCTAAGAACACTCCCGCACAGGTCACCTTTCAAACAAAAAAAACTGCATCAAAATCGGATCATCCGTTTGGTTGCTACGATGCCACAGACAGATCCACAGATCCACAGATCCACAGATACACAAATACACAAATACACAAATACACACGTCAAACTTATAACACCCCTCTTTTTGCGTCGGGGGTTAAAAATAAACAATGACAAGATTAACTTAAATGAACTATCGTCTAATATAATTATAAATCTGTGTCTGAGGTATGCTTATATGTATATGCTTGCGTGTATATATATGTGTGTGTGTGTGTGTGTGTGTGTGTGTGTGTGTGTGTGTGTGTGTGTGTGTGTGTGTGTGTGTGTGTGTGTGTATATATGTGTGTGCATGGGTGTATGTGTATGCAGTCGTGTAAATTACATTTTATTATGAGTCAAGTACAGTTCCCTGCAATGTCCTTAAAATTTCTTTTTTAAAAACCTCCTTGTTGTTTTTAAAAATGTCAACAGAGTCGAGTCTTTTATTGTATGTTCTTTGAAGTCTAACAACCGTGGAGTTTTGAGCATAGATTGTTGATGCAAAAGGAATGGCAAACAAGCTTGTGTGTCTTGTGCGGATTCTAGGCACGTTAAAATGTAGGATTTTGCAAATTAGTTCCGGACAGTCAATGTACCCCCTGCACAATCCATGAAGAAAGGTCATGTCTAACAAAATACGGCGGTTCTTGAGACTAGTAAGTTGATGGGATGCGCACGCTTCTTCATAATCTAGATCATATCTTTTTACTCGATAATTGAGGTGTTTTATAAATTTACGTTGGATGCTTTCAATTTTATTTACATGTGTTTCATAGTGAGGATTCCAGACAACACTACAATACTCAAGAATGCTTCTGACGTACGATGAATAGAGTAGCTTGATACAATTAACGTCAGAGAAGGGCTTACATACGCGTAGGATGAAACCGAGATTTTTGTAAGATTTATTCATTATTGCATCATAATGTTTCGAATATGTAAGCTTATCGTCCAATAAAACACCCAGATCCTTAACAAGATATTCCTGCTTTACTGTTAGTCCACCAATCTGATAAGCAAACTTTATTGGATTTCTCTTGCGTGTGAAGCAGACGTAATTGCATTTATTAACATTAATTCCTATACGGTTTTGAATGTAGTAACGACCAAGTCTATCTAGATCAGTTTGAAGGTTAATGCAATCTGCAACATCTTTGATCATTAAGAAGATCTTAGTTAATTTTTTCTTGAGCACTAATTATATATTACATCTGCCACTCCTGTAAAACTAACGTCTGCCAATGTTGCCGAAAATTTAAGGGCCTTAGCAGTAAAGAAGAAGACATAGGCAGTGAAGAAAATGAAACCGTCTATCCCAAAAACGACTTTGACGCAGCCGACTCCTGAACCAACCGGTGACGCTCCAACTGCTTCGCCACCCCCCACAACTGCCAATGCGACAGATGACTCCCATAAGTGGACCTATGTATCGCATAAACGTTCGGGTCGTGCGTCTCTCCCGGGTGTACTACGTGTCATGCTGAGAGAAAAACACACCTACACCTCTACTATGTACAACAGGGCACCACAGTGGATCCAGTGCGGGCTCATCTCGCTACTATCTGCGGGGGCGACTTCTGCACGGTGGAAGCACTCAAAGCCAGAGGTGACTATGCATCTTTTAAATTGGGAGTACCTACGAAGTTGGTTGATCGTGTGATGGCTCCTACTTCCTGGGCTGAAGATATATGCATCAAGCCCTGGCGTCAGAATTTTCGTGCCCAACAGGCAAGTAAGGCATAAGAAGGTTAGTTGTTACTACCAAACTGTACGAGGATTGCGCTCTAAAACTGCACTATTCTACAAAAATGTAACACCATGCGACTATGACATTATTGCGCTAACTGAAACGTTTCTCACTAGTTCTGTATCCGATGGTGAGCTGTTCCATCCTGACTACACGGTTATCCGCAAAGACCGTCCAGGTGATAGTGGGTGGGGTGGTGTACTTTTAGCTGTACGTAATTATTACAATGTACGCGGCATTACAAATATAGATGGTCTCGCATCGGATATGGAATTGGTATTTGCCATGATAAAAAGTACTAATGTTTGTTTTTTGTGTTGTGTAGTATATTTACCCCCAAACTACAAAGACAAGCAATATTTAAGTGTCTTGACATGTATCGAAAACGCTATATGTTCTAATCCGAACGTAAATATTCTGGTATTCGGAGATTTCAACCTAAATTCATGTAGTTCTAATGTCAGAACATATTTTAATTGTTTTCTAGAATTTTGTGGGCTCCGACAGCATAATAATATGCTGAATGGCAAGGGAGGTCTGTTAGATCTTGTATTGAGTGACGTAGCATGTGATCAGTTAGTGGTTTCTAAGGGTGATCCTTTGGTTCCCATAGATGAGTATCATCCTCCTCTGCACTTGTGTGTCAGGCTACATGGTGCTATCTTCCCACCCGCTTCGAATCGCCCGACGCCTACTAGAGACCCACTTGATTTCAACTGGCGGAAGGCTGACTACGAGACACTGTATCAGTCAATAGCCAATATAGATTGGTCAGACTTGTTAAATACAAAGGACGTAAATTCAGCGGTTGATATGTTTTATACTTTACTAAATGATGTTATAAACGTAACTGTACCACGTAAAAAGCAATCTTTGTCAAATTCAAAATACCGTTACCCGAATTGGTTTACATCAGAGATAGTACATAATATCAAGTGCAAATATTCACATCTCAAACAATATAAATCTAGAGGATCTGAATATAATAGTGAATTAAATAAATATTACAGATGGCGGGTTAAAAATTTGATTGACAATGCATATCGTGAGCATATAAGAAAGGTCCAAGCAAACATAATAGAGGACCCTTTTTTTTTTTTTTTTTTTTTTTTTTTCGTCAGAAAAATGCTTTGTGGCAGCCCCACCGCCCGGGGAGCACGCGGTGGGGACTGTGGAACTTACCACTAAAAAACTGACGGGATGCCTCTTGCCCTGTGTGGCGGGGCCACGGGAAACTGGGATACAACCGCGACCCCGCCAGGGCTGTCCGGCCAAGGTACCAGCCGGACCCGCTCGCCCCCGATACGCTCCGTCAGCAGTACACCGCATCCAGGTGCACTGCCGACACCGAGGACCATCGCTCCCTCAAGACGACGGGCCTTCCCCGGCCCGCCGTCTCGGCTGGGCTATGGTCCCCGTCCACTCGGCGAGCGCACCCACTGTGCCGACCGCCAGCCAACGGCCACACCACACTTATTCAGCGTGGCGCGGCCGTCAGCTCCGCTCGTGATTTTTATAGAGGTTGTCTTCCTCGCGGCCCGGGCGGTTAAGCCAAGGCCCCCGGCCCGTGGGTGGAGGACCCACGGGTTACGGTATGCGCCGCACGCCGGCTGGTTAGGCCGGCGCCCACTAGGGCGTCCGCGTCAACCCGCGAGCCCAGCGCAGGGAGTGGACACACCCGTCCGCCTGCAACCCGCACCCGGCGAAACGCAGGGACCGGACCCCGCTCGTCCCCCTCAACCCGCGGCTCGCCGCAACTCGAGCGCAGGGAGGGGACCCACGTGTCGGGACTTCAACCGTCGGCAAGGATGCGCCGGCGTTGCCCGGGGTGGATGATACCACGTGGAGGTATCCCGACAATCACCCCATAATAATTTTTGGGACTTCGTAAAGGATAATTAACTTTTTTTAAAAAATAAAACCGACTTCATGGGACCACCCTTGAGGTATTACCTATAAGCCGAAAAAAGATTTGTTCAAATCGGTTCATAATTGGCGGAGTTATCGCGTAACAAACATAGAAAAAAAAAAAAACATACGGGTCGAATTGAGAACCTCCTCCTTTTTTTGAAGTCGGTTGAAAAGCGGAAAAATAGGTGTAGGACTGATGTTTATAGGGATGGAGACGTGGAACTGACAGGTCAAGCGGCTGCTGATGCCTTTGCCCAATATTTCCATGCTGTCTTTCAAGCTGGTGAGCCGCTACTGGACGCTACTCTTGCTGCACAGCACACTAGCGTTGACTACAAATCTGTCTGTGTTCCGGCTGTAAATAATTGCGACCTGGTGTCAGTAGTGCAGCATCTTAAAACGCGTTCAGCTGCAGGACCAGATGGTATCCCAGTGTTTCTTCTCAAGGACTGCTTATCGGTTATTAATGACCCACTCGTATATCTCTTCAACCTCTGTTTGTCCACCTCAGAATATCCAAACTGTTGGAAACGATCCAGAGTAACTCCGGTTCCTAAGGGTGTGCCTGACGGATGTATAGCGTCTTATAGACCTATTGCTGTCTTGCCTGTATTTGCCAAGGTTTTTGAGTCCATTCTCAATCGTCATATTAGCAGACAGATAGAAGTAACTCTTAATGACGCTCAGCACGGTTTTCGTAGGGGTCGTTCTACCACTACAAATATTGTCGCATTGGTAGACTATGCATTTGCTGAGATGGATGCTGGCCGACAGGTGGATTGTGCATACTTTGATTTTAGGAAGGCATTCGACTTGGTAGATAACGATATTCTGTTGATGAAAATGGCTAGATTAAGATTTATGCCCAATCTGCTCGAGTTTTTTTCAAGTTACCTCCGCAATCGCCGTCAATTTGTAAGGGTTAATGGATATTTGTCACAGGACTTTTATACCAGATCAGGCGTTAGCCAAGGCAGTACTTTGGGGCCAACTTTATTCCTTATTATGATAAATGATCTTCCCGACACTATTCACAATGCTGAGTGCTTATTATTCGCAGACGATCTTAAGTTATATATGGGTGTGGGTAATGATTCTGATGCTAATGCTTTGCAGGAGGATATTAACTCGGTATCTAATTGGAGTTTACTTAATCGGCTTCCTTTCAACAACTCCAAATGCAAAGTCATTAGTTATTCGCACAAACGCTTTCGAATAATGACCCCGTATACTTTGGCCAATTTTCCGTTAGATGAGGTAGATCACATTCGTGAATTGGGACTATTGTTGGACAATAAACTGAATTTTCATCAGCACATAATAGATGTTTCCAAAAAAGCTAGCAGATCTCTTGGCTTTATTATTCGTACCGCGTCAGAATTTAATAGTATCCCAGTATCTAATGTATTATGGTGCAGTGATCTGGTCCCCCTCTGGGGCTAAATATAACATCTTGGTTGAGAGGATACAGCGTAAGTTTGCCCGTTAGTTGTATAAGAAGAGCTATGGCTATTACCCCTACCTATATCCCTCCCTGTTTGTCTCTGGTATGGTTGGCAGAGAGACACTGGAACTAAGGAGAAATATACTCCTATTAAAATTGTATTTGCTCATCATACACCATAGGATGCATAACCCAATTATACTGCAGAGGATGGGCCTTCTAGTTCCTCGTATACCCCAGGACAGCTCGGGAGCAGTAGCGCCCCGTAGACGTCCACGTCTGTTGCAGACGCTTCCTACGCGCACTAACCACGCCGCGCAGGCACCTACCGTACACGCGTTACGTCTTATTTCGGACATACTTGCCCATAGGGATGACTTAGACCTCTTTGCGGACAGTATAGGAAAGCTGCTGAACGGAGCTCACAAGTTCCTGGAAATATTGTGATTTCGGTAATTATTAGCATGTATGTAATTCATTTTTTTTCTCTCTATTCTTAGTAATTTTAATTTTGATATTAATTTTAATTGTATTTATACCTATCTATTAATATTACGTCGCGTTGGGTCTGTGACCTGTAATGATGTAATTATGTATGAATAAATAAATAAATAAATAAATAAATATAAATTATGACATTCTTCCTGCAAAGTCTGCGTAGTCTAAAGGGTTCTTGTACTTCTTCCAATTATTATGTATTTTATTTTTTTCTTTAATTAATTTAATGAGTGCTGCGCTGTACCAGATTGGGAAACAACGATTACCGCCTCTGCGAACTTTAGGAACATACTTATCGACAAAGTCTTTCATAATGGTATAGAATTTATCTACAGCTTTATCTGTGTTTTCTTCATTTATAATAAAAGACCAGTCATGTGTTAAAAGAGATTCATTGATACTCTGGAAGTCGGATCGCCAGAACTGAAAGCTGGTTCTAGGGCAGGATTTAATTAGGGGTACTATAATATCCGTTGCCTTAGTCAAAAAGGCCGGATGGTAGGTGTCTTCAGAGATAAGTGGGGAATTCAATCTATGTACCTCGACACTGAAAGAGGAAAAAAGTAAATCGAATTATAAAAAAAATTTTATAAAAAATAATACTCTTTAAAGATTATCCAAAAATAAGCATGAACTCACTTCCGAGTTTTCATGGAAGGAGGTAGTACCCACTGAAAAGCGCGAGAGGATTATAAATGAAAATCATTCTGAACCCATGTCAGGTCATTTAGGCATTTTTAAAACGTACCGGCGCCTAGCCTTACGCTATTTCTGGCCAGGCATGCATCGGGACGTTGTTAAGTTTAAAAGTTCTTGTGAAAAGTGTTTGTCGTATAAAGCTCAAAATCATATGACCTTGGGTGAAATGGGTCGTCCTAAACAATGTTCTCGCCCATTCCAAATGTTGTCGATAGATTTAATGGGTCCATTGCCTATAACCCGTAAGCAAAACAGCAACATTTTAGGTGTTACCTGTTGCTTCTCGAAGTATCGTCTAGTTTTTCCTATACGTAATGCAACTTCTATGATAATCACAAAGATTTTAGAAGAATCCGTTTTTCTTATTCACGGAATACCACAGACTGTATTAATGGACAATGGGACGCAATTTGTTAGTAATATCAGCAGCGCTTTATTTTCCAAATATAAGATTCCCAATGTTTTCTTCACTCCAAAATATACCCCACAGATAAACACCGTAGAGCGTTACAATAGACAATTATCACATGCCTGTCTACACATGTAGATAATGATCACAGAACCTGGGATATTTTCATCCCAAAGGTTCACTCTCTCATTTTTAGTTTACGGCAGAGAACTGGTCACATGCGGTACTCACTACACGGATATCGACTTAGGAGATGAGATCTTATTTTTGCCCCGTGATATTTATGCAGAGAATCTAGGCAACCTCGCGTCTGTATTCGACGAGGTTCAGAGTAAACTTTGGCAAGCTCATTCGCGAAACATGGCTCACTATAATCTGCATCGCAAACCTGTCGAGTTCAAGGTTGGCGACGTGGTAATGAAACGTGCTTACGTCTTGAGTGATAAGGATAAACGTTTCTCAAAGAAATTAGCTCCAAAATTCCTAAAATGTCGCATAGTTACCAAACGGTCCCCACTTGTCTATGAGCTAGAAGTTTTTAGATTAATTGGCTTTATTTGAAAATATTTATTAATTATAAGCCTAATCGAACCGTGCCCAGGTTCAATTAGGCCGTCTAGCTGTACTTCGAGGAAAGTTAGGTACTTCCCTGGGCGTGACGGTGCATAAAATGAGTATGTTGCTCGATGCCAGCTGATCCACAATCGAATCGAAGAGTTGTGTCGACGTCGACCTTTTGTGGCTCAGCCCCAAACTTGGACCCCGAACAGGGGTATATCACTTTCACAAAATGAATAAGTATGGCTCCTCAAGAGTGTGTATAAGTAATAAATATTTTCAAATAAAGCCAATTAATCTAAAAACGAGATTTAAGGCGAGGTGCGCGTACGCTTGTCACAAGACACAATGCAGCAGTCCACGGCGGCGGCGCGGCGGCCGGCGTCTTGCCGTGTTAAGCGAAACCGGTTTCTCGTAAGCCGAGACGTTGGATATCCGCGTCGTCGGCGCTCGGTTTTTAAAACCATATTTCAATAATTGATTTACTAGGTATTTTATTTCTTAATAATGTTACTTTATTTAACTATGTAAATATTTTTTAATAAAATAATTTCAATTACGTTGCAACGTTACAAAGTTCACTATCTCGCTCTGACACACGATATTAGAGTTCCACGCACCACGGATACGAATCGTCTCGGGTTGACCGCCTAAGTTAATGCAGTTCGCTAGATCAGCTGATATCAAGGACACGGTCGCTCCATCGTCTAGTAATGCGTACGCACTTAAAACACCTTTCGGTCCGTGAATATTTACGCGCACTATTTTTAACATTACACTAGCATTTGAACACAACACAGTAGTGTTAGTAACTCAACGACAAGTTTGTAGTAGTCGGTATGTCGTCACTACATGGAACTTCACAGGATGATGCCATTTTCTTTGCGGGCCAATGAAGCAGGCGGTGATGAGTTTTTTTTTTTTTTTTTTGGCGGTAGATGTTAAAAAGTACACTTTATCACTTATGTTGAAAAATTAAATTAAATTAAATTAAGTTAGTTACAGTGTTTATTTTGGCACTAATTACAAGATATATAAGTAATTTCCGCACACTAGTATTTGCAACATCTTTTATGAAGTAAATAGTGTTTTATCACTCAATCCTGCCGGTCATCATAACACTTGTCACTACACTACATAAAGAATTTAAAAAGAAACGCACACTGTGCCATACTACGATTATAGATGTGACGTATAAATAAATGCAATGCAAAGTTACGCACGCGCCTCGCTAGGTGGCGAGTCGGGGCGAGCACTTTTTGCCCAGGCATAGCTACGGGACGGACGCGTGCGGAACGGGGCATTGGAATATAGCAAACGTTATTGTGTTTTATTACGAACCAAACAGTGGACATCACAGTATGTTCACGCGTCTGCAACGACGACAGCGGGGAATGCATGCGCGCGGGGGTTCACCGGACGGTTTTGGCCGCGCCTACCACCGCAGCCGCCGATCAGACTTCGTCAGACACCGTAGCATATTATACGTGTGCCTTCTGTATTTTTATATCTACATTTTATTAAAAGTTTTAAAGATCAAGTCCATCTTTAATTTATACCAATCTTGGACATGTGGCGACCGTGAACAAATAAATAAGCTTCGAGGAGGAGCTATTCACCAATCTTCGGATAATTCGAGGACGGCTGGAGAAACCGTTATTCGATTCGAAAATTTAACGGACAAGACGGAACAAAGGAGTTTGCTGATTTCATCTCTGGTTGACGAGAAAGTTGTTGAAGAGCTCTAGACATCTGGATGGTTAACCCGAGGGAAGTACTAGGCCTGATCCTTTACTTATTCCTGTTCTTTTCCCCTTCAATTTGTGTATGCAGCTTGCCGCTCCGAAAGTGTTAGGATAGCATTGCCTGTTAGGTCCTATTTTTTGCACTTCGGCTTTTGCGATATAAAGCATTTCAATATTAGCTTTGCAGTTGCACAATTGCACATTCCTTCATATTAATTATTTTTTTTCGCCTTAGCATAAATTATCAATTGTTACTTTATTTTGCACTTCAAGCAAACTTCCATAATAATTAATATAAATTATTTGCCTACATTTAATTTTAAATAGTGAAATCTAATAACATTTCATTTCATTGTCTTGCTAACAAAGCACAAAACCGTTAAATTAGTCGTTGACCTACCTACCTTCACTTGAAAAAAAAAAAAAAATCACATGAATTTACGCCGATTATTTCAGTGAGAATTGCATCTTCTTGCGCTTTCGAGGCGTGATCGTGACCCGTTGGCGTCGCTAGTGCTGAGCGCCGCATTGAGCTGTGCCGGCTGGTGCGCGGGCGCGGCCGCCGCGTAGACGACTTCGACGGTTGGATTAAAGTGCAAATCAATTTCAAGGTTTGATCTATCTTGATTACTTTACTCAATTCAGTTTTTGTGATATTTGATTACCTAAAAGCTTCGCCATGGAGGGAAATTTAAAGGATTTATTGAAAAAACGCAGTATTATAAAAGGTCGATTAACTAAATTCAAAGATCATTTAGAGGTCATGAGCCAAGTGGGCTCCAGCAAGTTGTCTAAGATACAAATTAAAGATTTAACTATGAGGATTGAGAAATTTCAAGAGTTGTTGACTGACTTTAGCTCTTTACAAACAGAGATTGAGTTAAATTCAGCAAATATTGATGAACAAGTAACTGAACGCGACTTGTTGGAAACCCAATTCTATTGTCTTATTGGTACTGCGGAAGAATTAATAGAAAATTCCAATTATAAGAAAAAATCGAGCGAAACTGAAAGTATATCAGGTTCATGCTCACATGATTTAAATTCAATTAAGCTTCCTACAATAGATTTAGGAAAGTTTGACGGAAACTTTTTAAAATGGTTAGAATTCCGCGATACATTTGAGTCTCTTATAAATCAGAACGAGTCAATACCACCCATCAACAAATTTCATTATTTAAGATCTAGTTTGGAGGGTGGTGCTGCTGTTGTCATAAGGTCCACAGCGTTTACCGCTGCGAACTATAAGGATGCATGGCAGTTGGTGTGTAACAGATTTAATAACAAAGATATTTTAATAAATAAGCATCTTAAATCTTTATTGAGTATCGAAACCATTACAAGAGAATCTTTTAAGGCATTACGATTTATGATCGATCACTTATCTAAAAATCTAAGTTCTTTGCGTACGCTTGGATTACCCACTGAAGGGTGGGATGTATTATTAATATTTATTATGTCAGCAAAGTTAGATTCCATTACGAGTAGAAAATGGGGAGAGTATAAGAAAGGATTAACAGACGTGCCCACATTAGACGATTTTTATACGTTTTTAAGAAATCGAGCGGATATTCTGGAAAATGATTATTACAAGGATAAGCCGGATAAATATGAACCGAAGCAAACTTTCCAAAATAGATCTGTTAAATCATTTTTTACCTCCTCGGACTGTAACGCTAAACGTCAACCGTGCGTAATATGTAGTCAAAGTCATTTAGTGCACGAATGTACTAAGTTTAAAGAAATGGACGTTGATAGCCGTGCTCGTGAAGTCGATAAGTTTAAACTTTGCACGATATGTTTAAGAGGTGGTCATACTAACTATCAGTGTCGCTTGAAAGGTTCTTGTAAATTATGTAAAGGTAAACATAATACTTTACTTCATAGGCAACCCAGTGGTGTATCGGTAGAACAGACTATGTCGAGCGCATCTGTTTCGAACGGGTCCGTAGCGTTATCAGCTGTGACGATGACTCATACGCTATTGTGCACGGCTCAGGTACAACTCGTTAATGAAGAATGCAATACAAGCGTTATTGTTCGCGCGCTATTAGATACTGGGAGTCAATCTTCATTTTTAACAGAAAAAATACACACTAAATTAGGATTGCGTAAAGATACTGATAAGGGACTTAGTGTTTGCGGACTTAATAATATTAAATGTAATATTAGTGGAACTTGTGAGATAAAAATTAAATCTTGTTTATCTTCATTCAATACACGAGTTTCATGCTTATTAGTACCGACGATTACGGGTATATTGCCAGGAATTGAAATAAATTTTAATCAATTAGGAATACCGGGCCATATACAACTAGCGGATCCCAGGTTTTTCCAGCCTGCTTCTGTAGATATGCTCTTAGGCGCGGACGTATTTTGGAGTATAATAGGGACAAAACAAATAAAATTAGGTCATAATATGCCTACCTTAAAGGAATCCAAGCTAGGGTGGTTGATCGCCGGCCCAGTTGGTTTAAATCAAAATAGTAAGACAGTTTATTGTAATCACAGCCTAGTCGAGTTAGATGAAGCGATTTCAAAATTTTGGCGTGTAGATGAATTGCCTTCGGAGTCAAAAACATTTTCTTCAGAAGAAAGATTTTGTGAGAATCATTTCTTAGAGAACACAACGCGGTTTAAAGATGGTCGTTTTTGTGTTAAAATGCCTTTGAAGGAACCCGAAAGTAGTCTCGGCGATTCTTTTTATTTAGCAAAGAAACGTTTCATAAACTTAGAAAATAAATTAATTAAATATCCGCAACTTAAAAAAGGATATACTGATTTCATAAATGAATACGAAAAGTTGGGTCATTTAAGTGAAGTTGAATGTCAAAGGTTAGGAAATTATTTACCTCATCATTGTGTACAGCAAGATAAGAGCGAAACAACTAAGCTCAGGGTGGTCTTTGATGCGTCAGCAAAAACGTCATCAGGCAAATCTTTGAATGACATTCAAGCGGTGGGGCCAGTGATTCAAAGTGACTTAATGTCTATTTTAATAAGATTCCGTGGCCATAGGTTTATTCTGTTAGGTGACATCGAGAAGATGTATCGACAGATTGCCTTACACCCCTCTCAACGCCATCTTCAGTTGATTTTGTGGAGACAGCCATATTGTACGGAACCCATTAATAATTTAAAAACATTTCAGTTAAATACAGTCACGTATGGCATGGCTTCTGCTCCTTTTCTGGCTACCAGATGTCTTCTTCAATTGGCTAATGAGTGTCAAGATGAAATTATTTCAAATATAATTAAAAATGATTTTTATATAGATGACCTAAATACCGGCGCTGAGACAGAAAGTGAATTGCAATATATTTATAAGAATATAACTAATGTTTTAAAATCAGCATGTTTTCCTTTAAGAAAAATTAGAACAAATTGTTCATATGCATTCACTCATGAGAAAACAATTACGGATTTAGTTGAGTTAACAAAGGAATCTAATGTGTTAGGCTTGAGTTATTGTCCTAAAAATGACATGATTCAGTTTTCGGCAAATATAGAAATTCCTACACTACACACAAAAAGGACAGTCATTTCCACGACTTGTAAAATATTTGATCCGTTAGGTCTGATTTGTGCAGTTGTTATAAAAGCTAAAATATTTTTACAACAGTTGAGGATTGAAAAGTTAAGTTGGGAAGACAGCCTACCAGACAAACTTAAATATAGTTGGTTGAATTTCATTAACAATTTGCATTTAATCCAAAATATAAAAATAAATCGACATGTTATTTGTGAAAAGCCAATTTTTATAGAATTGCATTGTTTTGTTGATAGCTCACAGGCGGCATACGGCGCGTGTGTATATTTGCGTTCAATAAACGAACAAAACGAAGTAACAGTTAGGCTTTTATGCGCGAAGGCTCGAGTGTGCCCTTTAGGTTGTACTACCATACCTAGGAAGGAATTATTAGGGGCATTACTAGGAGCTCGTTTATGTGAGAAAGTAATTAATTCTTTTCGTTTTAATATAAACAAGAAAACATTGTGGACCGATTCGACAGTTGTTCTAGGATGGTTAAAAACTGATGTAAAAAATTTAAAAACATTTGTGTGTAATCGGGTGAACGAAATTAATGAGTTAACTTGTGGTTTTCAGTGGAGACATGTACCCACCAGTTTGAACCCAGCAGACCTAGCTTCGAGGGGTGTCGAACCTCAGAACTTAGCGATGTCTAGCCTTTGGTGGGAGGGTCCTTCCTTTCTCAAGAAGAACGATTCAGAGTGGCCGCAACACTCATACGCATCTCAACAATTACCGGAATTGAAAGTAAAAACTTTAATATCTACCAGTCATGATAAGACGGATGAGTCATTTATTAATTTTTCTAGATATTCAAATTTTATGAGATTAATTAGAATTTTCGCTTTGTTAACAATTGTAATAAGAACAAACAAAATTTATGTGGTCCATTAAGTGTAATTGAATTAAATAACTCATTAAAAATCGTAATTAAATATTGCCAATTACAGTCTTTTTCGAATGAATTAAAATCTCTTGAACAAAGAAAATTTATACACAAGAGAAGCAAATTATTCGATTTAACACCTTTTATCGATTCAGATGGGATTATTCGAGTAGGTGGACGTTTAAATAACTCTAACTATGAGTTTGACAAGAAACACCCAATAATCTTAGACTCGAAACACTATTTAGCTAAACTCATTATGACCCACGAGCACTTGCGTTTATTTCACGCAGGGCCCCAGCTAACCTTAGCATCAGTACGAGATAAATATTGGCCGATTGGAGGCAGGTACTTAGCACGAAATGTAGTACAGCGATGCGTCACGTGCGTCAGGCTACGAGCGGTCACTATGCAACCAATAATGGGCCATTTACCTGAAGCTCGAATTAACGCTGTTTTTGCATTTAATTCAGTGGGAGTAGATTTTGCGGGACCCTTCTCAATTTCTTCTCGTAAGGGTCGTGGTAGTAGTATTAGTAAATGTTATTTATGTTTGTTTATCTGTTTAAGTACGAAGGCAGTACACTTAGAATTGGTGAGCGATCTGAGTACTCAAGCTTTTATCTTATGCCTTAGAAGATTCGTTTCACGCAGAGGTAGGCCCTATGAGATATTTTGTGACAATGGCAGAAATTTTGTAGGTGCAAATAATGAATTGAGTAGGGTACTGAGATCCAGCCGTCAGTCTGTCTATGAATTCTCCAGTAACGAGGGAATTAAATTTGTTTTTAGCCCCGCTTATTCCCCCCATTTTGGTGGAATCTTCGAGGCTGGTATTAAATCAGCTAAGCATCATTTAAAACGCATAGCTGGAAATGCTGCACTGACGTTTGAGGAGTTGGCAACGTTGTTTACACAAATTGAAGCAATTTTAAATTCACGCCCGCTATCTCCTCTCTCGTCCAATTGTACTCATCCTTCTTCTCTGACCCCAGGCCACTTCCTCATCGGGAGACCGCTTATGTCAATTCCGACGACACATATAAATGTCACCAGACCCAACAGATACGAGCTCGTCGAGAAAATACGGCAGCACTTCTGGGAGAGATGGAGCCGGGAGTACATCGCTGAGTTGCAGCAACGCACAAAGTGGCGAACGCCCCATCGGGAGTTGACCTGTGGAGACGTCGTCATACTCAAGGAGGACAATTTGCCGCCACTGCAGTGGCGCCTAGGACGAGTGTGTCACCTTTACCCTGGAACGGATGGTGTCAGTAGGGTTGCTGACGTAAACACCGTGCGAGGAATAATACGAAGAGCTGTAAATAGACTATGCCTCTTACCTACTTCAGATGATCCTGCAAGAGAGGATAATAAAGCTGCTTGAAAGCAGTTTACTGGCTTTCAACGTCCCGGAGGATGTTCACGCGTCTGCAACGACGACAGCGGGGAATGCATGCGCGCGGGGGTTCACCGGACGGTTTTGGCCGCGCCTACCACCGCAGCCGCCGATCAGACTTCGTCAGACACCGTAGCATATTATACGTGTGCCTTCTGTATTTTTATATCTACATTTTATTAAAAGTTTTAAAGATCAAGTCCATCTTTAATTTATACCAATCTTGGACACAGTATAATATTAATAAAATATTATTTCTTTTGTACACCGGCTATTTAAGTTCTGAACTGTTGATGTCCGTTTTATTGTAATATTTTACAGCGGCAAAGATGGATACACATAGAGGGCAGTCGTCTGAGGACGGAGATGACGAAGAGTTACGGGCTTCGCTAATCTATAATATAGCAAACGTTATTGTGTTTTATTACGAACCAAACAGTGGACATCACAGTGGCGACGAGGATGGGATAGGTAAGAGAACATTGTCCACACAATAATAAAAAACATAGGAGAAAATAGTTATCTATTTGACCCATCGAAATAATATTACTACGTATAGAACGGACACCGCGAACAAAATTTTTGTCCCCATACGTTGAGGCCAATAGACATCAACTCGTTTAGAAACTTGCCGACGCTCATCGTGATTGGTCCTCGGATTTATGTCAAAAAAATAATTAAAAAATGCCGTCATGTTCAATAAAAACTTGTAAAAACCGTTCAACAGTAAGGAAGAAAGATAGCGGCGTCACTTATCATCGGTAAGTATACAAAAAATTAAGTAAAACCAACCAAAACAATTTTTTTTCATTATTTTCTATTGCATCATGATTGCATCCGCCATTTCTATGTGAAAATCATAGATTATCAAAAAGTAATCGTACAGATGGGATACGTAGGTACTAAGCTTGAGTCAATTTTATAATATAATTTAGGTACTTATTTCTGAAAAATTTTTTGCTTTTTTTTAACCGACTTCAAAAAAGGAGGTTCTATGTTTCATTGTTTTTTTTTTGGAGGTTCGCCGATTACTCCAATTGTGGACCGATTTTCAAAATTCTTTTTTTATTCATAAGTGCATACTCCCAAGTTGTCACCAATTCAGGATCTGATGATGGGAATTCCGGGAAAATCGAGGGCAACCCTCAAATTTCATGGGCACGTATAACGCGTTACTTATGTTGTCGTAAGCTATTCATGTATTTACGTCTGGAAGTCATCCTCCCATGCTGCTGAGATGCCTGAGATGATAATCTAGCTAGGTGGTCGCGTCCGCCTGACACCGACTTCAATCAGATATAATCAATTAACGAATTCAATAAGTTATTCAAATTCGTTTTCATTTTTGAAGTGAAAACTTCTTTAGCAGTGCTTAGCACTTTTTAGATGTGTCAAAAATGTTAATGTTCAACCTTATGATGTCCACTCAAGCACACAATGTTATAAAATAGGCCAAAGATTTATTTGTCACTAAAAATATGTAGATAGCATTGAAATAAAAAAAATCACACCGAAATGACAAATAAAAATCTCTAGTTGATATTCACCCAAAAAATACTTTTTAAAAAATTATATGTAATTTAAATATTCATTTTTTAAACTATATTTACAAAATATTTTTATATAGTAGGTATAAAATATGTAAATGTGGATAAAGTTACTAACTAAGTAAAAAAATAGTTTCTAGAAAATAAAAAGAAGGAAAACGAAACAGCATTTTAAATTTCGACCAACCGTTTTCGAACAAATAAAATTTCATTATAAAGTTAGTTTTGATTTAATCTCAGTTTATTTTTGACTAATATTTAGTTAAGAACAAAAATGTAATGTAGCTTCCTACCTATAAAGCTAATATTATACCTATTTTCTATTAAGTTTATTCTATTAAGTAAAATAAAATATTGTAATAAAATAAAATAATCAATTAGATGTCCAATAGGCAGAATATAAACAAAGTGTCGCCCCTGCGTAGTAATGTCATATTCTATGACTCGGTTGGGGGCGGGGCCAGGGAGGGGCGCGCCCCGCACGGCCGAACGCGGCGCCAAAATTTGAAGGCGCTGTCATTTCTATACGTAGTAATATTATTTCGATGATTTGACCTTAATGTTCTTAAGCAATAGTAGACATTTTGCAGTAAAAGAACCTACAAAGTGTATGAATATATAATTAATACGGGATATTTGTGTATTCGTCATTAATTAAATCATAAATTTATTTCAATCAAAATTTGTCAACGCTAAATTTAAATCTAGTTAGTAACGAGTAATGGCCATGCACCTCCTTTGCAAAATAATTATGATATGCGCCGGGTGGTCGAACGCAGTGCGTTTTACTTCTACCTACTTTTATTTACACTTTGTTGAAATATCGGTAAAATTTCAAATTTTACGTTCTCTAAGAGGTTTAAGATATTTATTTCTCATAAAAATTGCAATGTTAATTACTTATACGAGAAAACAATTTATGTACACAAAGTAGTCTTAACAATGATATATGTAGTCGATCGACGTGTGTCGTTGATAGACGTATCAATAACTGACGAATGGTTAGTATAACGAATAGACTAACCAGTATGGTAGATAGATAGAAACTCCATACTAATGTCAAAAAAAAAAAAATAATAAATAAAAAAAATAAAAAAAAATATTAATCAATTTGAAACGATTTCAAATCACTACATTGCAATGCAATAAAGCACCTAAAGGCAAGCCAATCTGATTCAAACACAATCATTGAAATTGACTGGAAATCCTGTGCCAAGTATACTGGAACAGAATACAGTCGGAATATAATAGTGGCAAAAAATTAGCACACAAAAAGTTCATCAACGTATCGCAAGGGTATATCAAGTTGTTGTTTATCAAGTAGGTATTTTTGAATTTTGTTCTAAAAGTAATTTTGCTATGAAGTAATCGCAAAGGAGGGGGGGGTATGTTCCAACATTTTGTGGCTTGATAACGAAAACTACCTCTGAAAGCTGTTGTTTTGTGCGAGTGTACCGCCAATAAAAATCGATTCGGTCGCGTACTATAAAAAGAATGTGAAAGAGGAAATTTAAGCTTAGAATATAGGTATTGTGGCCGTTTAAATTTTAGAAGGTCAAATAATAAGCAAGCAAGATGCAGTTTTCTGCGCGAATTCATGTTTAAAATGGCAGCGCTGTTTAAATATGGTGTAATGTGTGACCTACATGAATACCAAATTAAGATCACACTGACCATGGATAAATAAATTATTTCTATGGTCGATCCTTGGTCGATACAATTTACGTACGGTCAGGAGCAGGTCGACCTTTACATATTGGACTTTGTACCGTTCTTAAGTTCTATATCATAAGAGCCAAAATTGTACATGCACAATGAAATTGAATATCAATCAAGTTCTATATACTGGTCAAATTGTAGGCGATCAGTACAAGTATGTACGAAATTCTATGAGTAAACGGGGTAGGTAATCTAAAAGCAGATCACGAAATACTAATCGCACATTTTAATAATGGGTATCCTAAGTTATTAAATTTTTAATATTTCTTATTATAGTAGATACCTACCTACAGTACCTACCCTCACATTTCACATACGATTGCGAACATATTTTACATTGTGATCATAATACGTTGCAAATACATTTATCACCTACCCACCCAAGTCACTCAAAAAATATAATTGGATCAAATAACCAAATGTTTCAAAGGGAAACCTGTCAATTCCAATTTGGATCACATTAAATTGTGGAGCACCATGAAATTGGAGCTGAAGCACCATTAAATTGGAGCAACGATGAGTCGATGAAAATCGAATGGTACCTAAATTGAGCAATGATGAGTCGATGAAAATCGAATGGTACCTAAATTGTCTATATCATGAAAATGATATCAAAAAATGATCTTGTATTGACAAGATCAAGAGGTGGTTCGGTGAAAACCGGGAAAAAAATTGTCTATATCATGAAAATGATTAAAAAAAAAAAAAAAAATGATCTTGTATTGACAAGATCAAGAGGTGGTTCGGTGAAAACCGGGAAAAAAATTGTCTATATCATGAAAATGATATCAAAAAAAAAATGATCTTGTATTGACAAGATCAAGAGGTGGTTCGGTGAAAACCGGAAAAAAATAAATAAAATAAAAATGTCTATATCATGAAAATGATATCAAAAAATGATCTTGTATTGACAACCGGAATATATATTATGTTTTTGAGTGACTTGGTGAAAAAAAAAAAAAAAAAAAAAAAAAAACAAATACCAGTGGTAGGTTGTAAAAAATAAATAAAAAAAATAAAAAAAAAATAAAAAAAATATATATATATATAATAATAATAAAAAAAAATAAAAAAAACAACCCATTCCACTTTAGAATTGTGTGGAACGTTCTACTTATCCAAATTAGCTATGTAATAGGTTTATGGCCATGTGGCGTACCTTTATTATAATTTACATTTTATTATTTTTACATTTATTATTTTTGTTTTTATCATTGTCATTTTAATATTTATATTTTAAAGTTAAGCTAAATATTTTATACAATAACTTATATTTATTTTGTATGTTGAAGCGGACGCGCAGACTTTTGTTTTATATACGGAAAACCAATTCTGCGCGTCAGCATTTTTGCTTGCACGTGCCGTAGGTCACTGTCCGCCGCGCGCTCGACCTAGAGTCGGTTTTTGGCATCGATGCGTAATTGTTGTTATCGCGATCGCCCATAGATATTAATATTTAATTGTTATAAATTTATCTCTTTGTTCTTTTCTCCTTCTAAACTTTCTGTGTGTATTGTGTAGTATTTATGAACTGATGTTGAACGTTAATAAACGTAAAGTGTAACGGACAATATCTTTCTATTTCACCATCCGCATCCAACACACTAAATTGGTGACCCCGTATCGTTCACGAAAATGAACAAAGGAAAAGGCGACTCCGGTAGCAGCTGCAGCAACAACGCAGCCACTGCAGATTTATGCCGAGTTGGCGTAAAAGTACCACCTTTTTACCCCAAGAAGCCGGCACTATGGTTCGCGCAGCTCGAAGGACAGTTTATGCTGGCTGGTATCAACGCCGACTCCACTTGCTTTTACCATGCGATAGCGCACTTGGAACCGCAGTACGCAGCCGAGGTGGAGGACATCATCACCGCTCCGCCCGAGACAGAGAAGTACATGAAGCTGAAGACCGAACTCATCAAACGGCTCTCCGTATCCAGGGAGCGTGAGGTGAAGCAACTGCTGGTCGACGGGGAGTTAGGCGACAGGAAGCCGTCTCAGTTCGTTCGTCACCTACAAAACCTTGCAGGCCCAGGTGTTCCGGAAGACTTCGTTCGGACAATTTGGACGAGTCGACTACCAGCTGGTATGCAGACCATCATTGCGTCGCAGCCAAAGGCGTCTTTAGCAGAGCTCGCGGATCTGGCCGATCGGATTCACGACGTAGTTGCGCCAAACTTCCAGGTAGCGTCAGCATCAACAACTGTGAGTACGTCAACAAGTTGCGAAATTTCCGAACTTACGAAACAAGTAGCTGCTTTAACATCTAGGCTAGACAGAATGTGTCGTGAAAGGAATAGTCGATCACCAAATAGACACAGATCCAGATCTAGAACGCGGTCGCATTCCAATTACACCAGGTACCCCACCTGTTGGTACCATAGTAAGTTCGGAAGCAAAGCAAAAGATTGCATCAAGCCTTGCGACTACTCTTCGCCGTCGGGAAATGCAGCGGGCAATCGCTAATGGCGGCCGACGATTGCCATAGTACCGGTCGCTTATTTATGACAGACAGCAGGACGAAGACGCAGTTTTTAGTGGACACTGGTAGTGACCTCTGTGTATTCCCTCACACCTATTTAAGAAATCGTCAGGCTAAATCTATCTATAAATTGTGCGCTGCTAACGGTACGCCAATAGAAACATATGGTTACGTACATTTAACTTTAAACATAGGTTTGCGCCGTGACTATACTTGGCGATTTATAGTAGCGAACGTAACAAAGGCGATAATCGGTGTTGACTTTCTGTCATATTATAACCTTGTTGTTGATTGCAGGAACCAACGTTTAATCGACAACACTACTACGCTCGCGACCGTGGCTTTACCTGTCCGAACTTCGGATATCATTTCTTCGGTAAAAAGTATCGTTGGTGAGTCAGTGTATCACGACATACTCAGGGAATACCCCGACATTACTCGCCCACATGGTACACACCGTACACCTACACACAACACAGTACATCATATTCGTACTACACCGGGTCCGCCTGTTTCTAGTACTCCACGTAGGCTAGCCCCGGATAAATTGAAGATCGCGAAGGAAGAGTTTGAAACTATGCTCCAAAGTGGTATAGCCAGACCTTCCGAGTCTGCGTGGTCTTCGCCCCTTCATCTGGTAGCGAAAAAGGACAACGGTTGGCGTCCGTGCGGCGATTATAGGATGTTAAACGCCAGAACGGTACCCGACAAATACCCTATTCGTCACATCCATGACTTTTCACATAACCTGTCTGGATGCAAAATCTTTTCCACCATAGATTTAGTTAAGGCCTACCACCAGATTCCTGTTAGCCCTGAGGATATCCCAAAGACCGCTATCACGACTCCCTTCGGTCTTTACGAATTTCCGTACATGACGTTCGGACTTCGTAATGCCGGTCAAACATTTCAGCGCTTCGTGGATGAGATGTTAAGGGGGTTGGATTTCTGTTACGCGTACTTGGATGATTTCCTCATTTTCTCCAGGGACGAAGCAGAACATAAGCACCATCTTCGTCAGCTGTTTACTAGATTGCAAGACTACGGTATGGTGATTAATACCGCAAAGTGCGTATTTGGAGCCACTGAGGTTACTTTTCTTGGCTACCTCATTTCAGCGGACGGTACCAAACCACTCCCTGCCAAGGTAGAAGCGATCCAGAGCTTTCCGGCACCGAAGAACGTACGCGAGCTACGCAGATTCTTGGGTATGTTAAACTTTTACAGGAGGTTCATACCTGAAGCTGCACAGCACCAAGCACCACTTAACGCTCTGCTGGAAGGATCGGTGAAAGGCTCTCATCCAGTAAATTTCACTACTGAGGAGTCCCTAGCTTTCAATCGCTGCAAAGAAGGTCTTTGTCAAGCTGCTCTATTAGCTCATCCAGACTGTGAAGCCAAACTTGCCATAGTCACAGACGCTTCAGACGTCGCGATTGGAGCAGTACTTCAGCAGTTCAAAGAAGACGTAGGTTGGCAGCCACTAGCATTCTTCTCGAGGAAGCTGAGCCCATCGCAGCAGAAGTACTCGCCGTACGACAGAGAGTTACTGGCGATATACGAGGCTATTAAGTACTTCAGGCATATGGTAGAAGCAAGGGTTTTTGTTATTTACACTGACCACAAACCTATATGTTTCGCGTTTCACTCACGCAAAGAAAACTGCTCACCAAGACAGTTCAGACACTTGGACTTTATCTCGCAGTTCACCACCGACATCAGACATATTTCCGGGAAGGATAATGTAGTAGCAGACACCCTTTCACGAGTCGAGGAGATCGTTCAACCTGTGGACTTAGAACAGTTGGCGAAGTCCCAATACCCCGACTCGGAATTGCAGCTACTACTGAACGGGAATTCTTCACTGCACTTGAAGAAAATCAAACTGCCTGGAGGTCACTCTGAACTGTACTGCGATGAGAGAAGCAGTATTACGCGACCATATGTCCCGAAGCAACATCGGCGCCAAGTATTTGAAAGTCTTCACTCCCTCAGCCACCCAGGAGCAAACGCTACAGCCAAACTAGTCGCAGAGAGATATGTCTGGCCAGGTGTCAAGAAAGATTGTCGAGAGTGGACTCGCACCTGTTTGGCCTGTCAACGAGCTAAAGTCACTCGACATGTCTCATCACCTTTGGGCGCATACAAACTGCCAAAGTCCAGATTTATGAATATTCACATAGACCTTATAGGTCCACTGCCGCTGTCACAGGGATATCGGTATTGTCTCACAGCCGTCGATAGGTTCACGCGTTGGCCTGAAGCAATACCACTACAGGAGATCACAGCAGAGACAGTGGCACGAGCCCTATTAAGTGGATGGATTTCTAGGTTTGGTTGCCCTACCACCATTGTCACCGACCGCGGTAGACAATTTGAATCCTCACTATTCAAGAATCTGGCAGAGCTAATAGGATTCCAGCACAAGAGGACGACTGCTTATCACCCAGCTTGCAATGGTCTAGTAGAGAGATTTCACAGACAGCTGAAAGCTGCTATCACTTGTCACTCAAACACCAACTGGGTAGAATCTCTTCCTTTTGTTCTGCTTGGAATACGAAGCGCCTTTAAAGAAGATCTTAACGCCTCATCAGCAGAACTCGTATATGGAGAAAATCTGAGGCTACCCGGCGATTTCTTCAACTCGAAAGAAGAGGGTACTACTGACATCACTCAGTATTTGGCACGAATACGCTCTTTCACCAAGAATCTACAGCCGACACCAGCTTCACGTCATGGTAAACAATCAGTCTTCGTGTTTAAAGATCTTGCTACCGCGAGCCATGTCTTTCTTCGAGATGACACATGCCGCCCGTCGTTCACACCTGCTTATACAGGACCATATGAGGTGTTGGAGAGGGGCGACAAAGTCTTCAAGCTGAACCTACGTGGAAATACTGTCACAGTATCGGTAGACCGATTGAAACCCGCATACATACTACATGACAACACCACGACACACAATCACGATGCTCACAATGACACACCGAACAAAACAGAAATATCGCCACATTCACTTTACTCATCACCACTGAACACTCCTACTCAAATCGGCAGGAATGATATCCGAACAACTCGGTCAGGCCGTACCGTGCGCTTCCCTGATTATTATCGCCCTTGAGACGGTCTCTGGAGGGGGGTGATGTGGCGTACCTTTATTATAATTTACATTTTATTATTTTTACATTTATTATTTTTGTTTTTATCATTGTCATTTTAATATTTATATTTTAAAGTTAAGCTAAATATTTTATACAATAACTTATATTTATTTTGTATGTTGAAGCGGACGCGCAGACTTTTGTTTTATATACGGAAAACCAATTCTGCGCGTCAGCATTTTTGCTTGCACGTGCCGTAGGTCACTGTCCGCCGCGCGCTCGACCTAGAGTCGGTTTTTGGCATCGATGCGTAATTGTTGTTATCGCGATCGCCCATAGATATTAATATTTAATTGTTATAAATTTATCTCTTTGTTCTTTTCTCCTTCTAAACTTTCTGTGTGTATTGTGTAGTATTTATGAACTGATGTTGAACGTTAATAAACGTAAAGTGTAACGGACAATATCTTTCTATTTCACCATCCGCATCCAACACACTAAAGCCACAATTTATAATTTATGAATTAACAAAATCTTCTTTTCTCTTCTTTTCTCAAAATGGATCAAAACCCCATCAAACTAGTGATGCAACGATTAGGATTCGGATCAATCGTAATCGCCGATTATCAGCATTTTTACGATTAATCCTAGGGTTCTAATCCCTTTGTCTTTGCCATCGAACAAAAAATTCAAACTCGCAAAAGAGAACCCTAATAATTTGCAAATGCTGTGTTCACGCGCGAACGTTGCCAAGAGAAGAAGAAGAAGAAGTTTTATTTTTATTTTAATCTGTGCTGGTTTTTTACTCTTGACTTTTTCCGGTTCCGCAATATATTCTCACATTCTGTCAACTCTGTTATGCACGCAACAAGTGCAATAATTTTGATTATAGTCCTTTTTAAAAGAAATGGTGTTTTTTTACTTAACACACACCACAAATGTTCACGAAAGAACATAAATGGCGACCGTGACAGGACAAAAGCAACAAAATTTACAACAAAATCGTAAAAACAACACGGATGTTACACGATTGTCGGCGGCCGGCCGGCGTTTTGCAACATTCACGAATCTACAGAAAAGTACAAAATACAATACTTTGGAGACATCGGTTGACGAATTGGTAACTGGACACGAGCAGCGTAGCAGCATCATAAGACTTCGCATCGTTCCTACGAATAATTCAAGATTCAAGACCGACATCGAAGGAAAGCTAAGTGCCATCCTTTCTCTAAAGTCCAATCCCCAAAATAAATCCTCATAAACCTTATCAAATACATGGGTAATTCATTAAGGAAGGGTTAAATTCAATAATAATCATACAAAACACAGGCTTAGTGCTATTTTCCATAATATCAATTCCTTCATTTTGATTAACACGTGTCTATAATACTTTATGAGAGGTAGGCACAGTGAGAAATATTTTAAAGTCCCTTATAATCTCTAACCTTTTGCATAATATCAACACTTATACATACATAATTTGTCAAAATACATATGCTCATTTCTACTTTGTGGCAGCATAGACTGAGCAAACGAAATAATCTTTAAAATACAAAATTTCAAAGTGCTTTGCCGAACATTTCAGGCTTGCTTTGGTGCTTTGACAACAACGTGCTTGCGGGTGCTGCGCTTCTCTCACTGCATCGGGTTCTGCCGCTCTGTTGGTCGTTTCGCAGCAACGGCCTGGTCTCCCAACTACTCTTGACGTGAGGAACGTGAGCCTTCTATAATTTTTATTGCTTGCTGACTTCGCTCTCTTTTGTAGCTATCAAATATAATTTAATTAGCAGTTGTTGACAATGGCTGTTGAAACGTCAAAATTATCTCTTAAAGAACTCACAGCAAAACGTAGTTCGATTAAAGGACAGATTACAAAATTCAAAAATTATTTAGACAAAATAAATGAGCATCCATTGTTAACAAATGTTGAGATGGCAGAATTAACTTTAAAAATTGGCAAAATTGAGGGATTGTCAGTGAGGTTCGATGAGTTGCAGACTGAGATCGAGCTCATAAATTCTGAAAATATTAATTTAGAAATTGATGAGAGAGATGCCATTGAGCAGGATTTGATTATTAGTATTGCCACTGCAAAAACATTAATTGAAAGCCATAGTGCTATTTCAAATGAACAAAGACGTGAGACTACCTTGCATGAATCTCAATGTGATCACGATCATCAAAATGTTAGTTTTAAATTACCACAACTTCAAATTCCTAAATTCAATGGTTCTTTCTTTCGCTGGCTTGAATTTCGTGATATGTTTTTAAACCTTATACACAATAATGAGCGCATACCTCCGATACACAAATTCCATTATTTAATTTCTTATCTCGAAGGAGATGCAGCGCGCCTTGTTTCGAATCTTGTAGTGTCATCAAATAATTACCAAGATGCATGGAATTCGCTTACCGACCGCTATGACAACCCGAGATCATTGATCGACCATCACCTAAAATCATTATTTAGTATTCAACAAATTGGTCGTGACTCTGAAAAATCATTGAGATTTCTTGTTGACCATTCCACAAAAAACCTGAGAGCCTTAGCGAGTCTCGGGCAACCCACTGAAAAATTGGGGAATTTATTAATTGTTTACATGTTGTCTTCTAAGTTGGATGCTCAGACTCTTGCGAAATGGGAAGAAGTACGTAGAAGTTTCAGTGACGTTCCTACTTTAGAACAGTTCCAAAGGTTTTTGATCGATAGAGCAGATATTTTGGAATCTTACAATCGTAACAAATCTGACAATAATAATCACAAAATTCCCCAACGTGGTCCATCTAATTCTACCCACAATAATAATCATAATAGACAAAATACTGTTCCGTTCTCTAAATCCTTTGCTAGTGTTAGTCAGGAGAATCCAACAAAGCCGATTCAGGAGAAGTCGAACATATATTACTGCATTATATGCAACGAAAACCACAGAATATACGATTGCCCTACCTTCAAGTCCAAAGGCGTGCAAGATAGGCTGTCGGATATCACAAAATATAAACTTTGTGCTAATTGCTTACGTCAGGGACATCCAGTTTCTGAATGCCGAATGGGGCCCTGTCGCACATGTAAGAAAAAACACAATACGTTGTTACATTCCTCGGATTTACCGGTAAGCAATACATCAATCATTGAACCTACAATTATCACTAATTTTGCAAAACAAAATACTAAACAAATTATTTTGTCAACTGCTTTAGTTGAAGCCCGAAACCCAATTACTAATGAGCTGACAAAAGTACGAGCCCTTCTAGATTGCGGCAGTCAAAGTTCATTTATTACTAAAAGGCTAAAACAAAAACTATCTTTACAATCTAACCCTATAAATGCTCTAAACATTATAGGCATCGGCAACCAATCAACGTCTAAAGTTGAAGAAAGCTGTGTTACTAAATTAAATTCTCTAGACCAAATGTTTAAAGTCACTCTTTCTTGTTTTGTGTTAGAAGAGTTGACTGGCGAAATATCAAAATATCCTATAAATTCTCAAAATCTAAGCATTCCAAAAAATGTACAATTAGCTGATCCCACTTTTGATCAACCAGGTCCTATTGATATATTGTTGGGAGCCGATGTTTTTTGGGACATTCTGGAGTGTCAACAACAATCTCTGGGTCCCAACAAGCCTAAATTGCAAAGTTCTAAATTTGGTTGGTTGATTGCTGGGCCTTTGAATACAAAATCCAATCACAACAAAATTATGTGTAATCACGCTGTAATTAATCATTCAGGGCATGAAACTGAAATTAATAATGCGCTAACTAAATTCTGGGAGATTGAAGATCTTCCCCAAAAAACTGTCTTAAGCAAAATTGAAGAGGCGTGTGAGAAGCATTTTATTACTCACACTTCTCGTTTAGACTCGGGCAGATTTTGTGTGAGAATACCTTTGCTGGATTCTCCTGACTGTCTGGGCGACTCATATAGTCAAGCTAAAAGGCGATTGCTCAGTTTGGAGAAACGCTTCAAACGAAATCCTGACTTGAAATCCAAATACGCAAATTTTATAGATGAATACGCACAATTGGGTCATTTGTCTAAATCCGCTATATCTAAACCAAATCCATCTTATTTTTTGGGCCATCATCCAGTATTCAAAGAAACCAGTGAAACTACAAAACTCCGAGTGGTGTTCGATGGCTCTGCACCCACCACTTCTGGCTACTCTGTCAATGACATCCAGATGGTGGGACCGAATGTTCAGGATTCTCTTTACTCCATACTAATCAGGGGCAGACATTACAAATACATTCTAACTGGCGACATCGAAAAGATGTATCGTCAAGTTCAAGTTGATGAAGATGACTGTGATCTGCAACTGATTTTATGGAGAGAAGATGAGTCCAAACCCATCCAGACTTTGCGATTAAATACTGTCACTTATGGAACAGCAAGTGCCAGTTATTTGAGCACGAGATGTCTTTGGCAAGTAGGAGAAGAATGCGAAGATGATCTAATTAAAACTATTATACAAAAAGATTTCTATGTAGATGATATGTTTACTGGTTCAAATGATAAAGAAACATTGCATTATATTAAAAGCACTGTCTCAGAAATTCTAAACAAATATTGCTTTAAATTACGAAAATTTAAGTCTAACTTACCCGATGTTCTAAAAAATTCTGATACATGTAGCCAAGAAAATTTAAGCATAAGCGAGTCATCGAACACCCTCGGATTGGGTTGGGACCCAGCTTGTGATAATTTGAATTTTCCTATTAATATCCCTGCGCAAAATGGTGAAGTTACTAAGAGATCTATCATGTCAAATTCATTTAAAATCTTTGACCCTCTGGGCTTATTAAGTCCATCTATAATCCAACCAAAAATGTTGTTGCAGAAGCTTTGGCTGTTAAAGGTTGCATGGGATGAGCCTGTTCCCCAAGATGTAAAAGGGCATTGGGACGAAATATGTCAAGGTTTTCAGACCTTGACCACTTTAAAAATCCCCAGACTCGTCGTGTGCGATTCGCCTGAAACTATCGAAATTCACTCTTTCAGCGATGCTTCGCAAATCGCCTACGGTGCTTGTATTTATGTGCGTTCAATAGATAACAATAACAAAAATACTGTCAGACTTTTGTGTGCGAAATCCAAAGTGACTCCTCTAAAGCCTGTTACGATACCCCGGTTGGAACTCTGTGCCGCCTTGCTGGCAGCTAGGTTGTGTAAGAGCGTCACTGATTCTATTGGGCATCGACCAGCGCGACTAACGCATTGGTGTGATTCCAGCGTTGTCCTATCATGGCTAAATAGCAATCCAAGACAGCTGAAAACTTTCGTGGCTAATAGGGTAGGCGAAATTTTAGAGACCACAAATCATTCTTCTTGTCGTTATGTACCCACTGCACTCAATCCAGCAGACCTAATATCTAGGGGCGTAAATGCAAGCCAATTGGCTGATCTTAAATTATGGTGGAATGGTCCTGATTATTTGTTACTCCATGAGTCCAATTGGCCTGTCTTAAAAACTACTAATAATATATCCAATGATCTGCCCGAGATGAAAGTCAATGCAGTCACTGTAGGTGAACCCATACTAAATTTTGAACGGTTTTCTAAATTCTTACGATTACAAAGATCTTTTGCTTATGTCAAAAGATGTATTTTTAATTCAAAACATAAACAAAATAAAATATCTGGAATTTTAACAATTGACGAGTTGGAAAGCTCGTTCTATCAGTTGTGTTCTATTGCACAAAGGGAATCCTTTTCGCAGGAGTATGAGCTGCTAACTAGAGACAAGCCTATTCACTCTAAATCGAAAGTTTTATCGCTTTCCCCATTCTTTGACAAGAAATGCAATTTAATTAGAGTTGGTAGTCGAATTGATGCTTCGAGCTGTCCATATGAGCAACGGCATCCTATACTACTTGATTCTTCTCACCGATTGACAAGGCTTTATTTCCAGCATGAGCACATAAAAAACTTACATGCAGGTCCACAAATGCTACTCTCTACTGTTAGGCAAACGATCTGGCCTGTCAATGGCAGGCGTTTGGCCTATAGCACTTATCACCACTGCGTTGTCTGCAGACGCATACAAGGTAAAACCCTGAACCCCAAGATGGGTGATCTTCCAGCCATCCGACTAAACCCTGACTACCCTTTTCAATCGGTGGGAATGGACTTTGCCGGGCCATTCTTCATACTAAACCGTAGGGGACGCGGCTCCAAGTTAATTAAATGTTACTTGTGTTTATTTGTCTGCTTGCGCTACAAATGTATTCATTTGGAAGCTGTAGGTGGGCTGTCTAAAGAAGATTTTTTGATGGCACTGCGAAGATTCATATCGCGTCGAGGCAAGCCCAATGAAATTTTCTCCGATAACGGTCGAAATTTCGTTGCGACGGCTAACGAATTAAGTATATTTTTGAAGTCCAATCAAGAGCCTTTATCTCAATTTGCAACTCAAGAAGGCATTCGATTTTCATTTATCACGGCATACGCTCCGCATTTCGGCGGTATTTGGGAGGCCGGAATTAAATCCGCAAAGCATTATATAAAGCGAGTTATGGGCAACAGTCACTTAACTTTTGAAGAGATAACTACTCTCTTTACTCAAGTAGAAGCTATGCTAAATAGTCGTCCAATTTGCCCTTTATCATCCTCTCCTGACGATTACCTTTCCTTAACACCGGGGCACTTCCTCATTGGACGACCGCTGTCGGCGCTGCCATCGCCTTCACTAGAAGACCACAATCCGAATCGACTCCAGAGATATGAACGCTTGGAGCAGATACGCCAACACTTTTGGCGGCGTTGGCAAAAGGAATATATAGTGGAGCTTCAGCATAGAAGAAAATGGAACTTAGAAGCCAAAAACCTGGACATTGGTGACCTGGTCCTGATACAAGAAGACCATGTGCCACCACTATGCTGGCGCCTGGGAAGAGTAGCGCGTCTGTTTCCTGGACCAGATGGTGTATCCCGTGTAGCAGACGTCAACACACTGCGAGGCTGCATTCGTAGAGCTTTGGTTCGCCTGTGCCCCCTTCCCACAGATACAGATATGAATGGTTGAAGACTTGGAGTCTTTCAACGGGGCGGAGGATGTTCACGCGCGAACGTTGCCAAGAGAAGAAGAAGAAGAAGTTTTATTTTAATTTTAATCTGTGCTGGTTTTTTACTCTTGACTTTTTCCGGTTCCGCAATATATTCTCACATTCTGTCAACTCTGTTATGCACGCAACAAGTGCAATAATTTTGATTATAGTCCTTTTTAAAAGAAATGGTGTTTTTTTACTTAACACACACCACAAATGTTCACGAAAGAACACTGTGTTTTTAAACAAAAACTTATCTGTTATTAATTTTGAATATTAATATTATAACCAATAAATAGAGTCATATTATGAGCCATTATGAGGTACTTCAAGTCAGTTAGCATTTCCTTTCCTCAATAATCCTAATCTTAATCCGAATCCCCAAAATAGGAATCGGTGCATCACTAATACAAACACGAACACGATATATATCGTTCTCGTGTCTCACATCGACTCATGCAAGTCGCGAACTCCATCTCAGGTACTGACTAGTATTATATTAATACAAAGCAGAATCCAGCAGACTTGATGAATCTAGGTGTCATGCCTCAATCCTTGCAGTCATACACTTTATGGTGGCTAGGCCCAACATGGCTGATCCTAGATCAAGCACAGTGACCTATAAACACTGATCAGTGTCTTGAGTTTAACCAGACATCTGAATCCTTACCCACACAATATAAAGTGGCAAATGTCATTGGCCGGAAAATGTCATATGCATATAACAGATACATAATTATTTGCCTATAAGCCCTTTTCTGGGTAAATGTCCAGGGATTCTGGCAATAATTCTAATATTATTAAAAATGATAAAATATGGGAACAAATGGAAACGAAAGTTACAATTTTCAATCAAAAAGTATAGTGAATTTAATGTGTTTTTGTCATATTTAGGTTGATCTAATTAAAATGTATCTGTTTACATTCCCCATTATCATAGAGTATGACTCGATGCCTATGGATGATAGGCTTGAGTTGGTGTATTGGCATGAAGAGTAATGCAATACATTGTATTGTAGTATGTTAAGGTCAAGAGAACTAAGTAAACAGTATACTTAACTGAAACTTGCATTGCAATGTTTGGATTTCAGTTTAATGTAATTTTGAGAATTATATACATACTAGCTGTTACCCGCGGCTCCGCCCGCGTGGTCAAGCGAAAATGCCAATATGTTCGTTCCCGTGGGAATTAAAAAAAAAACGACTTTATCCTTATTATTCCTAATCCTGTTGGAATTTTAAAAAATCCCGTTTATCCTTGTATACTTTATAAAGGGAAGTTTAATACAAAATCTAGGCGTTCTAGGTTGAGCGCCCACAATAACACACGTGCAATCCTATTTATCCCGTTCCCGTGGGAATTAAAACATCCCGTCTTTATCTTTGTCAACATCATAAAGGGAACGTCTATACAAAATTTCAGCTTTCTAGGTTGAGCGCCTGCGATAAATCACTTACAGTCCTATTACTCCCTTTCCCGTGGGTATTATATAAAACCCCATCTTTGTCCTTGTCAACATCATAAAGAGAACCTCTATACAAAATTTCAGCTTTCTAGGTTGAGCGCCTGTGATAATACACTTACAGTAGTACTACTCCCTTTCCCGTAGGAATTTAAAAAAAATCCTTTCTTAGTGCTCCCCTACGTTATAAAAGCAACCCCTGTGCAAAATTTCAAGTTTCTAACACTTATAGTTTAGGCCCTGCGTTGATATGTCAGTCAGTCAGTCAGCTTCTCCTTTTATGTATATAGATGATAGAATCTTTCAGCTAGATTGAGCGTCCCGGGTAATACACGTGCAGTGCCATTATTCCCGTTCCCATGGGAATTTCGCAAAATATAGTAAGGAACCATTTCCATGAGACATTGGAAACTTCTAGCACTTGCAGTTTCAGAACACGTAATGATTCAGTGATTTACACGTTCAGTCCCATTATTCCCGTTCCTGTGGGAATTTCGGGATAAAAATACCCTATGTGTTACTCCAGATTAAATTCTACACGTGAACCAAATCACTACATAGTATAAAACAAAGTCGCTTTTTCTGTCCCTATGTCCCTTTGTCCCTTTGTATGCTTAAATCTTTAAAACTACGCAACGGATTTTGATGCGGTTTTTTTTAATTGATAGAGTGATTCAAGGGGAAGGTTTTAAAGTATCATACATTCCAAAATTCCCACGGGAAAGCGGGATACACGCAAACGAAGTTGCGCGGGTTTCGCTAGTTTCATTATAATCCCTACAGTAGTCAGTGATTTATACGTTCAGTCCCATTATTCCCGTTCCCGTAGGAATTTTGAAAAGAAACATACCCTAAATGTTAAGTTGAGCCAATCGATACATATTAGTGAAAACCGCATCCAAATCGGTTCGGCCGTTTCTGAGATTAGCGTGTACAAACATACATACAAACATACAAATAGACGGACAATATTTTTCGAAATTCTTGTTCTATTGCTTATTCTTCATCGCCCTAAACAATTTTTTTGGAAATATATTCAATGTACAGACAAACTTTTTTTACACTTTTATTATATCTATACATATAATAAAACAGTAGACCCCGATAATTATGTCTGTACATTGAACATATTTGGCAAAAATGGAGAGAGAACAGTTAGAGAAAGGTAATAGAAGCGAAAAAAAGTTTTTTTGATTTTTTTGTCTGTCTGTCTATCTGTCTGTCTGTCTGTCTGTCTGTTTGAACGCGCACATCTTCTAAGTTACTGAACGGATTTTAATGCAGTTTTCACAGGAAGATAGAGCTCGGCTTGGAGCAGAATATAGGCTTTGTTTCATTTAAATCGGATGTCAGGAAAATAAGTTATGTTCATTTAAAGGTCTCCTCCCTGTCAATGTAAGAAAAAAAAATTCTCGCACTTACAAACTTGAGACTTGGTACACCATACCTACCGACAACAGACTGGACCGGACCGGACCGGACCGAACCGGACCGGACCGGATGTCAGGAGAAGAAAAAGAAGAAGTTACACTCATTTAAATTTTCAACAACCAAAGAATTTTAAAATTGTCACTGTGCAGAGTCGGAATCGCCCGACCCCTGATTACGACCATTTTAATATTCAATAGCACTGTGTATAAAACTTTTTATTTACTTGTGCTGACCATTTTGAAATTTAGTTCCTCAAAAATTCACTAGATGGCACTGTGCAAATATATAAAAGAGAACATCACTGACTGATTCATCACGAAATCTCCGAAACTACAAGTGCCAGGAGTCCCAAATTTTGCATGGGGGTTCCTTTTGGTGCGTAGGTGCTCACTAAGAAAGGATTTTTGGAAATTCATCCCCTAAGGGGACAAAACGGGGGTGCAAAGTTAGTATGAAACTTTGCCGTTTTTGAAGTTATTCGAATGAAATTCAGCATTAAGGTTCTTTATTGAAAGGTATGAAACACGAGTAAAATATTTTTCTCAAAAAACATCCCTTAGGGGGTTAAGCGGGGGCGCAAAGTTAGTATGATACTTTGCCGTTTTTGAAGTTATTCGAATGAAATTCAGCATTAAGGTTCTTTATTGAAACGCATGAAACACGAGTAAAATTTTTTTCTCAAAAATCATCCCTTAGGGGGTTAAACGGGGGTGCAAATTTAGTATGAAACTTTGCCGTTTTTGAAGTTATTCGAATGAAATTCAGCATGAAGGTTCTTTATTGAAAGTCATGAAACACGAGTAAAATATTTTTCTCAAAAATCATCCCTTAGGGGGTTAAACGGGGGTGCAAAGTTAGAATGAAACTTAGCCGTTTTTGAAGTTATTCGAATGAAATTCAGCATGAAGGTTCTTTGCTGAAAGGCATGAAACATGAGTAAAATATTTTTTTCCAAATTCATCCCTTATGGGGTTAAACGGGGCGCAAAGTTAGTATGAAACTTTGTTGTTTTTGAAGTTATTCCAATGAAATTCAGCATGAAGGTTCTTTATTGAAAGGCATGAAACACGAGTAAAATATTCAAAAATCATCCATTAAGGGCGGTAAAACGGGGATGCAAAGTTGACTGATGCATCACGACATCTCCGAAACTACGTGTCAGGAGTCTCAAATTTTGCATGAGGGTTCCTTTTGGGGCGTAGGTGCTCACTAAGAAAGGATTTTTTTAAATTCCCACGGGAAAGGGAGTAATAGGACTGCAAGTGTATTATCGCAGGCGCTCAACCTAGAAAGCTGAAATTTCGTATAGAGGTTTCCTATAAAACGTTGACAAGGATAAAGACGGGGTTTTACGAAATTCCCACGGGAAAGGGAGTAATAGGACTGCAAGTGTATTATCGCAGGCGCTCAACCTAGAAAGCTGAAATTTTGTATAGAGGTTCCTTTTATGATGTTGACAAGGATGAACACGGGATTTTTTTTATTCCCACGGTAACGGGACAAATAGGACTACACGTGTGTTATTGTGGGCGCTCAACCTAGAACGCCTAGATTTTGTATTAAGCTTCCCTTTATAAAGTACTTAGACAAGGATAAAGACGGGATTTTTTTTTATTCCCACAGGATTCGGAATAATTAGACTACGCGTGAATTATCGGAAGCGCTTGACCTGAAAAGTTGTTTTTTTTTTTAGAGATTCCCTTTATTATGTTGACAAGGATAAAGTCGGGTTTTTTTTTAAATTCCCACGGGAACGAAATTATCGGCATTTTCGCTTGACCACGCGGGTGGAGCCGCGGGTAACAGCTATTAAAATAATAAAACAACAGGATTTTGTACACAGTAGGTAGCCAAGATTAACAGCGGCGAGCAAATAGACAATGAGCAATGAAGAACACTGACGTCTCGGGGAAAACTACAGTAATAGGAGACTGTTAAATCCGTCTATACTACTTAATTAGTCACAAGTCCAATTCCACGCGAGCGAAGCCGCGGGCACAGCTAGTTATAGATATAGGTATTTGTTATTTGTGATACAATGTGTACAAAACAAACGATTAAAACGTTTGGAATTTAAATACATACATAGTTGTTGTTGTGTGACATATGATGAAATCAAATTATTATAAAGTTTGGAGGAAATGTTATGGTTATACATATCATTTGTTATTTATGATTTATGATATGAACCTAATTTATCTAGTTTGAAACCTAGCATTTGAATAGACAGACTGTTGTTGTTTGTAATTCATAAGCACGGTATAAAGCTAGGATAATTTGAAGCAAATTTTAATTAATTTTATTTGTTTTATAATGATCTTACATTAAAGTTTTCAATTGATAGAGTACTAGGGAATAGTCCAAAATGAAAATATAATTTCATCAAATGAAATCATTGTTAGCAGTGGAATAGTTTCATCCAGTCTTATGTAATAACTCGCTATAAGGTAACAAATTAAATGTATCTTATATTCAGCTATAACTAACTACTTGTAGTATTAAACTATATCTCTTTATTTTAACTAACAAGTTGCTTGGTTCAAGTTATTATAATTCTACATAATTAGATACTTTTGAACTGTGAAACTGCAGTCATTACTGTTTTTATATTTTGCTAACATTGTTTAGATTAACTTCTTAACTTTATTTAATGATATAATATAGTCTACTTAAAAGGAGACGCGAGAATGTTTTGCTTGACTGTCATACTAAAATAAGACCAAATTAATTATGTATGTATGATTATTATCAGTGGCTATCATTTGGACGTGTCTTGCGAAAGGTTAATTGTTACCTTAATTAGTGTCATTTTTATAATTAAAGGAAAGGTACACGTCATCATGCGATTATTCTCGCAATATAAAAGGCTCATTGTTGTTCAATTTGCTATTACCAGTTGTATGTTTTCTAAACACTGTAACAATATTAAAATAAATTAATGAAAAAATGAATAAAAAATAATAACAATAATAATGGAAAAAAGGCCGTAACTGGGTTTCTTTCGCCATTTCTTTTCCCCAGTGGTCAATTTGCTTTGCTTCCGAAATGGTGGTAGTTTATAAAGTAGCTTATTTATTTTGTAAAAGGTAGATGTGCCATACTACGATTATAGATGTGACGTATAAATAAATGCAATGCAAAGTTACGCACGCGCCTCGCTAGGTGGCGAGTCGGGGCGAGCACTTTTGCCCAGGCTTAGCTACGGGACGGACGCGTGCGGAACGGGGCATTGGAATATAACAATATAAACATTATTGTGTTTTATTACGAACCAAACAGTGGACATCACACACACCATGGCCAGTTATATGGACATTTTGGAGACGCAGCATTCTATTGAGGCTAAACTGTTGGAGAGGATGAATATCTTGGAGAAGAAGATCAAGGCCACACCTCATCAAGGCACCACTCCTCAAGTCCCCGACACAACTCTGCTCAGTGAGTTCAACGACTTTAAGTCTGAGGTTTGGTCCATCTTAGCTCTGCTCCGCCAGCAGATTTCTTCAATAGTGACCTCTATCAATGGTATTGAAACAAGGCACCGAAGAAAATACCTTCTTTTCAACGGCGTGCCTGAGGACAAAGATAATCTGCGTGACTTCATTTTGGCCTCCTGCGTGATAAGTTGAGCATTGATGTGACGGAGAAGCTAACTGTTTGTCACCGTATCGGCAAGACATCCGAGGGAAAATGTCGTCCTGTGCTGCTGCGGTTCGCAGATCTGTCCACAAAGAGCGCTGTTTGGAGAAAGAAGACTGCTCTGAAAGGGACGGCTGTCGCTGCTTCCGAGTTTTTGACTCGCCAGCGGCAGGTGGTCTTCAATAAGGCCCGCAAGCGCTTCGGCATTGGACGGTGCTGGACAACGGACGGCACGATCTACGTCAAGCTGAAGGACGGATCCAGGCGGCGGCTGATCGCTGACGCCGACCTTGCTGCAATCGCCGCATCGGAAGACGAAGTGCAGCGTGATGCCTCGCCTCCACGGGCGGCATCAACGTTGGAGGCTGCGGTGGCGACGGGGCCGGCGACGGCGACCTCCCCGGAGCGCTCCTCGAAGGCTAGGAGGACAGTCAGGGCGCGTAAATAGCTTCCACCTGTCATTATTTTTGTGTTGTGGTTATAACTTATACTTAATCGTCAGTGTCCATTAGATAATTCTAGTTAAGGATTATATCCGCACTTTGTGGGTTATTTTTAAAAAACATACTTTAGTATTCACGTCATTTAGAAATCTTTTTTTAATAATTTTAGTTGTAGGTATGGTATCTCACTCACTTCAAAATTTGCACTTTGACAAGTTGACATTTATATCGCTTCTTCTTCTTCTTTGTTGTGTGTGGCACCATAATTTTAAGATTGTTTTGTTATATTTTGCTGATATTTAGTTTAAAAACAGGCCACAGGCACTGACGATTCGGGAAGCTTTTTTTTTTTGTTTATTTTTTATTTACAATAATGTTTATTTTTTATTCTTTCAATGTTTGTGAAAACCGGCGGGATACAATTAATTTACACATTTTAATTTGATCGTATTACTTTAAATTATATTTATATTATTCATATCATATTATTATATTTATATATATATTATCTATATTATTATCTCTCTTTTCCATTGCTGTGCCTGAAAAGGTTCATGTGTATTTTTGTGTTGTATACATGTATTTGCAATGAATAAATAAATAAATAAATGTCAGATGATGATTCATTCCATTCTGCTATTGACACCAGCAAAGATTCTTTTGAAGATCCAGAAACTCTTGGCACTCTCCTAGATAATAAACTTAATAATGCACCCTTTCTTTTTAACACCTGCCACATCAACGCACAAAGTATTGCAGCTCATTTTGTCGACCTCCTTGACACGTTTTCTTCTTCTTCTTCTATTCACGCTGTTTTAGTTTCTGAAAGTTGGCTGAAACCAAGTCTCTCTTCCTTTTCATATTCACTACCAGGATTTGTGCTAGTACGTAACGACCGTATTGGGAAAGGTGGTGGTGGTGTCGCCATTTACCTGCGTAGTGATATACCTTATAAAGTGCTCGTATCTTCTCCTTCCACGTATTCTGGTACTGCCGAATACCTGTTTCTCGAAATCTCAATAAAGGGTGCCAAAGCCATTCTCGGAGTCGTCTACTGTCCACCCACTGTAGATTACTTTTCCCATCTGGAAACTGTCCTAGAATCTCTCTGTTCGGATTACACGCATCACATAATCATGGGTGATTTCAACACGGATCTCATGAGTACTAACACTCAATCACTCAAGCTTCTCAATATAATCAAGTCGGTCAATCTCTCTGTTCTGCCTTTAGAGCCTACACACCACAACCCTTCTTCACCTGATACATGGCTTGATTTAATCCTCACATCTTCTGTTGACTATGTTGCCAGACATGGACAACTCTCTGCACCTGGTTTCTCTAAACATGACCTCATTTATTTGCAGTATAAATTAAAACCTCCTAAACTTAAGCCTAAAACTATTTGGATGCGTAATTTTTCAAAAATTGATAAAGAGAAACTTATGGCTGATGCTGCCAAACTAAACTTTTCCGCAGTGTTTGATGCGTCTACAATCGATGAAAAAGTTTCCCACTTTAATACTACAATTTTAGGTTTGTTCGACGCTCACGCACCTTTAAAATCAGTAAAAGTAAAGCGGCCTCCTGCTCCTTGGATTTGCAGGGACATTCGTATGGCAATGACGCGACGGGATAGGGCATTTCGGGTTTTCAAGCGTGAGAGGTCTGAGATGAACTGGCAGCTTTATAAGACTGCTCGAAATAGGTGTAATACTATGGTAAGAGCAGCTAAACGAAAATATATCCACGAAAACATTAGTAACTCATCTTCGACCAACATATGGAAGTTTCTTCACTCTCTTGGTTTGGGTAAGTCACCCACCGAATCACAGAGTTTACCCTTCTCTCTAAATGATTTTAATAACCATTTCTCTTCTGCTCCTTGTCTTAATAATAATACAAAATCGAACACTTTCTTGAAGATTGCTTCCATGGTCCAGTCTCCAAATGTATCTTTCACTTTTTCTCCTTCTTCTGAGGATGACATTCGTAAGAACATTATTTCGATTAAATCCAAGGCAGTTGGTTGCGATGACGTGAGTAGAGACATGGTCATCGCTGTCATGGAAATTACTCTTCCCATTCTTAATCATATTGTTAATTCTTCTCTCCTGAGTGGCACTTATCCCCACCTATGGTGGAGTAGGGCTCTTGTCTTACCTCTTCCTAAAATTCCCACTCCTTTGTTATTAAATAATTATAGACCTATTTCCATTTTACCATTCCTGTCTAAAGTCCTTGAAGCGGTTGTCCATAAGCAAATGGCAGCTTTTATTTTTACCAATAAATTACTTTCCCCATTTCAGTCTGGATTTCGCCCAGGGCACAGCACTGCCACTGCTCTTCTAAAAGTAACCGAAGACATTCGCAATGGTATGGAATGTAAATTGGTCACCATTATCACTCTCATAGATTTTTCTAACGCTTTCAACATGGTAGACCATGATTTACTCCTTACCATTCTTAAACGTCTTAATTTTTCCACCTCTGCTTTGGATTGGTTTTCTTCTTATCTTCATGGACGTCAGCAGGCTGTGCGAGTTGGTCGTGAATTTTCGGACTGGAATAGCTTGTCTGCTGGCGTTCCGCAGGGTGGTATCTTGTCCCCTCTATTATTTTCCATTTTTATAAATATTTTGTCTTCTTCGCTCAGTTGCTCTTACCATTTCTATGCAGACGATTTGCAAATATATATACAGTCACCTGTTGATAAAATTGACAATGCAATCAACATACTAAATGCAAATCTTTGTAGTATCAGCGACTGGTCTAAGTCATTTGGGATACCAGTAAATCCAAAAAGTGCCAAGCATTAATCGTAGGTAGCTCCAAACAAACTGCCAAAATTGATTATTCATCGATTCCACCTCTCACGTTCGAAAACAAAATTATTGCATTTAGCTCCAGTGTCAAAAATCTTGGAGTACACATTGAAGGAACGTTAAGTTGGACTACGCAAGTTGCTGAGGTTACCCGTTCTGTTATATCGGCACTGCGAACTCTAAATCGCCTCAGACATTTTCTACTCATTGCTACCAAAGTCACACTTGTTCAGTCCCTGATTCTCCCACTTATTGATTATGGTGATGTGTGTTATCCTGATCTCAATGAAGATCTCCTCAACAAGCTAGATCGGCTTATAAACAACGCAATTCGCTTCATTTTCTGTCTGCGCAAATATGATCACGTTTCGTCCTTTCGATCAAAGCTTGGGTGGCTGCCTATTCGCCAGCGCAGACATCAGAGAATATTAACAACTCTCTTTTCTATTTTATTAAATCCAAACTCTCCTGAATATCTCAAAGATAAATTCCGATTTCTCTGTGACTCTCATGACCGTCAACTCCGTTCTGATAATTCTTTCAAACTTTTTACTCCTCTCTGTCATTCTGCATTTATGTCCAATTCTTTCACTCTTCATGCTTCACGACTCTGGAATGCGCTGCCGGACACTATCAGAGACACCAAAAATGCCTCTATTTTTAAAAAGAAAGTACGTGCTCATTTCCTGGGTTTGCTTAATAAGTAATCGTCATCATTTGTTCGTGTAATTCCTTTAATTGTTTTATGTTGCATATGAATCATCTATATGTATTATACATTTATTATCTATGTATCTTATTATATTGTATCTGTTATATTATATGTGTATGTAGGTATATATGTTATATTTATTTTACAATATTTTTATTTTTACTTTAACAAGCCGCGTTCGTGAATTTTTGCACTCCCAAGGGTTGACTGGTAGAGAATGCATTTAGCATTAAGTCCGCCTGTTGTATCAGTACTTTGTATTGTGGTCAATAAAGATAATTAAATAAATGAGCCATTCCGCACTCGTCGACATCACACGACGAAGTCTGTTTATTTTTACGATACGCCACCTGTCTTTTCGTAGGGCTCGCTTGAACTTAGAACAATCTGAGAGCGGGTGGGCCGTATTATGTCAAACTTTGCACTTTATTTATTTATTTATTTAACTTTATTGACCACAATACAAAGTAATGATACAATTGGCGGACTTAATGCTAATTGCATTCTCTACCAGTCAACCATTGGGAAGTGCGAAAATACACGAAAGCGGCTATGGTTTTTAAAACATGACTACTTAAATACATACGTACAAACTAAAATTATTATAATAAATACATAGATAAATACATATATGTCGCAGTGTCGCATACGGTCATGAATATGACATCCATGAACACTAGGCAGAACGAGGGTGCGCCATCTAGCGGCGTGTTGAGAAAACGTTGCTTTGGCGCGCTCGGGCGGAGCCGTGGCGGTTGGCGGGCTCGACTGGACACAGTTGGTTGTCGAGCGCCATAGGGAGTAGTACTCGTAGTCACGGAACTGTCATGTTTTACCTAGTGCCTATTTGTATTTAGTTGAATTAAGATACTGTACCTAATTAAATTGTGTTGTAACAAAGATTTGAAAAAGAGACCTAGACTGAGGTTTTTCTAGCAGCATTTCTTTTCCATCAGTGGTCATTCCGAAGTGCTAGTAAATTCAATAAACATTCTTTAAGTAAAACTAAAACTGTTGTTTCTCTCATATCACGACTACCCTCGATACGTCGAATAACCGTTAGGCTATCCGAAATCAGAATTGGGATACAAGTCGTGGTATTGAGAGTTTAACAGATCTCAGTCTGGTCTCACTCAGTCTAGTCTTGCATTACAATACAACGTATTGTCCGAACTATGAAATTGCGTGTTCGGTGTAAGACGGACAGTGACGGACGCTGGCGACGGACAGTCTACTGTCGTCGACTACGAGTAGCGGAGTTTTGCGGACTACGAGTAGCGGATTCTACCGACTACGAGTAGCGGATTCTACCGACAGAGAGTATCGTATGGTGGGTACTTAACCTCCAAACGTATCAAAATTCTAAAATAGTGTCATTTCAGGTGTATGACCGTGCGATACTCGACGATGTGTGACGGATAGTGGAGGCTGAGCCGCGACGCGCACCGAGCGGTGGCGGTGCAACAGCAGCGTGAGTCACGGGTCACGGGACACGGGTGTGTGCCCGTGGTGGACCGGTGGAGTGTACCCTCCGATATTATAAAAAAAAAAGGGTCAGTGTTGATTTTAAGCTTAAAGTGTTAAGTTGAAGCTGATACTGTGTATGAAGTTAAGCTCATTGGTCATTTAGCACTATTCATTGAAATTAATGATTTAGAGGTCAAGGTCATTTAAAGGTTAATGCACACAATGATTTAGAGGTCAAGGTCATTAAAAGGTTAATGCTCAAAATGATTTAGAGGTCAAGGTCATTTAAAGGTTAATGCACACACAGAATAAAGTATTTTTGACTTCAACTTTGACTTTGAGATTTTTGACTTTGGAGGTCAAAATCAAATGTATCACGTGGAGAGTGGGGTTCCTAAAATGGGTTTAAAATTTTCATTCTTTTATCGCTAGGATGCACCGTTTTCGAGATAAACGTTTTGTTTAAATTATTTTTACTTAGTAACTTCAATGAACTCAAACAATTGTTTTATTTTCGATTTCTGGACAATGGAACGAGACGAGGATCAGCGGGTCAGCGGTGTGCAGACTCTGAAGTGGACCAGGTTTGCTCGTGATGGTGGCGAGCTGGCGAGGCAGACGGGACCACCGGCGCAGTCGAGGTGCCCGGGATTTCTTGAGGAGAGTATTGTTTGATAATTTTGAAGTGGAGACTACTGAGCAATGACGATGAATTTTAAGTTTTGAATTTTGAAAAGTTTTGTTTTCATGTAAAGTGAGAGACACTTAAAATTAAATTTTGAGAGATAGTTGCTCAATGGTTTCGATTGTGGAGTATAATTTAGAGTTTAGTTCAAATTGTGCTCAGAAAGTAATGTGCCATTTTAAGTTAACGTACCAATTTATAATGTTGAGTCTGATGAGGACAGTGCCGGTGAAGGCCCTTCTAACTGTGTGTGAACACTTACTGTCATGGCTACTTATTTGATTAAACTTGATTAAACCGCACGCTTCAGTCGTAGTCGTAACTGCGAATTCAATAGAGTCGTACAGGGGTGTGGCAGTCTATGTCTCATGGGAGACCATGTCATTGTGATGACCACAGATGACCATGTATATTGAGTATGCCGATTCCATGTGGGAATCCTTGTCTTTATGTCTCATGGGAGACCATGTCATTGTGATGACCACAGATGACCATGTATATTGAGTATACCGATTCCATGTGGGAATCCTTGTTATTTTTTTTGTGGCCTGTTAGTAATGTGTGTTGTTCTTGTGACTTTGTGACTTTGATTTTAAAATTTTGATTACCTATGTTAACTTACTATGAGGCATACTTTCTTCCTTATTTTTCTGTGTACCTACTAACCTTTTAGTCAGGTTAAGCCGAGCGAGAGTTAGCTCCATTATTCAAAATTGAGTCATTTTTATTTAAAAGAGTTTTGATGAAACGAAGGCAAATCTTAATAAGGTTTCTATTGGTGAAATAGTGACAAATAAGTTTTGAGTAATGAGAAAAGTTTAGTTGATTTAATTACGAGTTACTGACTTGAAATGTAATGTAATGACCGGACGTTTTGTGTCCGATGTGTCCGACGGACTTGACATTGTATGTTCGATAGACTGAACTTATTGTGTGACTCAATGCCTATGGATAGGATTGAGTTTGTCTGTTGGTATGAGAAGTGATGCAATGTAATGCATTGTGTAGGAATCAGAAGGAAATAATAACAAAATAGGTTCAATTTAGTATTTATTACTGTATCTTAGGTAACTAAGTACACTTTGACAATCGATCACAGAATGAATGTTCGTCTACATTCGCGCCCCTTTTAAAGGCATGTTTTCTTACATCTACCCTTTATAATTAAATTTTAAATTAAATTTTCAAGCCGTGTTTTCTTCTTCTTGTTGTGTTTGGCGACCATTAGTTATTTGTTTTTTACTGTTACTATCACCATCACCTCTCTTTCAGTCGTCAATACTTGTCAGAATATTTTACTAGGTGCGTATAGTATGTATATGTAAGTTTATTATTAATATATATTTATATGTGTATGTTTATAGCCGTATATATAAGTTCTTAGGTAACCAGATATTTCCCTTCAATTTTTGTCCCGCCAACAATGTTTCTGCATTACCCGATGGTTGACTGGTAGAGAATGTCTTTAGGCATTAAGTCCGCCAATTGTACTCTCAATCGTGCAATAAAGAATAAATAAATAAATAAATAAATATAATTGTATATTCCGAAAAAAAGTTAAATAATAGCTACTTTGATTAACAATGCATTTTAAATATACATTTTACAAAATAACCGATTAGATTTCACTATTTATACACAATTTAATAACAATAATCTATATGTAAATAAATTGAGGTAATTTAATGTAAATAATAAGTAGTTCTATTGACTTCCTTAGAATACATTTGAAAATAATAATAATTAATTGTAAGCATCAAAATAAAAGGAAATCTAACATTCGGCCTTTCCTGACATTAAGTTTGTCCTCAAACTTAAAATAAAAGTTCATACATGACACTTAACGAAAAACATTTCCATTTGAACAAAATATCGATGGATCTGTCGACATCAAATGTTTCGTTCAATTTTCTTTCACGTCATTATATCTAGATCTTTATATAATTATTCGTTTATCTATCATAATCAAATACATATTTATACATCATATAGTGTCAAAATCAAATATTTTATAATTTTATCATATGGCCACTTAGGCATGCTGAAAATATCGATGGATCTATCAACATCAGATATGACGAGTTCCAAACTTAAACACAGTACTGATGGTTCTATCAACATCAAGTAAAATGCATTTTTTCAAAATCAAGTACTGATGATTCTGTCAACATCAAGTACAAAATCTATTCTAAAAGTACCGATGGTTCTGTCAACATCAAGTACAAAGTCTATTCTAAAAGTACCGATGGTTCTGTCAACATCAAGTACAAAATCTATTCTAAAAGTACCGATGGTTCTGTCAACATCAAGTACAAAATCTATTCTAAAAGTACCGATGGTTCTATCAACATCAAGTACGATCTACCTACTTAAACAAAATATTGATGGTTCTATCAACATCAAGCATTTGTCTGTAAACTCATTCAACTATCACTACTTCATTGAATTACAATATATTAATTCATAATTAAACATCATACATACTTTATAAACATTAATCAATACAAATATAATCTCAAAACGATTCTAACAACATAAAATTTTTTCGTCATCTTAACTCATTATTTTATTACAATGAGTTGTCAATATTAACTCATCAAAAATATTAACTTTAATAATAATTAAATTAGCGAGTAACTTACATATTGCAATCCAACTTACGATAATTAATTATCTGTATCAGTATCATTACTACTACTACTACAGTTTTTATCTTTCGAGTCAACGACAGTACAAGTAGATATCCAAAGTTTAATGCGATCAGCTGCCCAGACATTACAATAATCTCTGTGTGTTATATTTGTGCCAGGTATGCTGGACACTTCATATCTATCGTTTTCAAGAACATTTGTGATTCTAAAAGGACCAGTAAATTTGGGAAGCAACTTCTTACTTTTGCCTTCATTATGCGCAAGTGGTTTTAAAATTTTTACTAAATCTCCTATGTTGTAAATTTTTGCTCTTATTTTATTTTTATCATACCTATTCTTTTGTAACATTTGATCCTTTTCGATATATTTAGTTATTTCTCCTCAAATAATCGTTCAATCTTCGATTAGAACAGTTGTGTCTCACGTACACATGACGCGCATATGTATAAATATACAGTGCAGTGAAAGTGCTAACACATCATAACAAAACCAATCGTAGTCACGTACCTGCAGCCGGCCGAGATGACCTAGATTGGCGAGTCACTGTACTGCATTATGGTATGTTTACGATATATGGATAATTACATTATTTAATTGTTAAGGCGACGTTATCCCCTTAACAATGAGTACGCCATCAAAATCAATTACCATCAAAACAGAAACAGAGCGGTACCTTTACAATCTGTATAAGGAAGAAAACGAAGAAAGGCTAAAACAAAAGAGCCTTATCCAAGAACTTAAAGCGCAAGTTGCGACACTACAACAGCAGTTGCAATGCACTATTGAGGCAAAAGCAACGGTCCCAACTACCCAAAATGAGGGAACCTCCAATGCACGTGCATCATCACGTGATGATTATGCCACGGATGAGGAGGAATTAGCGAAAGAGACAGAGTGGATAAGAACAAAATCTAGGAAAAAAAGGAAGATGAACACGTCACCCACACTCACGCCTACGGAAAAAAATAACCGTGAAATAGAAAAGATAAAGAAAGTTTCCCCACCACCTCCCATTATCGTGGATGGTGTGGAAAACTATCAAATTTTTTTTGACTTTTTGTCGAGTGATCAATCACCAGACAATTTTACTGTTAAGATGCTCAGTGGTAAGAGCGTCAAAATAAATGCTTGTAATGAAGAAGCATATCGCGGCATTACAAAACTACTTTCTGGTAACAACTGTCTTTGGCACTCTTACGAAAATAAACAAGAGAGACCAATCAGAGTAATGGCTAAGAAACTCCCGTCGTCTTGCAAGCCAGAGAGAATCATTGAAGATTTAAAATCAAAAGGACTGCAAATTGAAGATGCGGTTAATAAATTAAGCTGGAAAAGCAAAGAGCCCCTAAATATGTTCATGTTGACTTTTAACAACAAAGAGGAGATTAGTCAAATTTACAAAATTAAATCTATTTTGGGATGTGTTGTTGATATACAACCCCTAAAATCCTCAAAACTGATCCCACAATGCAAGAGGTGTCAAGCTTATGGACATACTCATATGTACTGTGCTAAAGAACCGAGATGCGTAAAATGTACAGGTAAACACTTAACCAAAGATTGCAATAAACCAGCAACAGAAAACCCGAAATGTGTGCATTGCGGGGAGGCACACCCGGCTAACTACAGAGGTTGTATGATAGCCAAAGAAATGCAGAAACTAAGAAATAGAACCAACAAAAATACAGTAGCACACGATGATAAAAAAGCTCCGAGCAATCCGCTAAAACCCAAAGATAAGCCTTTGTCGAATGTGACTAATAGCATTTCATACGCTCAAACAGCTGCTAAAAACTCACATTCTCAACGCGAGAAGCCAACCAGCACAAATGAGAATAAGTTAGATGAAATTCTCAAGCTAATCACATCTTTTGACAAGCGTCTAAAGGTAATAGAAAATAGCACAACAACTATTCCTAAGAATAAAAAATGATTAACAACCCTAAGATTATGGCTTGGAATTGCAATGGATTACTTAAACATCAGAATGAGTTACAAGTGATCCTAGACACAGAAGATATTGATGTGTGCTTAATATCAGAAACACACTTTACAAATCAAACATATGTTAAATTCAAAGGATACAAAGTCCATCACGCACTTCACCCATCAAACAAAGGAAGATGCGGGAGTGCTGTTATTATTAAAGAAAATATTCAATATCAGGAATTTAATAAATACGAAACTCCGCAGGTGCAATGTGTAGCAGTTTGCCTAAACACTAAAAAGTATCCACTTACTGTGGCTGCAATATACTGCCCACCCAAACATCAACTAGAAAAAGATATTTATTTAGATATTTTACAAACACTCGGCGACAGATTCGTCCTAGGCGGTGACTTTAATGCCAAAAATATACATTGGAGTTCCCGTTTAACGAATAAAAAGGGAAGAGAACTTATATATGCCATTAATGAAAATAAGTGTGATGTGGCATCAACAAGATCACCTACTTACTGGCCTACTGATCCGCATAAAATCCCTGATCTAATAGACTTCTTTATTTATAAGAACCTATCATCTAACTATATAAGAACCTATCAAAGTTATGACATGAGTTCAGATCACTCAGCCATATATTTAGAAATAATGGAGAATGTACTGAATAAGGAAAGTTACTTAAGTTTAATTAATAGATACACTGATTGGGAGAACTTTCAATTAGAGTTAGTTAATAAAATTGATCTCAGAGTACCATTAAAAACTCCAGATCAATTAAATATAGATTTAGAAATTTTTATTAAATTAGTACAAACAACCGCTTGGGACAATACACCCATTATTAAAAAGAGGACAGCGAAAAATATGTGCCCATTAGAAATTAGAAATATGATTACCGAAAAAAGAAGACAACGTAAACTTTGGCACCAAACTAGGTCACCAGTGGAAAAGAAAAAGTTGAATAATCTCACAAAACGTCTACGAAGATTTATTCAAAGTTATGTTGACAATTGCACAAGCATGTACCTCCAAAAGCTAACCAGTGATCGAAATACCGACTATTCACTCTGGAAAGCTACCAAACGCACGAAGCAGCCACTGACACAAATCCCGCCAATAAAAATGGATCATGGTAAGTGGGCAATTAGCAATGAAGAGAAAGCCGGAAGGTTTGCTGAATATCTGGAGGACATTTTCCAACCAAACGAAAGTCAACCATATCATGGAAACCTTGGTGACGAACCCATCAATTGCAACCACGAGGAACAAATAGAGATTAAACTTGTAACACCAAGAGAAGTGTTATAACAAATTAAACATCAAATCAACCCTAAAAAGTCACCAGGCTTTGATCTTATACCTGGTGAGTTATTGCACAAACTCCCGTAAAAAGCTATAGTTAAGCTGACTAATCTTATTAACGCAGCACTGAGACTGAAATATGTACCAGATCTATGGAAAATCGCTGAGGTGATCATGATAGCGAAACCAGGAAAACCGCCAAATGAGACAACTTCATACAGACCGATCTCTTTGTTGCCTGTGATGTCCTAAACCTATAATAAACGCCAAGAACCTCATTCCAGAACATCAATTTGGCTTCAGAGAAAAACATTCTACAATAGATCAGGTACATAGGATTACAAATATAATAGAAAAATGTCTTGAAGATAAAAAAGTTTGCTCTACAGTCTTTTTAGATGTTGCGCAAGCTTTTGACAAAGTCTGGCATGAAGGTCTAATCATAAAACTAAAAAGAATGCTACCTAAAAGCTATGTAGACATATTATCTTTATATATTAAAAATCGAGTATTTAGAGTAAAGCAAGAAGAAGCTTACTCTGCCATTAAACAAATAAGAGCTGGAGTACCTCAGGGAAGTATATTAGGTCCGGTCCTGTACCTTTTATACACCTGTGATATCCCTGACTTAGAAGAAAACACTATTGCAACCTGTACGGTTTAAACCATACATGTTTTCTTTTTGTTTTGCTGATGCGGCGATTGCCCGCGCACGCGCCGCACTTGATAGCAATAAAATTATAAATTCTCGTAAATATCAGCGAGTGCGACCGTAACTGTACACTAATACACAACAGAGAAAGGAATTGCCAATATGTCTAATTTGTAACTGTTTACATAATATAACTTCAACTTTAACTTATGGTGATCTTTCCTTTCTGCACTTCACATCAAGCAACAGCAACTTAACTTCTAACGTAAAGGACAAAAACCCTTTACATTTGGTCCTTCGATCTATCAAGAACTTGGTGCACTTTGTGTCTCTAACGTTAGTGGCGAATCGGTCGGCTGGCCTCTCACAAGCGAGAATCACCAGTTCGATTGAGAAGGCGCACACACTGCGTATAGAGTGCAAGAGCACCGAGATCTACAACGAACTAACGCAACGCTCTACATCTGTCGCCGTTAGCTACGTGACAGATATTCTGAGTTATAACTTCTTACTATATCAAGCAACATGGACAAGCTGGAACTTCAACAAACCTGCTTCGAGAACATTAAGACCTTGTGTGTCAACTATCGCAAGGATTCTTCTTCTCGGAAAACTGAAGATTATCTCAAACTACGTCTAGCGTCACTCGAAGAGCAATGGAAGGACTTTGATAGGAGACATGCTCTTCTGATGCTGGAATTTGAAGACAAAACTATCAACTATTTCTCCGAAGACATCTACGGAAAAACTAAGGAGATGTACCTCGCAACTAGAACTGACATGAACAACCGTTTAAACAACTTGGGCAAGCAACAACGCATCAAGTTTGACTTAGCTGGAACTTCCGAGGATGACACTCCGGATGCTGAAGATAGCTCTTCGCACGTTCAGAACCTACTCAACAAGCAAGAATGCAACTTCAATGCCATTCATCGTGCTATGTCGAAAATTAACATAACATCTTTATCTGAAAAATGGGAACTGGAAGAAAACTTAGCTATTTTGAGATCCAAATGGGAGCCTATTGACAAACTACACTGGGAGATCGATTTCCGGCTAAAAGGTTCCAATAAATACTACAATGAAACCTTTTCGGAAATTGAAGCACAGTACGACGAACTGCGTAAAAAACTCAACTCTGAGATCTGGTCGAATGCGCATTATCAGCAATCTGCACCGAAAATGGAACTTCCGGAATTTTCCGGAAACTACAGCAAATGGATTTCTTTCAAAGATCTGTTCCTTGAGACTATCCACAACAATCCTACTATAAACAAGGCGCAGAAAATGAAACACCTCAAAACCAAACTCAAGGGCGAAGCTGAGAGTTTGATACAGCATCTATCAGTCAGCGCTGAAAACTACTCCTCCTGTTGGGAAATATTAACGCAACGTTACGACAACCATAGATTGCAATTCGTATCATTTTTCAACACCATGATTATGGATCTTCCTGTTGTTCAACATCCAGATGCTAACAACTTGAGAAAAATGCATGACACCATCAAGGAATGTATGAACGGGATAGCAAACATCGGTCTCGATACTTCAACTTGGGATCCGATGATTGTCCAATTAATGCTAACAAAATTGGATCCATCCACTTTAGACGCATACATGCATGAAATCAGAGATCACAGAGAACTTCAAAATTTATCTGATTTCTTATACTTCCTTGAGTCTAAGTTCATGGCATATGAAACTAAAGGATCAACTAGAAAGGGAAATATATCAACCGAAAAATCATCCCAGTGGAAATCATCTTCGAAACATAAATCGAAAAATTTTGGATTCAAAAAATCTTACAACTATCATACGGCTTATGGAAATTGCCCACATTGCAACGGAAATCACGTTTTAATGCAATGTGCTAAATTTATTGATATGGACATTGCACAACGAAATAACACTATTTCGAAATTAAAACTATGCAAAAACTGTCTATTTCGCCACAACGAAGAATGCAAATCGCAGAAAACGTGTAAGGAATGTAACTTGAAACACCACACGTTATTACACAATCCCAATTGGAAAAATAACAAACAACATTTAAATAAATCAAATTATATGGAACCACATCCTTCAGCATCCAGACACCAAACTTCTAATCACTTATCCAACTGTAACACGGAGATATTACTTACCACCATTCAACTGAAAATTAAAACTATCGATGGAAGTTATCTCACACTGCGAGCCCTTCTGGATCAAGGCTCACAAGTTAACTTAATAACGGAAAACGCTGCGCAACTACTACGTCTTCCCCGAAGCAAATTCTCAGCAACTGTCACCGGCATTGCATCGGTGTCCGAGGATTGCAAGGGTCAACTTAACTTGTCGTGCAAGTCGATACATTCAGACTTCACCTTTGAGACTCAAGCTCTCGTAATGAAGAAGCTCACCAGCAACTTACCAAGCTCAACTTTTGAAAAATCTACCTGGCCTCATTTGGAAAATCTTAAACTAGCGGATCCAGAATTCAACACGTCACGCCCCGTCGACCTTCTATTGGGCGCAGATGTATATTCAGAAATAATCCTGGATGGGGTACTCAAGGGAAGCCAACAATCTCCTGTTGCCCAACAGACTCATTTGGGCTGGATACTATGTGGAAAAATGAGAACATTTAACTGTCATGCAACGCTGATAAACTTTGATGAGCTAACGAGATTTTGGGAGTCCGAAGAAATTCAAAACTCGCAGGATATTTCAAAGGACGACCAGTGTGAACATTTTTACAAAAGTACAATACAAAGAGCCTCGGATGGAAAATACATTGCCATGATGCCACTTTGCTCCGATTACGAGAAAAAACTGGGAAAATCTAGATCCATTGCTGTTTCCCAATTTTTACAATTAGAAAATCGCCTTAATAAAAATAAAAAACTATCAACTATGTACCGAGAATTTATTAAGGAATATGCGGAACTTGGTCACATGAAGCCATCGTCTCCAATATCAACTATCACTACGTGCTATTTACCGCATCATGGAGTTTTAAAAGAAAATTCCACAACTAGCAAACTAAGAGTTGTGTTCAACGCATCTCAGAAAAATAGCAACGGCCATAGTCTCAACAGTCTTCTTGAGAAAGGTCCTAAACTTCAAAAGGACATTCAAGCGCTTATATTGAAATGGAGAACATATAAATACGCCTTTACTGCGGACATCGAAAAGATGTACCGATGTATATGGATCGCAGCAGAACAACAACACTTGCAAAAAATTATCTGGAGGGATACACCAAGCGAACCTCTCAGAGAATACCAACTTTGCACTCTTACGTATGGCCTAAAATGCGCACCATGGATTGCCATGAGAACTTTAACGCAACTAGCGGATGACGACGGTCACAAATTCCCTAATGCGGCAAATGCATTAAGGAACTCATTTTATGTTGATGACCTCATCAGCGGCCACAACTCTTACGAGGACGCCAAAGAACTTCAACAGTCGTTGATCGCACTACTAAAGGGTGGCGGAATGAACCTTCGCAAGTGGTCCAGCAATTATCTTCCATTACTAGAAAATTTACCGGAAGATCAAATATCATCCAATAATAACTACAACTTCAAAACTGATGAGCCGGAAAAAACTCTAGGACTACGTTGGAATCCTACGAGCGATACATTTAATTTCAACTGGCCTATGACAGAAAACTCGAAACGCATAACAAAACGATCCTTACTCTCCGAAATATCGAAATTATATGATCCCTTGGGATGGCTGTCTCCCGTAACAGTCAAAGCTAAACTGTTATTCCAGAAACTTTGGATATCGAAAATCGACTGGGATGACAACGTACCCAAGGACATTGAGGGAGAATGGATAAGGCTCAAAGGAGAACTGCCGCTAATCAAAACCATAAACATAAATAGATGGATCGGCGACACCAAACAAGGCGTCGAACTACTTGGTTTTTGCGACGCAAGCGAAAAAGCATACGCTTGCGTTGTGTACAGCCGCACCATGGATGAACACGGATCGCAAAACATCTCATTATTGGCTTCACGCACCCGGGTAGCTCCCGTGACACAGAAAACTTCATTGCCAAGGCTTGAACTCTGTGGCGCTCAGCTATTGGCCGAACTTGTAGAAAAGATAAAGGAGGCGGTATCCGAGCTCAACATATCAATAACTGCCTGGTGTGACTCGCAAGTTGTATTGGCATGGATTAAATCCGAAACATCCAACAGGGAGGTGTACGTAACTAACAGAGTCGCAAAAATCAAACACATCATTCCTGCTACGAACTGGCATTATGTCAAGTCGGAACAAAACGCCGCTGATTGTGCCTCGAGAGGCATGTTACCAAGTAAACTTATGAGTCACGACTTATGGTGGCACGGACCTGAATTTTTGAAAGAACGGGAAACTGAAGACAACCAGAACCAACCCTGTGATATTCAAATTAACTCCGGCCCCGTAACTCATCACATCCAGCAAACAGCCTCGCCAGTCAATGAAGAACGCTTCATTAATACATTATTAAATAAATATAGTTCCTTGACTCGAGTGATACGAACTATAGCTTGGATACAACGCTATATTTCTATATTACGCAACAAACAGAAATCCGAACCGGAATACCTAACTACGAATGAATTAAATAAAGCTAACATGCTTATTATTAATCACATTCAACAAACAGAAATCCGAACCGGAATACCTAACTACGAATGAATTAAATAAAGCTAACATGCTTATTATTAATCACATTCAACAAACGGAATTCTCGGAAGAATATAAACAATTAATTAACAATAAAACTTTATCAAAGAAGAGTACAATCTTGAAACTGAACCCTCAAATGGATACCAACAAGCTGATACGTGTCGGCGGACGTCTCAAGAACTCCAACTTGCCTACGAACATGAAAAATCCCATCATAATACCATACTCTGGTCGATATCAACTATTAATAGAACATGCACACTTAAGCACTTTGCATGGAGGAGCTCAGCTGACGTTGACATACCTCAGGCAACGATACTGGATAGTCAGCGGAAATAGAGCTGTTAAAGCCCAGCTACAAAAGTGTGTACGTTGTCACCGCTTTAATCAAACCAATAACACGCAGTTGATGGGCGACCTTCCAACTCCAAGAGTTACTCCGAGTCGACCATTTACACACACCGGAGTGGATTTCTCTGGATACGTGGATGTAAAACTTAACAAAGGCAGAGGCGTCAAAACATCAAAGGGTTACATTGCTATATTCGTATGCATGAGTACTAAAGCCGTGCATATTGAACTTGTTTCCGACCTCAGCACAGAAACCTTCATAGCAGCTTTTCAACGGTTATGTGCGAGACGCGGCACCCCTCAACATATGTACTCAGACTGTGGAACTAACTTCGTGGGAGCAGCAAAGGTGCTTCGACAGGAATTCGACGAATTCAAGAAAATTATAAACACCGATTTTTTTAACGAACTTACCAAATTGGAAGTCCAATGGCACTTTAACGCTCCCGCATGGCCCAGCGCCGGAGGCTTATGGGAAGCCGCAGTGAAGTCAATGAAGCATCATTTGCGACGAGTACTGGGCGACCAGAAGCTAACTTATGAGGAGTTTACCACACTTCTTACAAAAATCGAAGCATGCCTGAACTCGAGGCCACTGTGCCCATTGACCGAAGACCCGGAGGAGTTTTATAACTGTTTGACTCCCGGACACTTTCTCACCGGCAGCTCGATACTGGCCCTGCCACTCTCTAACTACACTGACGAAAACATCGATTTACGTCGCCGGTGGCAGATGGTTGAGCAAATGTTCCAACAGTATTGGAAAACCTGGTCTATTGACTATCTATCTCAGCTACAAACACGGAGCAAATGGAACCGGCCTACAAAAAACATCCAGATTGATGACATAGTGCTGGTTAAGGACAATAACTTGCCGCCAGGAAAATGGGCCATGGGACGTGTACTGCAAACACATCCTGGATCAGACGGATACGTTCGTGTGACTACCATCAAAACTGAAAATGGAATCATCACACGACCTATCGTCAAATTGTCTCCTCTTCCTTTAACATCTGAAATTGAATCTGCTCCGGAAACTCAACAAAAGCAAGAAAAGAATTCAGAACAGAAAAAACATCGCAAAGGAACTAAACTTATGTCGAACCTAATAATAACAATGCTGACTATGTTTACATTGTTATCGCCATCATATGGTTCCCCTGGCGCCAAGTCGTCTGGAGCTCAGGTTACGGCCTTAGAACACAGCCGACCGATTTATTATGACACTATGGGCAAACTGCATACGGTGCATAATGAATGGACGCTTATTATGTACTATAATTTATCAACTTATTGGGAAGGAACTCGACGTATTAACGACTATTTCACTAATTTGAAATATTTGTGTCATAATACGAAGTTACAACAATGCACCACAACAATAGATCAACTAAGTCACGAAATGGATCTTTTACAACATTACAACGAAATTCTAATAAACCCGCATAAACATCTAACTGCCAGCCGCAAGAAACGAGGATTAGTTGACGGAGTGGGGTACGTCGCTAATAGCTTATTTGGTATCCTAGATCAACGCTTTGCTGCCAAATACGAAGAAGATATTGAAGCTCTTCGAAACAACGATAATTACCTATTGGAACTTATCAAAAACCAAACAACAATTGTGGAACTGGAAAACAAGATTTTAAAGAAAAGCGAAGAAAACATACAGCGTCAGTTTATTATTATCGACCAATTCGTGAATCAAACTAATCAGAATATGGATGCACTAGAAACGGAATTACAAATCCTTTCAGCTACCACTTACATCAACTCAGCTTCACTGACCTTGTATCTTCTAATAAACAGTCTGAAAACGTTTCAAAAGATGCTTTTCGACACTCTCACCAACGTCTATCAAGGACATGTCGACGTACAGTTAATAACACCAGTGCATCTCATTCAGCAACTAAATGAAATATCTGGAAGCATACCGAAAACGTTATCACTACCAGCAGAAAACTATAAAGAAGAAATCCAGGATATCTACAAGCAGATTTATGTGAAAGCACGAGTTACTGAGAACTACTTTATTTTCGAAATGAACATCCCTCTTATATCGAACGACGACTTCACTCTGTACAAACCAACTCCGTTACCGTTAAAAGGAGACTCTGAAACTGCCTATGTACGAGTATCTTCACAGTTCATAGCTGTTAACTTCGAGAAGAACATCTACATGTTGATGAGTAATGAAGATTTTAAACATTGCTCACTACAAAAATCGAACAAGTTTACCTGCAAATTGAACCCGCCTGTATTCGATTTACACAACCACAAGGCACCTTGCGAAGCAAAACTGTTGTCGCATCAAAACTCCAAACCTTGCGACGTAGAGCGCCGGGCGTGCAACGACTCGTGGATTGAATTACATTCACCGAACAGCTGGTTGATCATATGTTGTAATACGTGCCCAGTACGTGTTATATGTGGTAATGACGTTACCTCTCATACCATGACGTCGTCCGGGATAATCACCATGCCACAAGGATGCATGGTGCAATCTAAGGAACTCACGATCCATTCTCACCGTCGCTACGACAGTCGCATGAAGATGGATTATGACCTTTCTGTTCCAACTTTTAACACTTCTATCAACAAAATAGTCAACATGACAACTTATTCGGATGTACCTCGATTACTTCCGTCGATGAACTCCGACTTTAAGAAAATTGAAGTGGACATCGCCTATCAAAAGGAACAAGAAGCTCGGTTACCAACTATATCTCATCATGACATACATCAATACGCCATTTGCTATACTCTATTGATAGGAGTCATCCTAACTGTGCTGGTGCTAGTTGGGAGGAAGCGCTGTCACTGCTTTACAAGAAACCGAACACGCGCACCAGCCCGTCGACATTCAGAAAATATCGAACTTCAAGTAATACGGCGACCGGACGAGCCCAAGCAGCACAGCAGCAACTTTGAGGTCCCACCGGAGACGTCACACCGTCACGACAGTGGAATCAAGAACCTCGCATTTAATTTTGATTAATTTAAACATTATTTACTGTTTTACTTGCTTTGTTATGACATTTCCTTATCTCTTTGTGTTTAACTTTTAAATCTCTTCTCTGGGGTTGCCAAAATGTACGGTTTAAACCATACATGTTTTCTTTTTGTTTTGCTGATGCGGCGATTGCCCGCGCACGCGCCGCACTTGATAGCAATAAAATTATAAATTCTCGTAAATATCAGCGAGTGCGACCGTAACTGTACACTAATACACAACAGAGAAAGGAATTGCCAATATGTCTAATTTGTAACTGTTTACATAATATAACTTCAACTTTAACTTATGGTGATCTTTCCTTTCTGCACTTCACATCAAGCAACAGCAACTTAACTTCTAACGTAAAGGACAAAAACCCTTTACACAACCTTTGCGGATGATACGGCTCTAATGGCGGTTGGAACTACCCATGCTGAAGCTGCAGAAAAGGTTCAATTAGCTGTTAACAGAGTTCACAACTGGACAAAGACATGGAGAATAAAGCTGAATGAAACAAAATCTATTCACGTGAATTTTACAAACAAACATGAACAGTACCTTCCTATATATATAAATGGAAAGATAATACCACATGAAAATTCCGCCAAGTACCTAGGCATGACGCTTGATGCTAAGCTTCGGTGGAAAGCTCATGTCAAAAAAAAAAAGGAAGAACTGGAACTACGGTTCCAAAAAATGTACTGGTTGCTTGGAAGACACTCCAGCCTATCAGTATATAACAAATTACTTATATACAAACAGGTCCTCATGCCCGTATGGACCTATGGGATACAGTTGTGGGGCTGTACTAAACAGAGTAATACCGAAGTTATCCAAAGATTTCAAAATAAAGTGCTAAGAGCAATAGTGAATGCTCCCTGGTATATAAGAAACGACGACCTGCACCGGGACCTTAATATACAGTTCGTCAATAAAGTTATAAAAAAATATGCAGAAGCACACGAATATAGACTGCTTCATCATGTGAATGTCGAGGCGATCCAGCTCCTCGATAATACGGATATAGTGCGAAGACTCAATAGAACCAAACCGTTCGAACTAGTGTAGTGATTAGTAACAATATAACAGTGTTAATATAGTGTAAACAAAGACACATGAACAAAGTGACTTCCCCTTAATAGAGACAGTAAGAAAAGTGCCGATGGACACATTCTTATATTACAACTTTATAAAACTAGGTCAACGTAAAATTACTCATTAGTCTGTATTTAGGCTAGATTGTAATTATATTAGCGTATTTAATAATATCAATTAGTATGCTACAAAAAAAAAAAAAAAATTTTCTCCTCTTAGATCACCTATGTCATTTATTTTCCGAGTTTCGTCCAGTATCGAGTTGAAAATATTATCTCCTCTGCTTACCATTTGTATGCCAAAGAGAACTTCCGATGGAGACTTTCCTATACCTTTATTAAGTGTGTTATTTAGACCAAACTGAAGTTTACCTAACGCTTGATCCCAGTGTTTTTCACCTATCTTATCAGTGTACGCAGTTAAAGCGTCAAGTATCGTCCTATTATACCTCTCCACTTGTCCATTAGCTCGTGGAGAGGCAACGGCATTAAGGATATGATTAATATTGGAAGTCTTAACAAACTGCTCAAATTCATTGGAAGTGAAAGATGTTCCTTGGTCCGAGATTAATCTATTGGGAAAACTAAACGTAAAAAAGATATCCTCTAGAGCTTTTATTGTAGGAGTAGACTTCAAGCTTCTCAAAGGCTTTAGTAGACAAAATTTAGTGAATCCGTCCACCATTACTAAAAGGTAAGCATTCCCTTTAGCACTCTTAACGAAAGGCCCTAGATGGTCTATATGGACAGTTTCGAAAGGTTTATCTACCTTGTGTATCGGATGGAGAAGTCCCTCTTTGGGGCCTGCTGGCTCTTTGCTATAAGCGCATTCTAAACACGAACGAACATATTTTTTTATAAATCGTTTCATTTTTGGAAACCAAAAATCTTTACTAATTTTATTAAATGTCTTTTCTAAACTGAAATGACCTAAGTCATCATGATATAATTTACACAATTGAAAACGGGCTACTTTGGGAACAACCCATTTCAATTGGTCATCAACTTTACGAAACAACTTATTATTTTTAAGGACATAATTTTTCTTACACTCGGAATATTCAGTATTCTCTAAGATTTTCCTAATACGCTGAGTTTCTGTGTCTTTTAGCTGTAATGTGAGTAGCCAGTCTTCTTGGGATATTTTAAAAATACTAGGAACAGGGTTCGCATTACATTTCTCATCATTCAATTCATAAGGGTTTGGATTCCGACTAAGGGCATCTACATGAGCCATTGCGTGGCCAGGTTTGTACTGTATATTTAAATCAAACTCCTGTATAGCAATCCACCACCGTGCTATTCGTGGTATTAGATCTCGTTTTGCGAATGTAGATCTCAGAGCAGCGCAGTCTGTAACTACAGTGAATGAAATACCCAAGAGATATACCCTAAGCCTTTGTAAAGATGCAACTACTGCCAATGTTTCCAATTCATAAGCATGGTAGTTTTGTTCATCTAAAGTAGTCTTACGGCTAAAGTATGCTATTGGCTTTATTTTATCATGGTCTTTAGCCTTTTGTAAAAGTATTCCGGCTAGCCCATGTTTACTGGCGTCAGTGTGTAAGTATGTCTCATTTTCTGGATTATATATGCCTAAAACAGGACGTTCAATTAATGCTGTTTTTAAATTCACGAAAGCATCATCCTGTTCAGTGCCCCAACACCATGCAATGCCTTTTCGAGTCAAATCAGTCAATGGTCTAGCGATCCCCGCAAAGTTATATATAAATTTTCTGAAATAGCTGGCTAATCCGATAAATTGCCTGATTTCATGTACATTGCGTGGTGTTGGAAACTGTTCTACAGAAGAGATTTTAGCTTTTCCAGGTCTAATCCCGTGCTCACCTATCTCGTAACCAAGGTATTCTAACTCTTCTTGAAAGTGGTATATATTAGAATTAGGAATATGGCAACACTGTATTTTCAGTCTTAGAATAAATGTCAATGGAGAAAGCACGCCTCTTACTTAACCTTATATTTAGCATTGGCGACGAGGATTTTAGAACCGCGTGTGCGCAGTAAATTCATATTGCATTATGAGTATCGGCAAGATACATGAATATGATGTCAAATCAGGAAATTGGACGGCGTATTGCGAGCGCATGGAAATGTATTTTCTGGCGAACAAAGTGGATGCGGCAGTGCAGTTGGCGACGCTAGTGTCGGTAATGGGTGACGAAGCATATTTACTTCTATCGACACTTGCGAGTCCCAAGGCACCATCGAAACTAACTTATGGAGAGGCGGTGAGCCTGATGAAAAACCATCTACAACCAAAACCGTCCATCTTAGCAGAACGTTACCGGTTTCGTCAACGACGGCAGGCAGAAGGAGAAAGCATCGCCGACTATGTAGCGGTATTGAAAAACCTCGCTAAAACTTGTGATTTCGCCGGGAATCTAGAAGAAAATCTACGCGATCAGTTTATTTGTGGCATAACTAGCGAATCATCCCGAGAAAGATTGTTTGCGGAAGACGACAGCATCACATATAACAAAGCGGTTAAGTTAGCAACAACACTGGAGGCGGCTGAGAGAAATGCCAGTGCAATCGAGCGGGATGCGAGTGCTACAGTTAATGTGCATAAAGTAAATTACAGAATGTATAAATGTATGGCGTGCGGAAATAGCGGTCACAAAACTGAAACATGCAGATATAGAAACTTTGAGTGCAATGCCTGCAGGAATGTAGGGCATCTGAGACGGATTTGTCCAGAAAAAAATGCAAGACTCGGAATAGTAGGAGAAGCCGACAATCAACCACGAGATGAACGGATGACCTCCTACGGGCATCAAGGTCGCGGCAGTAGGCGAGGTGGCAGGACGCGCGGAGCGGCGCGCGGGCGCTGGCAGCGCGGCGGCGGCGGCCCAGGCGCGGGCAGCTACTGGGTGCATGAACAGACGCAGGAAGAAACTGCGGCGGACCATAGTAGGAATAATGGCTCCGGGATAAGTAAAGAGGATGAGAATGATGAGTATGGCATCGAGCATACCGAACCTATGTATCAAATGTCACTAACCAACTATAAACCGGTATGTATGAGTTTGCTAGTGCATAATAAACCCTTGTACATGGAGATAGATACTGGTTCAGTTCTGTCGTGTATCAGTGCCAAGACCTATAGAAGCAAGTACCATGAATTAGCATTACAACCGTGTAGAATGAGTTTAAAGTTTTATGATGGTTCTGTGACACAACCTCTTGGATATCTGCGGGTGAAAGTTAGTTATAATAACATAACAAAGATTTTAGATTTGTATGTAATTGATAATGGCACTACAACGTTGCTAGGTAGGCAATGGCTTTGTGAACTGGGAATAGATGTCCCAAAAATGTGTTTATTGAATTTGAGTGTGAATGAAAATAAAAATAAACTTTTGAATGATTTAATTTCCAGGCATGAGTCACTGTTCGACGGCACACTGGGCAGATACACGGGAGCACCGGTGTCATTGCACGTGCGGGAAGGGGCTCAGCCTTTGTTCTGTCGCGCGCGGCCGGTCCCGTACGCGCTGCGGCCACGCGTCGACGCGGAGCTGGACGCGATGCTGCGCGCCGGCGTCGTCGAGCCGGTGGAGCACTCCGACTGGGCAACTCCTCTGGTGATCGCAAGTAAGGCGGACGGTGGAATACGTATATGTGCCGACTATAAGGTAACCCTCAACCGTGTCTTAATGGTCGATCGACATCCGGTTCCCAAAGTGGAAGACTTACTCAGTAATATAAGTGGAAACCGATATTTTACTAAATTGGACTTATCGCAGGCATACAATCAGCTGGTATTAGATGAGGCCTCTAGAGAATACACAGTCATTAATACACATCGGGGATTATTTAAATATAACCGGTTAGTTTATGGGTTGTCCTCGAGCCCGGGAATTTTTCAAAAGTTTATGGAAAATTTATTTAGGGAAATACCAGATGTTATTGTATTTTTCGATGACATTTTAATTAAAAGTAAACACATTGATGACCATCTAAAATCCATTGAGAAGGTCTTAATGATTTTAGAAGCCAAGGGATTAAAAATTAAAAAGAGCAAATGTAGTTTTCTATCCGAACAAGTCGAGTACTTAGGTTTTATTGTAGATAGGAATGGAGTACGGGTCAATAAAGACAAAATAAGAGCAATAGTTGATATGTCACCCCCTCAGAATACTAGTGAATTAAAGTCGTTTCTGGGAATGGTTACTTTTTATGGGAAGTTTGTGAAGAACTTATCATCATATCTAATGCCATTATATAGTTTATTGAAAAAAGGTAAACATTATTTATGGGGTAAAGAGCAAAATGACTGCTTTTTACAGGTTAAAAATGTATTATGTAGTTCAGGGGTGTTAGTACACTATGATATGTCACAATTAACCGTGGTAACATGTGACGCGAGCTCCCGGGGACTGGGAGCGGTGCTCGCGCAGCGCGGGCCCGACGGCTCTGAGCGGCCGGTCTGTTACGCGTCGCGCGCGCTCACCGCGACGGAATCTAACTATAGCCAAATACATAAAGAGGCTTTAGCTATAATATTTGCTGTTGATAAGTTTCATCAGTATCTGTATGGGAGACAATTTGTCCTACGCACAGACCACAAGCCACTAGTGAGTATTTTTGGGCCAAGTGTAGGAATTCCAACTACGGCGGCGAGCCGTCTTCAACGTTGGGCAATAAAGTTGAGCGCATATGATTTTAAAATCGAGTATGTTAATACGGATAAAAATATGGCGGACGCCCTCTCACGATTGATCAACACCTATAAAGAGACGGCCGCCGTCGAGGAGGAGCTGCCCGAGCAGACATATTTGCATTTTGCATCGGAAGCACTTTTGTTAGATTGTAAAAAACTAAAAAAAGAGACTAGTTCAGACCCAATTTTGAGTAGGGTATTGAGTTATATATCTGATGGCTGGCCTGCGGATGTAGACATAAAAGAATTAAAGCCTTATTTACATAGAAAAAATGAATTGTATTGCGAGTTAGGGTGTATAATGTGGGGGCACCGCGTTATTGTACCACAGGTATGCCGAAAAATTGTGTTAAATGAGTTGCACGAATCCCACATGGGTATTGTAAAAACTAAAGCATTAGCTAGGAGCTACGTGTGGTGGCCGGGAGTGGACGAGGCGGTGGAAGCCGTGTGCCGCGCTTGTGCTATATGTGCCAGTGCTGCGACAGCGCCGCCGGCGCACAACCCCTCCCCTTGGCCTTGGCCAGATCGTCCTTGGTCTAGATTACATATTAATTTTCTAGGTCCCTTATCAGATGGAGCGGGTGAGGGAAGCGGATCCATCCGCCCCCCCGCTCCGCCGGAAAAGACCGGGCGGCAGGCGTTTGGCCTATGCCCGGCGACTGCCACCCTAACGGGGGCTTCCGGGCGGCGGTTTGGGGAAACCGCCGCCCATTGGAACGGAAGTCCCCAAGTGTTGCGGCGCGCCTAGTCATGTGCGCGCCGCCAACCGTGCCGTAGCCCAACAAGTGGGTCTTCGGACAACCGCCGGCGGGGTCACGGAAGTATCTTAGTTCCCGTGGCCCCGCCCATCTAGGCGGATGAGGTGGCAGTCAGTCAGGTTTTTAGTCGGTATACCCAAGTGGCAATTAGGGGGAGCCCGACAGACCCCCGTCGCTTCCCCAGCGGCGGGACATGCAGTAATGCATTTTCCTGACTATAAACAAAAAAAAAAAAAAAAAAAAAAAAAAAGGTCCCTTATCAGGTGAAAAATATTTTATTGTAGTAGACGCGTGCTCCAAATGGATCGAAGCAATTAAGATGAAAACCACAACGGCAGCAGCTGTAATTTCTGTATTGCGAGAAATGTGGGCACGATTTGGGTTGCCGAAACAAGTTGTAAGCGACAACGGCCCACCGTTTTCTAGTTTAGAATTTGGTAGTTTTTTAAGGAATAATGGAATAGATCACGTGTTTTCCGCCCCGTACCATCCAAGTTCAAATGGAGCAGCGGAAAATGCGGTCAAAATATGTAAACATGCACTCCAAAAAGCAATTAAACAAAGAGTTGATACGAACATTGCATTGAACAGATTTTTATTGGCATATAGGAATACTGAGCATTATACAACGGGTGATAGTCCGGCAAAAATATTATTAGGTAGAAGTTTGCGGATGCGCTTAGATAAAATAAAACCTGATCGATCACAGCGAGTGTACGAACGTATTGGTGATAGCGAACGAAGCGACACCACGACAGCGGCGCGCCAACGGCATTTTGAGCAAGGTGAGGCAGTTTGGTGTCGAGACTACCGCTCAAAGGATAAATGGTTACCGGGTAAGATAGCTAGGAAACTAGGCAATACGGATTATAATGTAACAATTGAAAACGGGTCCGACGTTCACAGACACATCGACCAATTAAGACGTAGGGTATCTAAAGTTCAGGCGCATATATCTAGTCCAACCAAACCGGTAGTCCGTCGAACTAGCGCGTTGTTATTACCCGAGGTAAGTACGAGCTGCGATCCACCAGGAGGTTGCCCAGTCGAGCCGGAATTGCCGCAACCGACTCCGCTAACGACACCATTAAGCCCCCCCAATAGTGCTGCGCTACCGGTACCAGAAGGTACTGAGACGCTGCCCAGTGTGTCGAGATACAGTACTGATGCCCCGCCGGAGAATAGAGTTGTTCAATATAGGAGAACGCGTAATCAAACTGTCTACGGCGTAATAAATAAAAGTAATGTAATTAGAAACTAAGGGTGGAGGTATTGGTATATATTAGAATTAGGAATATGGCAACACTGTATTTTCAGTCTTAGAATAAATGTCAATGGAGAAAGCACGCCTCTTACTTAACCTTATATTTAGCAGAAAGAAGTTGCATTTTTGTATATTCAGAGTAAGCTTAGCATTTCGTAATAATTTAAAGGAATTTTCTAATCGTTCAAGTTCTTCTTCAAAATCTTTCCCGGGTATTAGTATATCGTCCATATAGGCCAGCGCGGAATCAAACCTAGAATTTCCTAACGCTTGGTTGATGGTTCGTTGGAATACTGCTGGAGAATTAACAAGTCCAAAGGGCATTTTTTTAAATTGATATAGCCCGTCTGGGGTAATGAAAGCGGTGAGGTGTTTACAGTCATTACTGATTGGAATTTGGTAATATCCGCTAACAAGATCTAAACTAGTGTAATATTTATTTCCATTAAGCATATCTAACTGATCATCTATTCTCGGCATAGGCAAATGATCTTTCTTAGTCTTACGGTTCAATGCTCTGAAATCTACACACAATCGGTAGCCCCCGGTCTTTTTCCGTACAAGAATTATGGGACTTGCGTAAAAAGAATTAGATTCTTCTACAATGTCATTATCCATAAGCTCTTTAACCATATCTCTAACTATTTCCCTTTCTGAATAACTTAGTCGATAAGGCCGGTAAACAACAGGAGTAGGATTATCTAATTCAATTTGCATCTCCGTGATATTTGTGCATCCCAACTCAGATAAATTTTGCGCAAAACAATCTCTATATTTATTTATTAATTCTAGGACTAATAATTGCTGACCCTGTGTAAGATTAGGATTAATTTTAACATCGGACAAAGTTATAGGAAATCTCAATTCGTAGTTCTCATCTGGTGAGTTAATTGAGTTAATATGTTGGCCACGTACAAGTATAGTAGCGTTACTTAAAAAGATTGGATCTTTAGAAAGATTGTGGACAGCTATTTGGCATCTGCCATTTCTAATATTATAAACGCCACCCATAATACAATAGTTCGCTTTTTCTAGTTTTCTCAGACTATTCTCAATAAATATATCACAAGTTAAATTATTTTCGTCAACACAATTTACAAAATCAAATTTCTCTACGACTGTATCTACTTTTATTCGTAAGACAACTTTGGCATTTGTGTTCTCCAATGGTAAATTAAATACATCATCAATTTTTTTTCTTTTTAATATATCTAATTTATCATGAGTTTTAATGACTAGAATATCTTTTCGTTCAGTAAAGTCTTGCCCAATTAACCAAGGCTCTGTAAGCAACGAGGATTCGACAATATATGCTTCCACATCTGCCGTAACCTCTCCTATCGTCAAACTCAATCGAGTCCTACCCAACGGTGTTGATATATTATTACCAAAACCGCGAATATTTGGTACGTCGCTACATAGCTTGGGTAAAGAATATTTTTCTACAATATCCTGGCGAATTAAGGTGCAATCGCTTCCGAAATCAATATAACTTTGAACACTAAACTTATTATTTATTATTGCCGTTTTGTAGTATTTAGAATCCGACATTGATTTTTGAGTGAGCATGGTTTTCTTTTCGGCGAGTTTATTGTTATTATTTATGTTATTTGAATTTCTAAAACAATCAGTAGTCTTATGCCCCATCTTATTGCATTTGTCACATTTTATCACTGGTTTTGGACATTTATTAAATGTATGTCCTTTCTCTTTACAATTGAAACAAAAGAGCTCTGTTACTACTACACGACATTGATTACTACGATGTCCGGTTTTATGGCACTTGTAACACATAATTTCAGAAGTGTTGAAATTAGAGTTTCGTTTTATAAATCGCTGATTAGCTTCTTTGCACAAATCTTTAAGAAATTTAAGTAGATTCTCAGGTTCTATAAACCTTGCTGAGGACGCACTAGCCCTAATCATCCTATCGTCTATTCCAAAAATAAGGCAGTCAACTGCCTTTTTCCCTTCGATACCACATGAATTTAATAACATTATTTTATCATAGTAGTAATCGTCTACTGATTCTCCTAACTTCATTCGCCTATCTAACATTTCGGTCAGAACTGCTCCGTAATTGCTTTCAGATGGAAAGGCTTTAGTAAGTCTATCCTGCCACTCAGTCCAAGTTAAAAGGATCGTATGAAGACCTTCATACCATTTCCTAGCGTGGCCACCTAACTTGGGCAAAGCATAATGTGACGTTTGTTCGTCAGTCCATTTGTAAATTTTCGCGCATTCATTAACCTTGGCTATCCACCCCTCTATACGTTGATTCTTTTGCGCGGGATCAAAAGTAGGTATGATATTTTTATCATAAGTCATTTGAGAATTTGATCGTGACAAGCTTTGAATTAATTGCGAAATATCATCAACATTAAGTGATAAATTAGTCTTACTTGTACTTTGAAAAGGAGGTTCACCATTATTCGTTGGTGTTGAAACTGAAGCCGCCATCTGCGACTCTCGTGGCTGCTCTGCTTCCCGAAGAGAAGCGTGCTGTAGTGGTGAAACAGCTGTGGCTGATCGATTATCTCCCTGAAAAGTACATATACAATGGTACATATATAGTCGGAAAAAGAATCAAGCTATAGCGAAAGAAGGAAAAAAATAAATAAAACGAAACATCATAATATGTTGACAAGTTTGTTTGTCACGTGGTAAGCACTTCCTGCTTTCATGCTCATGTACTAGAAAACACGATAAAATGAGTTTGTTTGCTGAAAGCTACCATTTACGAAGCAACTGTAGGGTAGGTATTGTAATATTTAAAAAAAAAATTGGTAAGTAGTGGGTAGGGCTAACAAAATACGAATCCGTTATTATAAAAAGAAATGACCCCAATAAAAGTAAAAATAAATAAACATAACACACGTATATATATCACATAACTCTATAAATACAAAGATGGTCATTTACCTATAACTTTTTACCAAAGAAAGTATAGGCGTCATGGGAGTTAAGCTTAATATGTGTATACTTTTCCCAAAATATAAAACTATTCTTGAAGGTAAAACAAAAACTCTCATAATTAGACAAGGTAGAACTAGTAGGGTATTAAAACAAAGTAGAATAAACGAAATAATAATAATAATTAAGAAAGAGAAAAAAAACAATTGCTAAAATATTACTCGCCTGTGAATAATTATTTCCCTCTATACTAGTCTCCTTTCTTCCATCCAAATATCTCGCCGCTGCATGTCGCGATCTATCTTTATCGCGCCTGTGCTTCTTCTTATGGCGACGAGTTCGCGTATTCCTGCTTCTATCCGAGCTCGACGAATCGGACTTGGTGCTGGTGCTATGGTGGCGGCGACGCTTTCGCCGTGGAGAACGTCTTGAGCGGGCACGTGAGCGATGATCACCATTGTCACTATTATCTTTATCACTAACCATTTTAATTACTATCCCACTTCTGATGTAGGAATCAGAAGGAAATAATAACAAAATAGGTTCAATTTAGTATTTATTACTGTATCTTAGGTAACTAAGTACACTTTGACAATCGATCACAGAATGAATGTTCGTCTACATTCGCGCCCCTTTTAAAAGCATGTTTTCTTACATCTACCCTTTATAATTGTATATTCCGAAAAAAAGTTAAATAATAGCTACTTTGATTAACAATGAATTTTAAATATACATTTTACAAAATAACCGATTAGATTTCACTATTTATACACAATTTAATAACAATAATCTATATGTAAATAAATTGAGGTAATTTAATGTAAATAATAAGTAGTTCTATTGACTTCCTTATAATACATTTGAAAATAATAATAATTAATTGTAAGCATCAAAATAAAAGGAAATCTAACATTTGTAGTATGTTAATTAACCCATTATGGACTTGCGGTACCATACGGTACCACTTTTTCGCGCGTTTTGTTTTGCTACCGTACGTGAACAGGTGATGCGATAGATGCACGCTAATTGGTGCGATCGGGACTTGGGGGTGTGGATGATTATGTTTTGTTTATGAGTGGTTTGGTAGTATGATTTAGTTACATTGCCCCAGTTAACAATTAAATTGGAAATTTTGATTGTCAAATTTGCTGGTACCATATGGTACCACTAGTCGATTCCAAAGTCTTTTTGATGAAAACATTTTTTTGTGTACTGTTATTATTATTGTTTATAAAAACGTTTAACGCAAAAATAAATATAATGTGCGTGGTCTACAAAGTACATTATATATTTTTTTATGTTGTTTAGATGCAATGTACATGAAGCACTGGCTATTTTGGAAGACGATGAGGATCTCGAGCCTTGCCAGATATTCATTGCACCGCCGGAGCCTGCTGTGCATTCAGACGAAGATTCAGGCGAAGAAGATGTTGGTGCATTGATAAATAACCTTAGTGGCCGACAGCTCAGTGCTCCCTGTGAGGTAGTACTAACAAAAAATAGCTCACGCTTACGTCGTCAGAAAAAACGCAACGCGCCTCAAACTGAGTCTTGTGAGAAGATTCCTGCACGTCGTGCTTCAAGAGTTCGAGGACGTGGTCGTGTTAGCGGACGTGGTCGTGTTAGTATTAGTAGACATGGACGCGGTAATTCTAGCAGTTCCAGAGCTCAAGCTCAACTATCAAGTTCCTCTTCTTCGGAAGAAGATTCAGATAGTTCGCATAATGATGAACCTGCACGAAAAAGAACGAAAAATTCTGGACGTAACTGGGTGAAAGAAGATCTCTCGAAGGAGGTGCCTGTATTTCCCGAAGGAGATTACTCTAATTATAGGGGAAAGTCCTCTGTGGAAATGTTTGAGTTGTTTTTCGGTGAAACAATCATCAATTTATTAGTCGACGAGTCTAATAAATATGCCGCGTTTCTAAATTGCCCGAACCCAAACATAATGCACGACGAAATGAGAGCTTTTATAGCAATTCTAATTATTTCTGGCTATAACATCGTGCCATCTAAAATTCACTACTGGGACCAAGGCTCCGACATGAGAAACGAAATGATTTATAATTAATTCTATGAGACGTGATCGCTTCAAAACTATCATGCGTTTTCTACATTGTTCAGATAATACACAAATTGATGCAACTGATAAAATGTGGAAACTAAAACCTCTCACTGATTTACTAAGGAAACATTTTCAACAAAACTATGTACCAACACATGCTCTAAACTATGACGAGTCTATGATAGAATATTTTGGAAGACATGTGTGACCGACGTAAAAATACATATTACGCTCGTCCACTGCCTAATTATACTTATAAAGTAAAATAAACAATATTTTCAAATGTACATATCCCTGAAGACATAAATTTGGTTTTTGTCGGGGTGTTAAGTAATACCAAGAAATGGTTAGGAAGATTTCTATTTTTTCGAACAAACAGATACTTGAAGCCATAAATTTGAGTTTTTGCCTGTGTGTTAGTTGATACCAAGAATTGCCAGAAAATAATTCTACTGACAACATCTGCAAGTAATTCCGTAAAAACCCATTAGTGTAACGTCAATATACCCAAGAATTCAACGTACAAAAAAATCAGGTACCTATGTGAAACAATGGCAAACAGATTCTAGAAAACCTTCGGGGCCATGAGGGAAAAGGACGGCAAGACGTACCGGAGTGTTCAAAATTGGCGCTAAAAGTTTTACGCCAGCTATTGGTCGAAAGGTTGGCGGGGTTGAGGGAATAGCGAATAGACGGGCGGCATAGGCACGCGGAAGTTGAGGAAGCGTGGCTATTGGGTGAGAGACTGGCGCGAAAAAGTTTAGGACGCTTTGTGTGGGGGAGTAGGAAGGGGAAAGGATTAGGCGTTGCGCGGGCGCAGGACGGGGACTCGGGGTTGTTGTTTCGGAGAGTACGGACGCGAGATCGTGAGAGTGGACGGACGTAGCTAGGCGCGCTAACAAGTTATCATTTGTATATACGAAATAACAAGTTTACGAAAGTACGGGCAAAGTGTTAAATTTATTTTTAGAGCCACAAGCTAATTCTAAGGTAACCGTTTGATACCGTCGAACTAGGAAAAATCGCGCACCGTTAGAAAATTACTTATAAATTACTAATTATTACGACGGGATATCGCGATTTCGAACGCGTCGAATTACCGCGCGCGAGTGAGCAGCTCAGCAGAAAGAGGTAGAAGATGCAGTCAGGTTGTACACTTTTATGTTCATATTTCTCCTAAATTCTCTGTTATCATTGTGGTGAATAACTGTTATTGGGCCAATTTATATTTCTACTGAGGTCTAAAAACATGTCGAGTATATGTTGGTGTGGCGGAGGTTGGATTTGAAGCTGTTAGGGAGTAACCTGATAGAGTGAGAGAGTTGTATTGCATTGCCTCATTTTAGCACACGCGAAGTCAAATAATAGAACAAACCTTTTACAAAAGGCGTATGGCAAATGCATAGGATGCATGCATGTTAATTTAAGAGTACTGGACACGCATGAACGCAACTAGCGTCACGAAGTATCTCCGCGTGGGGAGTCAGACACAGGATGAGCTCAATAAAACAATTCGTATGATTTAGTCATGAGTCATGAGTATCCAGTTCAATTACATGTGTATGAGGCATCAGTGAGGCGTAAGCCCGAGGGGGTTGGACTAGTTAGCGCTAGCGTCCTTCCTTCTTCACCGGATGGATTCTGCGGCCTCATTACATGGAACTGGAAAAAATGGCTCTCGCGTATCTATGGCCTGTATGGGTTTTTCACCGACAATGACAATTTTGAGAAAACGGTCTGAAAGGCCGCGCTCTCAGTACGTACGACTAACAAACCTATCATATTTTTTACCGAAAGATCCACATAGCGCATTTTGTTAAGTTGCCTGCGTTTGTAAGTGCTCCACGGGGCGCTACTTCGTCGTCCAAATTTCTCTTATGCATATGCCTGTACGGTTAATAACACATACACGTAAAGTTAGAGGCATGGGTATGAAAGAAGAGAGGAATGATGATATAAGAATTGGGTGATCGGCATGCGAGCGAGGAATGAAAGAGTTAGGGTTACTTGTCTTTGTGTCTCGTACTCTAAACTTTGGGCCAATCCCCATCCAGAATCAGAGCTCCGATCATGGAAGACAACGCGTACTGACGGTACTTATACCATGCTCCTTTTCTCGTACGCCGCGGAAGGTCTTTATTCATAACAATTCCTACATACAATAACTTGATAATTGATTCCTATTTTACGTATGATGTGTTTCCATGAGAGGAATTATTGATTTACCCGGCCTCCCGGTAGGGGTCTTCCTAACTTTCACAAACAATTGTGTATCGCAGGGCCTATATTCTAGAAATTAAAACTCCGCGATCACGTATAAATACTCGCTGCAAAACTGATTTCATATGATCAACCGGCGAGCGATGGCAACGGCGGAACACGCTGCATATACAAAGCGGACTCGACGACATTGAGACGGCGGTGAATCGAGCGTCTAGTAGGGGGCGACGCCGCGGCACAACATATACAAAAGATAAGTTGCACGTTCTTTCCTTCTTTTCTCTCTCTCCGAAATTTTGCATTGTTTGCCAAATTTGTGATTATGTTGTAGGTAAAAGCGGACAAAATCGTAATATACTTTCACGACACAATGTATGGGTCCTTATTTAGGTAAATTGACGATCACGATCATTGGCCATTTTAATTTAATTATACGTAAGACGTAGCGTGCGTTTGATTAGGGGAGGGGGTGTTCACAGTGATGCCGCGTGACCAGGATGTATGTCATAAAATCTTGAGTTATTTTAACTCAAGAACATATATAAAAGAATATGGGTTACTATGGTTAGAGTAAAGTTACTACGAATAAAGTAAAGTATATATGTATAACTAGCGAAGGCCGCGCAAATTCGTTTGCGTGTGTCCCGTAGGAACTTTTAAATTTTTCTCTCAGTAAGAACCATCCTTGCACCCCAAGGTATTAGCGAAATCGGTTCAGCCGTTCTCGAGATTTGCGCTTAGCAACACATTCATCGATTTATTTTTATATTATAGATAATGTTAGTTGAAATGATCTGACACTAGCTTAAGCCAAAATAGGTAGAAGTTTATTATGTTCGAAGTTCAAATCCAGGTGGTGCTAGAATAGGGCGCTTTGGAAACACCGGCCTTTGCCAATCCGCATTGAAGCAGCGTGGCGGAGTGTGCTCTAGTCGCCTTCGATTGAAGGGAGACCCGTACTAGAATATACTCAACATAAAATACTTAGGAGGCATACGACATATGCCCTATGTAATATTTACTCACACATAACTTATAGATAGTTTTCTATGTAGGTTGCGGGAACAATTTTAAATCTATAAAATTATGTTGGATGTGCAAAATGTAGGGAAAACCGATAGTGTGTACCTAGAGTTAGTTAAAATAAAAGATAAAAAAGGGGCTGCGTTAACAATGAGTTCGTTTGTAGCAATTACCAAAAACTAAGGAAATATCGACACAATGAGGATGGCACACGTGCAACTTTATTATCTCCGGTCTTTGTTTTATATTTATTGGTTCCGATGTTTAGAATTTTTATCTGTATTGTAAACTTTAACAAAGCAATATTGTAGGGTTTTCTATTCCGTTTGCTTTGTGCAGATGCGGCGGGATTTTTACTTAAAAATAGATAATACAATCTATTAAACAGTATATTTAAATTGTTATCTTACTTGTTTATAAATTTTATTTGTTTTGTTGAAATAGTAAACGCTCACAAAACAATACACATAGATAGGATTGATATTTTCTAGTTAAATGCCTTGTGCACGTGTGGGCAGCAGGCTTAATAATAGGGGTAGATTACTATCTATGCAAGTCTAAATCTATTGTTTAGCTGCAGTAGTGTAGCGCCGACAAAATATTTTTTTTTATTGCTAAAAACGATACAACCGCGAGCTCGATCCTCGTGTTAGAATTTTATTGTTTACAGGAATCAAATATAATTAGTAAACGTAGGAGTGAGGAAACATATGCTCCAAGCTAAGAAAGGTTAATCGCGAGTTCGATTCTCGTGCCGAGTTTTGTCCCGTAAGGAAATTGAGTATAATGATTAGTTGCGTAGGGGCGTGAGAAAGTCTAGTCTGCTCACTAATACAGTTCGATCGACCCTCGTGTTAGATATGTATTTATACGCTAGGGATAGTTGGTGTTACATTATTAAGTGTTGCAATGATACTGTGCTTCTTAAAACGAAATTCCAGGTTGTTGGGGAAATAAAAGTCACCGTCGGGAGTGCGCGGCCAAGGCGTCTCGTGGTGATTAAGGAGCTGTTGCAACGGGCGACAAAATTAGTAATCACCTCGACCTGCATACTAAAGATAAGTTTATAATTTTTGACGGTTTTTAGGAATAATCTATGTGTGTATGTGTTTGTTTGGTGCAACTTGCAAAGGGTTTTGATGGAATTTCCTTATTATTTTAATAACGTGCATATCGTTGAAATGTTGTAGAAATTACCGTTGAGAGTATTTTCAATAGAGACAAAATTTTAATAGGTACCGCGTTTAAGGTATAAGTATGACAAATTGATTAAGCAGGAAATGAAACAAATATGTAGAACGTGTACAAGAAGGTGTTAGGTAGTGTTATACTCGCGGGTTAAATCCTTCACTGTGTTCACCTCTTCGGGTTATTGTTTTTAGTTGATAGTACTAAATAATTTAATTATAGATTTTAATCACGACATTTAGGAAATAGGGGCGCAGCTACTAAGCATATGGCATTTAAGTAAATACAGTAGTTCTTGAGGAGATTTAGTTATCGCCGAAACCAAAATCTGATTCCACTTTAGCACTTACAAATAGGTCGAAAAATAAGTCCACTTAAAACGTTTCCAATATTAATTTTGCCGGGCGAGAAATAAATTTAAGGCCGCTGTCATCATAAAATTTTATTGAAACAAAAAAAAAACATGGGTTCGATTCCCAGAAAGTTAAAACGACTCTTAATGTTTAATCTTAAGTGGTTGAAACAAATGCAACCATGCTGGGTTTCAAATAACGTTTTTCAAAAAAAAAAAAAAACTATCTGAAGGAATAGGTGACCCGAGTGAAAAAAAAAAAAATAAAAAAAAATCAGGGCATCGTGCAGGTTTTGTATACAACGCAACAATAGTACCACATGTGTACAACTGCCACGTTAGGTTTATTGATGTATTTAGAGTAGACATGTACAAGTATGTATTAAGTTATAGTTGAATTAATTTTGCGTTGTTATGGGGAAGATAGATATGTTTACTACTGACCGATTCTCGTTAATTATGAGTGAGGTACAAGGGGGTTAAATTTCTAGAAAGAGAGTGTGGCTTTGGGATTTGACACTAGATCACATTGATAGTAATCTTACAGTGATTAACAACTATCAGTATCATGTAGTTCCAAGGTAATGATAATCTAAGGTATAACCGTTAACTTGTCTCGAACTAAAATGAGCAGACATATTTTTGCTAAAATTTCGTCGACATAATTCAGATATTACTTATTTGCAAGTAAACCGCACGTAATGTGAAAATTCTAGGGGCGTGTAGTTTAACTACATATATAATTTATGCAGCATTTCAAGGGAATGAAAATAATTAGGTGTGCATTGCATTTTGAGAAGTTTCGATTACTTCTGTAACTTTTGTTGGGAGGTTACTGAATGTGGAGAAAATCAAATAGTATTTTGTTTTGAAAGGGTTTCTATCGTAGGGGCGAAATCGAGACGTGATTGAAATGTGACAGTTAAATTAGGCGGTACCAGGGATAGGTACAATTGAATCAAGATTTCCTTTTAATCTTATGATTTGGGATTCGACCATCATAGGGGCGTGGTCTTTCAGGAAACAATCCTGAAGTTAATGATTTTATTGAATTAGGCAACGTTGGAGGTACAAGGTGGAAGGAAACCCATCTCTTCGATTGAGGTGAAGCTATTGTTATTTGATAAATGTTGGCTGCGGTGGAGTTTATATCTACCAGTTAAGTCGCAACTCTCTTTGCTCGTAGCAAAGTTTTATTGGGATAATAACATGTGATAGATTCAGTTTCAGGAAAATCGAACTATAGTGCGAATTTTGGCGCCATCTATTGGCCAACACATGTCGTAAAATTAATAGGTTTTGGAGATAGAATCTTACATTTATAGTAAATAAACATTTAACTGTTGGACAAGCAAGCGAGAACATTACATTTCAGATATTTGTAAGGGTTTGAGGATTAGGCAAGCAAGCGGGCATGTGGATATACTCAGTTTTGCGGTTATAACTATCCAGTTAGGGCTAAGAATTAAGTTTGTAGGGATTAGAAGATAGTATGATGAAGATAGTATGAGTATTGGAAGAGTTTCCATGGTTAGGCGGAGAATTACCGATGTATTACAATCTTACTAGGAAAACCACCGCAAGGGCAGCTAGTAGCGTTACTAAAATAATCCAATGGGAATTTATAAAAGAACGTGAGACATTAGAGTGGGATGTCATAAGGGAACGTATGAGTTTCCAACATGAATCGGAACCGTAATTTCAGACTGAAGATTTAAGGGTCTTTAATAGGTTTATATACTAAATGAACCAGGATAAGATAGAAGAGAGTTGTGCGGGTACGTCCTTTGGCGATCCGGTAGGCGGTCATAGTGGCAATGGATGAGATATGTCGTGGCTAATTATGTTTTTCGGGTTAGAGAGAGGAGAGTACGTGTAACTTTTGTAGGTTGTTAAAACTTTGGCTGTGTGTTATCGTGGTTTGCGGTAGTGCGATTATGTTTTGTGTTAACAATATTGAGTTGCTATTCTTGCGTGCTGTGTGGTGACAGCACAAAAGAATATCACCACCCCCTCTCTTTCCCGTGGGTGTCGTAAGAGGCGACTAAGGGAACGTAGTAGAGAATGGGCAGCAGCATTCTAGTACTTCAAAATATATAACCAGCTTAAATGCGCTCGCCGGCCGGCTGGCGAGTATTGATGAAACGGCGGCCTACGTTCAGACGGTAGATATTGACAGGCTAACTAGAATTTCTTGGCTCATGTCATAAATTAATAGGTTTTGGAGATAGCAACGCCGTGTGGCGCCACCTATGGTAGGGAAGGTTAACACATTTTCCATTGAGATGAGATAATTTCACGAGATGAAGGACGTAAGTTTATGCTTAAGAAAATCATATCAGAAATCAGGCGCTTAGTCGGGCGTGGAAAAGTAACCAACAAGCAAGCGGGCATGGCCATGATGGAAATTTTTACATTTATAGTTAATAAGGATTTAATATTTTGGACAAGCAAGCGGACATACAAACAGGGTGTTGATTTAGTTAGTTGCGATATTTTTGGAGGCGAATCCACGGCTGATTCTGAGCACAGTTATGTAAAAGGAAACATTATACTAGACTTACAACTCAATTGCATAAATTTTGTCGAATTCGCCTGCGTTGCGCACAATACGTTTTATATTATGAATTCACTACTTATGGAAGGGTACCGACACCCGCCTGTCTGTGTGCGGCGGTCACTGCCTTCTCAAAGGAAACACCGCAGAAAAATCAGGGAAAGTTTTCGACCATAATGGTGAATTGTATTTTTCATAAGAAAAACACTGCATAGGTCGAGATTCCCGAGATTACATTTATTAACTGACACTACTGTCAGCGGATTCGCGTCAAACTGTCAAGCAGTTTCATAAAAGTGGCCAGCGAATATTGGCGGGGTCCATTCTGTGCGCAGATAGAGAATTATTCAAAAACCTCTCAGATCTTTGTAAGAAAGAAAGCTTACAGGAATCTGGTTACGGCCTTTAAAATAAAACCGATGAATTTTTGCGTCTCTTACGATTTTCTATTCAAATATTGCAGATGGCTATATCAACACCTTGAAGACACGACCTTACCTTTATATAGGTTAAAAATTTAGGCAAGCAAGCGAACCAGCGGATATATTATTCAATTTTACGTTAAGAAATTAGTAAAGGTTAAGAGATGGTTTTATTAGGTTTGGAAGATGTATTTGGGAGGTTAGTCACGGTAATACTAATTCCATTATACTATCATTACGTCCATCTCTTCGATTGAGGTGTTTATTTTATTTTTTTATGGGAACAACAAATGATGGTCGGAAATAAAAATCCAATAGGAGACTAGTTAGAGCTGGCAACATGTATGTGTAAGCTCGTAAGATAAGAGTTGAATGGATCTAAGTGAGAATTTTAAGAATATTGAATGAGAGTCAAATGGGAGAGTGTTGTGTCGGTTCGACCCTGGCGAACGTTGAGGAGAGTGTTGGTTGTAGTATCCAAATGGAATTGCATTTATGTTTAGAGACCACAGTAATAAAAACGTAATAGCGATAGCCACCTGTTGTTATTGCTTGGTTAGTTGAGGGTATTACTGTGAGATCACCAGGTTTTCCTATTGTGAATTTACCGAAATTTTCCTTTTTCAAATTATAACCTCGGAAAATTCAAGGGGCGCTCTGTGACCGACGTAAAAATACATATTACGCTCGTCCACTGCCTAATTATACTTATAAAGTAAAATAAACAATATTTTCAAATGTACATATCCCTGAAGACATAAATTTGGTTTTTGTCGGGGTGTTAAGTAATACCAAGAAATGGTTAGGAAGATTTCTATTTTTTCGAACAAACAGATACTTGAAGCCATAAATTTGAGTTTTTGCCTGTGTGTTAGTTGATACCAAGAATTGCCAGAAAATAATTCTACTGACAACATCTGCAAGTAATTCCGTAAAAACCCATTAGTGTAACGTCAATATACCCAAGAATTCAACGTACAAAAAAATCAGGTACCTATGTGAAACAATGGCAAACAGATTCTAGAAAACCTTCGGGGCCATGAGGGAAAAGGACGGCAAGACGTACCGGAGTGTTCAAAATTGGCGCTAAAAGTTTTACGCCAGCTATTGGTCGAAAGGTTGGCGGGGTTGAGGGAATAGCGAATAGACGGGCGGCATAGGCACGCGGAAGTTGAGGAAGCGTGGCTATTGGGTGAGAGACTGGCGCGAAAAAGTTTAGGACGCTTTGTGTGGGGGAGTAGGAAGGGGAAAGGATTAGGCGTTGCGCGGGCGCAGGACGGGGACTCGGGGTTGTTGTTTCGGAGAGTACGGACGCGAGATCGTGAGAGTGGACGGACGTAGCTAGGCGCGCTAACAAGTTATCATTTGTATATACGAAATAACAAGTTTACGAAAGTACGGGCAAAGTGTTAAATTTATTTTTAGAGCCACAAGCTAATTCTAAGGTAACCGTTTGATACCGTCGAACTAGGAAAAATCGCGCACCGTTAGAAAATTACTTATAAATTACTAATTATTACGACGGGATATCGCGATTTCGAACGCGTCGAATTACCGCGCGCGAGTGAGCAGCTCAGCAGAAAGAGGTAGAAGATGCAGTCAGGTTGTACACTTTTATGTTCATATTTCTCCTAAATTCTCTGTTATCATTGTGGTGAATAACTGTTATTGGGCCAATTTATATTTCTACTGAGGTCTAAAAACATGTCGAGTATATGTTGGTGTGGCGGAGGTTGGATTTGAAGCTGTTAGGGAGTAACCTGATAGAGTGAGAGAGTTGTATTGCATTGCCTCATTTTAGCACACGCGAAGTCAAATAATAGAACAAACCTTTTACAAAAGGCGTATGGCAAATGCATAGGATGCATGCATGTTAATTTAAGAGTACTGGACACGCATGAACGCAACTAGCGTCACGAAGTATCTCCGCGTGGGGAGTCAGACACAGGATGAGCTCAATAAAACAATTCGTATGATTTAGTCATGAGTCATGAGTATCCAGTTCAATTACATGTGTATGAGGCATCAGTGAGGCGTAAGCCCGAGGGGGTTGGACTAGTTAGCGCTAGCGTCCTTCCTTCTTCACCGGATGGATTCTGCGGCCTCATTACATGGAACTGGAAAAAATGGCTCTCGCGTATCTATGGCCTGTATGGGTTTTTCACCGACAATGACAATTTTGAGAAAACGGTCTGAAAGGCCGCGCTCTCAGTACGTACGACTAACAAACCTATCATATTTTTTACCGAAAGATCCACATAGCGCATTTTGTTAAGTTGCCTGCGTTTGTAAGTGCTCCACGGGGCGCTACTTCGTCGTCCAAATTTCTCTTATGCATATGCCTGTACGGTTAATAACACATACACGTAAAGTTAGAGGCATGGGTATGAAAGAAGAGAGGAATGATGATATAAGAATTGGGTGATCGGCATGCGAGCGAGGAATGAAAGAGTTAGGGTTACTTGTCTTTGTGTCTCGTACTCTAAACTTTGGGCCAATCCCCATCCAGAATCAGAGCTCCGATCATGGAAGACAACGCGTACTGACGGTACTTATACCATGCTCCTTTTCTCGTACGCCGCGGAAGGTCTTTATTCATAACAATTCCTACATACAATAACTTGATAATTGATTCCTATTTTACGTATGATGTGTTTCCATGAGAGGAATTATTGATTTACCCGGCCTCCCGGTAGGGGTCTTCCTAACTTTCACAAACAATTGTGTATCGCAGGGCCTATATTCTAGAAATTAAAACTCCGCGATCACGTATAAATACTCGCTGCAAAACTGATTTCATATGATCAACCGGCGAGCGATGGCAACGGCGGAACACGCTGCATATACAAAGCGGACTCGACGACATTGAGACGGCGGTGAATCGAGCGTCTAGTAGGGGGCGACGCCGCGGCACAACATATACAAAAGATAAGTTGCACGTTCTTTCCTTCTTTTCTCTCTCTCCGAAATTTTGCATTGTTTGCCAAATTTGTGATTATGTTGTAGGTAAAAGCGGACAAAATCGTAATATACTTTCACGACACAATGTATGGGTCCTTATTTAGGTAAATTGACGATCACGATCATTGGCCATTTTAATTTAATTATACGTAAGACGTAGCGTGCGTTTGATTAGGGGAGGGGGTGTTCACACATGGTTGCAAACAATTCATAAGGGGAAAACCCATCAGGTTTGCTTCAAGGTTTGGTGCCTAAATACTCCCTATGGTTACTTGGTAGATTTCGAAATATAGGCAAAAGTGTGAATGCGAAACCTGAGTATGACCAAGAATTTGGAAAAGCAGCAGCTCCTTTTGTGAAGATGATTGACAATTTGCCTAGTAGCGTGCAATCTCTGCCTATGAATTTTTATTTCGATAACTTATTTACTGGACACCAACTACTACTACATTTGACGACTTCCGTGGCGTAATGGTTACCACGCCAGACCGCCACCCAGAGGTCCCGGGTTCGATCCCCGGTCGGGTCATGATGAAAAACGAACTTTTTCTGATTGGCCTCGGGTCTTGGATGTTTATCTATATATGTATTTGTTATAAAACATAATATCGTTGAGTTAGTATCCCATAACACAAGTTTCGAACTTAGTTTGGGGCTAGCTCAATCTGTATGAATCTGTATGTATGACGAAATATCCAAATTTGAAAAGTCGAGGCTATAATGGTACTAGAACTGTGCGTGAGAACCGATTACCAAAGGACATACCATTGACAAATAAAAAAGAAATGCAGAAGAACAATCGCGGTACTTACGACAATGTAAAGTGCACTGACGACAATATCTCTGTCGTACGTTGGAAGGACAATTCGATAGTAACAGCGATGTCTACTGTCCATGGAGTAAACCCTATTACTAACGTAAGTAGATACAGTGCAACAGAGAAAAAGAAAGTGAGTGTTCCACGACCAGCCATATTTACAGAATACAATCGCTTTATGGGTGGAACTGACCTAATGGATCAGAACATAAATACTTATCGTATTGGAATAAGGGGGAAAAAATGGTGGTGGTCTATTTTCACATATTTGCTTGATGCAGCTATTTGTAATGTTTGGGTACTGTCAAGAAAAGCAGGAAATGCTGAAACTCAACTGGATTTTCGCAGACACATAGCGCAGACATATCTAACTCGATTCCGAAACCTTCCTCTTGGCGGAGGACGGCCTAAATCTAGTAGACAATCTCGCACAGATATTAGGGTCAGTGATGATATAAGGTACGATAGCCGGGGTCATCTGCTCGTATCTTCTACGAGCCGCCGAAGATGTGGCTTAGCAGGTTGTAACGCCCGGACGAGATTGCAATGCATCAAATGTGATGTAGGTCTATGTGCTTCTTGTAATTATGAGTATCACAATTGATTTTTTATAAAATAAACTAGCTTCCGCCCGCGGCTTCGCCCGCGTGGCCTAGTAACAATTAGCATATCTTTCTTCAGAAACAAATTCCGGTCCGGCACGGCCCGGTACGGTACGGTTTCATCCGGTCCGATCAGGTCCGGTCGATCCGGTCCGGTCCGGTCCGGTCCGGTCCGATCGGTCCGGTGTTTTAGACCCAGCGGTTTAGGCTGTGCGTCCCGTCTCAACTTCGTTTGCGTATATCTCGCTTTCCCGTGGGAATTTTGAAAAGTCTTTTCTTAGTACATCCCTAGACGTCGTAAGAAACCTACATGCCAAATTTGGAATCTCTAGACGCAGCGGTTTTGGCTGTGCGTTGATACACCCTCGCAACTTCGTTTGCGTATATCTCGGTTTCCCGTAGGAATTTTGAAAAATCCTTTCTTATTACACCCCTAGACGTCGTAAGGAACCTACATTCCAAATTTGGAGTCTCTAGACCCACCGGTTTGGGCTGTGCGTTGATATATAGTTAAGTCAGTCAGTCAGGACTTTGAATTTTATATATATAGATGAAAAAAAAAACGGTCCGGTCCGGTTCGATCCGGTCCGGCACGGCCCGGTACGGTGCGGTTCCTTCCAGACCGATCAGGTCTGATACGTTCCGGTCCGGTCCGGTCCGTTCCGGTCCCGTCCGGTCCGGTCGGTCTGGACCTTATAAGGACCCTACAAGTGAAATTTGGCATATCTAGATCCAGCGGTTTGGGCTGTGCGTCCCGTCGCAATTTCGTATGCGTATATCTCGCTTTCCCGTGGGACTTTTGAAAAATCCTTTCTTAGTACATCCCTAGACGTCGTAAGGAACCTACGTGCCAAATTTAGAATCTCTAGACGCAGCGGTTTTGGCTGTGCGTTGATACACCCTCGCAACTTCGTTTGCGTATATCTCGGTTTCCCGTAGGAATTTTGAAAAATCCTTTCTTAGTACACCCCTAGACGTCGTAAGGAACCTACAGTCCAAATCTGGAGTCTCTAGACCCACCGGTTTGGGCTGTGCGTTAATATATAGTTAAGTCAGTCAGTCAGTCAGTCAGGACTTTGAATTTTACATATTATATAGATGAAAAAAAACCGGTCCGGTCCGGTTCGATCCGGTTCGGCACGGCCTGGTACGGTGCGGTTCCTTCCAGATCGATCAGGTCTGACCCGTTCCGGTCCGGTCGGTCTGGATCTTATAAGGACCCTACATGATAAATTTGGCATCTCTAGACCCAGCGGTTTAGGCTGTGCGACCCCTCTCAACTTCGTTTGCGTATTTCTCGCTTTCCCGTGGGAATTTTGAAAAATCCTTTCTTAGTACATCCCTAGACGTCGTAAAGAACCTACATGCCAAATTTGGAATCTCTAGACGCAGCGGTTTTGGCTGTGCGTTGATACACCCTCGCAACTTCGTATGCGTATATCTCGGTTTCCCGTAGGAATTTTGAAAAATCCTTTCTTAGTACACCCCTAGACGTCGTAAGGAACTTACAGTCCAAATTTGGAGTCTCTAGATCCACCGGTTTGGGCTGTGCGTTGATATATAGTTAAGTCAGTCAGTCAGTCAGTCAGGACTTTGAATTTTATATATTTAGATGAAAAAAAAACCGGTCCGGTCCGGTTCGATCCGGTCCGGCACGGCCCGGTACGGTGCGGTTCCTTCCAGACCGATCAGGTCTGATCCGTTCCGGTCCGGTCCGGTCCGTTCCGGTCCGGTCCGGTCCGGTCGGTCTGGACCTTATAAGGACCCTACATGACAAATTTGGCATCTCTAGACCCAGCGGTTTAGGCTGTGCGTCCCCTCTCAACTTCGTTTGCGTATTTCTCGCTTTCCCGTGGGAATTTTGAAAAATCCTTTCTTAGTACATCCCTAGACGTCGTAAAGAACCTACATGCCAAATTTGGAATCTCTAGACGCAGCGGTTTTGGCTGTGCGTTGATACACCCTCGCAACTTCGTATGCGTATATCTCGGTTTCCCGTAGGAATTTTGAAAAATCCTTTCTTAGTACACCCCTAGACGTCGTAAGGAACCTACAGTCCAAATTTGAAGTCTCTAGACCCACCGGTTTGGGCTGTGCGTTGATATATAGTTAAGTCAGTCAGTCAGGACTTTGAATTTTATATATATAGATAACATGTTCTTTTTAGTAAATACTGTGTTTTTATTTCAAATTCTGACAACAAAACTACCGTAATACATTTTATAGTCAAAGTTATATTTTCTCCGTAATAGACTAGCGGTACCGTATGGTACCAGCATTTTTTTTTAAACTAAGCCTATGATAGATTTTTAAATGCTTGTATATTGTTAAGTAGACCATAATCAACAGCATATCAAGATAAAACAAAAATCTGACACCTTCGAAAAATTCAGTCTTTAATGGGTTTAAGTTTCTTTGAGTAAAGTTTTCTCATTACTACAAACGATCCCTCTGTTGTTAAGGCCAAGAGAACTGAGTAGATTGTATTGGCAAAATACATGAAGTCTAAGAATCAATTTTATTGACGTGAGTAATGATTATTTTACTGTAAGTGATTTAGTTTTGTTTTTTTTTAATTTTGTCAAAACTGGTTTCATGACTTCAAGCTACATATGTTGGCATGTAGTCGTAGCTCCGGCCTAACCGAAGAGTGCGCGATGCGCATCTAACTATGCATCCTATCACTGGTTAAGTGAAATCACTGGTAAAGTGAAATCGCTGGTCAAGCGAAATCGCTGGTTAAGCGTAAAATTTTAGAATGGTCGCTGGTCAAGTGACTACTAAATTCAATGCTGGTCAAGTAACGACGAAAAAAACTATCACTGGTAAAGTGATAGTGTAAACAAAAAAAAAGAGTTGTATCGCTGGTCAAGTGATACAACATTATTGAGGTTCTAAAACCAGTTTGTTGTTTGTACATGATTGTTTGATGAAACAAGGTCACAGGGATGATCAGCTGTAACCACGGGGATGGTTATGGCACCTTGCTTTTGACGAACTCTGTTATATTCGGTTGTTAATTGATTTTATTATCATTATTGGTACTAAGCTCTTCATGCTTAGGTACTTGATTTGTTAAGTGTATTTACTTAGAAGTAAATTGGACTTTATATTGAAACTTTGGATTTGAGTTAGAGAGAAAGTCCTATGTGTGGTCAGGAGTGACCGAACGTTGTGATGCTGTGTGAGTGTTGATTGTTTCAGAATCGCACGCGAGGACGCGTGTCTTGCAGAATGGCCGTGTCGCAGTGTCGCATACGGTCATGAATATGACATCCATGAACACTAGGCAGAACGAGGGTGCGCCATCTAGCGGCGTGTTGAGAAAACGTTGCTTTGGCGCGCTCGGGCGGAGCCGTGGCGGTTGGCGGGCTCGACTGGACACAGTTGGTTGTCGAGCGCCATAGAGAGTAGTACTCGTAGTCACGGAACTATCATGTTTTACCTAGTGCCTATTTGTATTTAGTTGAATTAAGATACTCTACCTAATTAAATTGTGTTGTAACAAAGATTTGAAAAAGAGACCTAGACTGAGGTTTTTCTTGCGGCATTTCTTTTCCATCAGTGGTCATTCCGAAGTGCTAGCAAATTCAATAAACATTCTTTAAGTAAAACTAAAACTGTTGTTTCTCTCATATCACGACTACCCTCGATACGCCCTTGTGATGTTGAATTGCACATCGAATAACCGTTAGGCTATCCGACATATATAAATACTTAGTCTGGCCATAAATACTGTTACAACTAAAAATAAACAAAATATTACATTTGAATTTGGAATCTGTCATTTTTATATGATTTTTCATTGTCTTTTCTTATTTTGGCGCCAATACATTGTACAATATTTTGCGATATTAAAATGGAGTGGGGTGATAAAGAGAACCGAATCGCTGTGATTGCATTTCACAAAGTAGGTATGGAGCCAAATGCAATTTTTAAAACTCTCCATATGCTTGGTATTAGTAAAATGTTTGTGTACCGGGCTATTAATAGGTACAATGAGAGCTCCTCTGTTTGTGACAGAAAAAGATCTGGCCGTCCACGTAGTGTTCGTACGAAAAAGGTGGTCAAAGCAGTAAGGGAAAGAATTCGAAGAAATTCTGTCCGAAAGCAAAAGATTTTATCTCGGGAGATGAAGATAGCACCTAGAACCATGTCGCGTATTTTAAAAGATGACTTAGGACTTGCAGTCTATAAGAGACGTACTGGCCATTTCTTAACTGATAATTTAAAAAAGAATAGGGTGGTAAAATCGAAAAAACTACTGAAGCGGTACGCAAAGGGAGGTCACAGAAAATTTTTGTTTACGGTTGAGTTTTTTTTTTACAATTTAGCTACATTTTAACAAATAAATTGACCATATTTATGCTCAAAGCTGTAAGAAAGCTTCCCAATTAGTCGACAGAGTGCAACGTGGGCATTACCCGACTTCAGTGATGGTTTGGTGGGGTGTTAGCTATGAAGGAGTGACTGAGCCATACTTTTGTGAAAAAGGTATCAAAACATCGGCACAAGTGTATCAAGATACCATTCTTGAGAAGGTAGTTAATCCCCTTAACAACACCATGTTCAATAACAAAGAATGGTCCTTCCGGCAAGACTCGGCGCCGAAGCACAAAGCTCGGTCCACGCAGTCTTGGTTGGAATCGAACGTTTCCGACTTCATCAGAGCTGAAGACTGGCCGTCGTCTAGTCCCGATCTTAATCCGCTGGATTATGATTTATGGTGCGTTTTAGAGAGTACGGCTTGCTCTAAACGTCATGATAATTTGGAGCCCCTAAAACAATCCATACGATTGGCAGTGAAGAATTTTCCCATGGAAAGAGTGCGTGTTTCTATTGATAACTGGCCTTAACGTTTAAAGGACTGTATTGCAGCCAATGGAGACCACTTCGAATAAAACTTTTATATTTTAAATTGTTTTATATTTATGTATTAAACTAACACATTGTAAAAGTAATAAATGTTATTTGCAATTAAAAAATAAATACAAACTCTTTTACAATATTTATGGCAAGACTAGGTATATATAATACATACAAATCTATATTTATAAAAGAGAAAATCACTGACTGATTCATCACGAAATCTCCGAAACTACAAGAGCCAGGAGTCTCAAATTTTGCATAGGGGTTGCTTTTGGGGCGTAGGTGCTCACTAAGAAAGGATTTTTGGAAATTCATCCCTTAAGGGGGTAAAACGGGGGTGCAAAGTTAGTATGAAACTTTGCCGTTTTTGAAGTTATTCGAATGAAATTTGGCATGAAGGTTCTTTATTGAAAGGTATGAAAGACGAATAAAATATTTTTCTCAAAAATCATTCCTTAGGGGGTTAAACGGGGCGCAAAGTTAGTATGAAACTTTGCCGTTTTTGAAGTTATTCGAATGAAATTCAGCATGAAGGTTCTTTATTGAAAGGCATGAACCACGAGTAAAATATTTTTCTCAAAAAACATCCCTTAGGGGGTTAAACGGGGGTGCAAGGTTAGTATGAAACTTTGCCATTTTTGAAGTTATTCGAATGAAATTCAGCTTGAAGGTTCTTTATTGAAAGGTATGAAACACGAATAAAATATTTTTCTCAAAAATCATCCCTTAGGGGGTTAAACGGGGCGCAAAGTTAGTATGAAACTGTCACAGGCAAGTAAACTTGTACCAAAGTGTACATTCAGCGTGTTTAGAATATTTTTTCTGTTATTTTACTGGAAAAAATGGTTTATAAATGGTGTAATTGTGCCACAATGTACAAATACTTCTATAAAAACTCCACAAAAACTGTTTGTTTCTGTGTTAGCTCGAAGAGACCCAAACAGCATTTTATCTCATACAAATGTTTTTATGTGTGAAGATCACTTTGATGTAAGTATGCCAGTAATATTTGATTCGAATAGTAATAGATAAAATGATAAAATCACACAAAATGTCGTAACAATGAACAATGTTGACTTGCGTGTGACGTCACGCGAGGCATAGCCAATCACAGAGCGTTCTTGTGGCTGAAGAAATTTAAAAAATAATTTGAATTTATTTTGTTTATTTTGAAAAATCTATAAATATTTTTGGATAAAACAGAGTTAAATATGTTTTTTTATGTTATTACCTAATAGGATGACCACATTTCGTAGCATATTTTTAATAGTGTCAAATAGCCTATCCGTCTATATACTACTTAGTCCAATTCCACGCGGGCGAAGCCGCGGGCACAGCTAATCTATAATATAATAAAAGTGTAAAAAAAGTTTGTCTGTACATTGAATATATTTCCAAAAAAATTGTTTAGGGCGATGAAGAATAAGCAATAGAACAAGAATTTCGTAAAATTTTGTCCGTCTGTTTGTATGTTTGTATGTTTGGATGTTTGTATGTTTGGATGTTTGTATGTATGTTTGTACACGCTAATCTCGGAAACAGCTGAACCGATTTGGATGCGGTTTTCACTAATATGTGGCGATTTGCTCAACTTAACATTTAGTGTATGTTTCTTTTCAAAATTCCCACGGGAATCCGAGATATACGCAAACGAAGTTGCGAGGGTATATCAACGCACAGCCCAAACCGCTGGGTCTAGAGATTCCAAATTTGGCATGTAGGTTCCTTACGACATCTAGGGATGTACTAAGAAAGGATTTTTCAAAATTCCCACGGGAAAGCGAGATATACGCATACGAAGTTGCGAGGGGACGCACAGCCCAAACCGCTGGGTCTAGAGATGCGAAATTTGACATGTAGGGTCCTTATAAGGTCCGGACCGACCGGACCGGACCGGACCGGACCGGACCGGACCGGACCGGACCGGAACGGATCAGACCTGATCGGTCCGAAAGGAACCGCACCGTACCGAGCCAGTGCCGGACCGGACCGAACCGGACCGGACCGTTTTTTTTGTCCGTCTGTTTGTATGTTTGTATGTATGTTTGCACGCGCTAATCTCAGAAACGGCTGAACCGATTTGGATGCGGTTATCACTAATATGTGGCGATTTGCTCAACTTAACATTTAGTGTATGTTTCTTTTCAAAATTCTCACGGGAATCTGAGATATACGCAAACGAAGTTGCGAGGGTATATCAACGCACAGCCCAAACCGCTGGGTCTAGATTCCAAATTTGGCATGTAGGTTCCTTACGATGTCTAGGGATGTACTAAAAAAGGATTTTTCAAAATTCCCACGGGAAAGCGAGATATACGCAAACGAAATTGCCAAATTTGGCATGTAGGGTCATTATAAGGTCCGGACCGACCGGACCGGACCGGATCGGACCGGACCGGAACGGACCGGACCGGACCGGAACGGATCAGACCTGATCGGTCCGGAAGGAACCGCACCGTACCGAGTCCGTGCCGGACCGGACCGAACCGGATCGCACCGATTTTTTTTTCTGAAGAAATATGTTAATTGGTATGTAGGTACCTTATCAGGACCGGGCCGACCGGACCGGAGCGGACCGACTGGACCTGATCGGACCGCACTATATATATATATATATAAAATTCAAAGTTCTGACTGACATAACTATACATATATCAACGCACAGCCCAAACCGGTGGGTCTAGAGATTCCAAATTTGGACTGTAGGTTCCTTACGACGGCGACGTCTAGGGGTGTACAAAGAAAGGATTTTTCGAAATTCCCACGGGAAACCGAGATATACGCAAACGAGGTTGCGAGGCTATATCAAATTTGGCATGTAGGTTCCTTACGACGTCTAGGGATGTACTAAGAAAGGATTTTTCAAAATCCCACGGGAAAGCGAGGTATGCGCAAACGTAGTTGCGAGAGGACGCACAGCCCAAACCGCTGGGTCTAGAGATGCCAAATTTGTCATGTAGGGTCCATATAAGGACCGGACCGGACCGGAACGGATCAGACCTGATCGGTCCGGAAGGAACCGCACCGTACCGGGGCGTGCCGGACCGGACCGGTTTTTTTTTCTGTAGAATAATATGCTAATTGGCATGTAGGTTCCATATCAGGACCGGACCGACCAGACCGGCCCGGACTGACCGGACCGACCGGACCGGATGGAACCGTACCGTACCGGGCCGTGCAGGACCGGAATTTGTTTCTAAAGAAAAATATGCTAATTGTTACTAGGCCACGCGGGCGAAGCCGCGGGCAGAAGCTAGTATATAATATAACTGATGATTATCTGAGACAATAAAATAATGTTGATGATGATTAATCACTTTGGCAAGCTATCGAATAAATGGGATCGTACTCTTTTTTAAAAAATGAAATTGTTATGCGTGTCTCTTATATGGTACGGCAGCGCATTCCAGAGTCGTGAAGCTTGGCGAGTAAAAGAATAGGTCATGAAACCGGAACGAAAAAGGGGAGTGAAAAGTTTAAGGGAATTATCTGAGCGAAGTTGACGGTCATGGGAGTGAGAGAGATATTTAAATTTACATTTCAGATATTCTGGAGAGTGAGGGTTGGAAAGTATAGAAAAGAGAGTGCACAACATCCTCTGTTGTCTGCGTTGGCGAATTGGTAGCCATCCGAGTTTCGATCGAAATGATGAGATATGGTCAAATTTGCGGAGACAGAAGATAAATCGGATGGCATTGTTAATAAGCCGGTCCAGCTTATTGAGGAGATCTTCATTAAGATCAGGATAACACACATCACAATAATCAATAAGTGGAAGAATAAGAGATTGGGCTAAGTGTTACGTTGTGAACTAGATTCACACGTAATATATCAATAATATTAGAACATTGAAAACAATAGAAATTAACAATTGCACCATAACGAATTTCGGGAGTCCCTACATAGGATTCTCGACCGTATTCCTCGAGGCATTAAGATCACTTGGGCTAATCAATACTTCGGCTCGCCGGTGGAGCAGCTGTTGTCCATATTAGGCGTTGTGCGGAGGGGGCGTTACAATATTCGATTATTCAGTATTGATTGGCTCTCGCAGTCAACGGCCGTATGCCGGCGGTTAGAATATTCTAGACGGAAGCGAGTTGATAAATTCACGGTGCGCCGTCAACGCGACATATTCTGTTTGCTATAGTGACGAGAGTATTGTTTAACTAGTGATTACCGTTACTTTGTTCGCGTGTGTAAGTTCTTTGTCCACTTGGACACCTACGCCAGGGCTAATCTAAACCCCTGTTCCACACTAATACGCTACGGGAGAGTCTGCCCCTTCCCGAGCGCTACATCCCGACACCGAGGTCTATTCCACGGGCGACTACGGGAACCTAGCCGGTCAGCGCTTCCCTACGCTGCGCTGCCGACCCCAAGACGCCGCTACCGCGTCGAGCATCTGCGCTGCTGAGCCAGACCCTCCAGGAGGACCTACCCCATCTATATTACATTTCCGCCGTCCGTGCGCCGAAGAAGACTCGAAGCTAAGTGTCGTAAAGAGATTGCAAGTAAATTCTCATAGCTCACACCCTGAGAAACTTAATAAATATATTGTTTCGTGTCTTGTGCTTTCTATTATCTCTCCTTACTCTCTACCCTATCTTGCTTACGTCGACCGGCCTCCCCGGCGACGTAACAAGTGGCGCCCAACGTGGGGCCCGAACCCACGACCCTGAGATTAAGAGTCTCATGCTCTACCGACTGAGCTAGCCGGGCTACCCTAGCGCCTGAGTTTGCCTACTCACAAAATAGATCAAATTTTAGTCAACCTAGTAGGCCTTATTCTAGCTTTTCGAATCCTAATTCTAGGTCCAATAACAATAATAATGCCCCTTCGTATTCAAAAAATTTTTCTAACAACTATCACAATAACAATAACAATCAGAAGCATTTTAGTTATAATAAATATAACTCATCGGGAGGCGCGCGTCAAAATAGGCACGAGAATAATCACGCGACGGTAAACGCGATTAATAAAAATAATGCAGGTGGTTTCTGCCCGCGTTGTCGTGTTAACGGACATTCTTTAACAAATTGCGACAAACCAAGATTCCCGCTATGTTTTAAGTGCGGAAGGAAAGGGATCATTTTTCCAAACTGTCCGGATTGCAACCGTTCGCGCGATAATAATTCAAACAATTCAAAAAACTAGGTAACGGTTGTAGCAGCACGCTAAACAGCAAACAACATAAAAAATTAATTAAGTTTGCATCTAATTTCTCGCAAGCGTATAGTGCCGCTACAATTGATCGTCCAACTAAGGATCCGCGTCCTTATATAAAAATCAAAATAAAAAACTGTATTAAACTAGACATCTATGGTTTGTTAGATTCGGGTTCCGCGGTCACTCTAATAGGTAATAACTTTCATAAAGAACTTAGTAAATACGGATTGCGCGTTAATAATAGCGAACGTATTGATATTACCGCGGCCGGGGGACAACCGATGACGTCATTAGGTTTTATTAATTTACCTATCATTTTTAAAGGTAAACAAATTTTTATAAAATCACATGTTGTGCCTGACATAAAATCATCTTTACTATTGGGAATCGACTTTTGGTTCAAATTCAATATTTTTCCTAAACATATTAAGGAAATCTCTTTCCTAACCGGCGCTGGCCCTACCGTTTCGTCGTTAAATGAACAAGTCTTAAAGTCCTATACACACTTAGACAACTCTCAGAGACAGGTTGCGGACGAGGTTGTGAGGCAGTTCGAACAAGTCTCTTTTGAAGAGAAAGGTTTAGGCAGGACTCATTTAATTGAACATAAAATCGACACAGGCGAAACAATTCCTATTAAACAGCGTTACTACCGGTTCTCACCGGAGAAAGCGCGTATTATTTCGCAAGAAGTAGAAGATATGCTTTCACTTGATGTTATTGAGCCATGCGAAAGTCCCTGGTCTTCCCCAGTTCTAGTAATCAAAAAGAAGGACGGTTCTCACCGTTTCTGTTTGGATAGCCGAAAACTAAATTCGGTTACTAAAAAGGATGCCTACAGTCTTCCTTATATTTCTGAAATTCTAGATAATTTGCGCGACGCTAGATACCTATCTAGTTTAGATCTGTCTAAAGCTTTCTGGCAAATTCCCATAGCACAAGCGGATCGCGAAAAAACTGCATTCTTCGCGCCAAACAAAGGTACTTTTCAATTCAAGGTTACGGCCTTCGGGTTATCTAATGCCCCTGCGACACAACAGCGGTTGGTCGACACTTTGTTCGGTCCCGAGTTCGAATTAAAGGTATTTTGTTATCTCGACGATATAATCATAGTTAGTAAATCATTTGAAGAACATGTCAGTTTGTTGAGGCGTGTTCTAGAAAAATTAATGAAGGCTAATTTAACTATTAACTTGGCTAAGTGCCAATTCTTTCGAAGCGAGTTAAAGTATTTAGGTTATATTGTCGATAGTCAGGGCCTAAGGACAGATCCGGCTAAGGTGGAGGCCATACTTAATTTTCCTACCCCCACTAATAAAAAAGAAGTGAAAAGATTTATTGGAACAGCCTCGTGGTATCGTCGTTTCATACCGAATTTTAGTACTATAGCGGGTCCGTTAAATAAACTGACGGCAGGCGGTAAAAAGTCGCCTCCATTCACTTGGACCCCTGAAGCCGAACAGGCATTTGCTAAGTTGAAATTTTACCTTACTATAACTCCAGTACTGGCGTGCCCCGACTTCAATTTACCGTTCGAGGTGCACACAGACGCCAGCGACTTCGGTGTAGGCGCGATGCTGTGTCAAACAGTTGACGGGGTCGAGCACCCAATAGCATATATGAGTCGTGCTCTCAACGGAGCAGAGCGTAATTACAGCGTCACGGAGAGGGAGGCTCTCGCCGTGATAGTAGCCTTAGAACACTGGAGATGCTATCTTGATAACGGAAAAGTCTTTCCCGTATACACTGACCACGCGGCACTTAAATGGTTTCTGTCTCTTAGTAATCCTTCGGGTCGGCTCGCTCGCTGGGGCGTGCGACTATCTTCTTTTAATTTCGTTATTAAACACAGAAAAGGCAAAGACCACATAATTCCGGACGCACTGTCTCGCGCGCCCGTCGCGGAAATAACTACGGTGGATAACGGAAGCGCGGAGCCGACTGTCCGTGACTCACCGGACACGGCAGATACTTTTTACAAGAAAATTTACGAGGGTTGTCAAAACAATCCTAGTAATTTTCCTAACTATATTCTACATAATTCTAAATTATATCGTTATTCAAAAAATAATAATAAACTAACTAAAGACTTTGACTGGAAGGAAGTTGTTCCGGTTGAACAACGTAATGAAATAATTCTAGCTAACCATGCGTCACCAACATCTGCACATTTAGGTATATTTAAAACATATAAGCGGTTGACGCGTACGTATTACTGGCCGGGTATGTATCGCGATGTGGTAGAATTTATATCAAAATGCGAAGTCTGTCTCGCATATAAACAACCTACACACGCGACCTTAGGTAAAATGGGTAGACCGAAAAATTGCGCAAGACCTTTTCAGACTATATCTTGTGACCTAGTCGGTCCACTACCTAATTCTCGGAAACAAAATAGTTACATCCTCGTAGTGACTTGTTGTTTCACTAAATATTGTTTATTGTGTCCGTTAAGGCAAGCTACCGCCGCCCCGATTTGTAAATTCCTAGAGGACAGCGTTTTTCTAACTCACGGCGTTCCTCAATCTATTATCATGGACAACGGTTCACAATTTATAAGTTCACAACTAAAGGAATTGTTATCTAAATACAAAGTTCCTAGGATTCATTACACCCCTAAATACACTCCACAGGTAAACACAGTGGAAAGATACAACAAAACCATAGTCACGGCGATCGCAACTTTAATTGATAATGATCATAGGTCTTGGGACGTTAATTTACCTAAAGTTCAATTTGCTATTAACAACTCAGTTAACGAAGTCACAGGTTTCACGCCTGCTTTCCTAACATTCGGTCGCGAATTAGTGACTTGCGGCTCTCATTTCGTTGATAACGACTCGGATGAACTTGTGTTTTCGCCTAGGGACAGCTATGCGGAAAACCTAGGGCATTTAGCCTCAGTATTCGATAGGGTTCAAACCGCGTTATGGCATAGTCATCAAAAGGCTTCACAACGGTATAATACGCGTCGTAAACAAGTTGAGTTTAAAGAGGGTGACATAGTATGGAAGCGTTGTTTTTTCCAAAGCGACAAAGCAGCTCATTTCTCTAAAAAATTGGCTCCTAAATTTGAAAAATGTCGCGTCATAGGTAAACGTTCACCATTGGTATACATTCTTGAGGACAGACATGGCAAGGATATAGGTGCGTGGCACATAAAAGATCTAAAACTAAATGTTTTTAAAACATAAACAAGCATCGCGCTAGTCATTGTTTTATAAGAAAACAATACACTAAGTGTGATCTCCTTGCGTCCTAGTACATACATTCATACTTTTGTTATCTACTTACTTGTAACCATGTTGACGACATCCAAGAAACTTGTTTATCTAACTAGTCTAAATTCTACTAAAATTCCTTAAGAATCTCATCTAAGTGATGATTCGTGGGTTCGATTCCTATGTGGAGACCTATATGTTAGGGTAAAGTTTCAATAATAGTAATCTACTACCTTAATCTATAATAAACTAAATCTGTATTTGTTATAAAATTAAAATTTTTTTTTTTAGCTAATCTAAATACATTTACTACTTCAATCCATACTTTAAAAACCTACATATTTTTTAAATAACTTCTAAACGTAATATAATAATATAATAAATTTTGCTACTCATGGTAAACTACTTAAATCTAATCTGTAATTGTAATATAATAATTTGTTTTCTTTGGTAATCATAATATACTTACTACTCAAATCTATAATAACAAAGATAAAACTCGTCATATAAAATGTTCTATCATAATGCATTAACATTTATAAAACAGGGTAAATGCGGTTAATTCAATAATTTTCTAAGCGGGTATTTATCCATTCTTAATAACTCGTAGTGGCGTCAAACCGCTGTCTCGAGTTGTTTCGTATATCTTCGTTCGGGGTCCCTCGGCAGTCGTCGGATTTATTCGTGACCTTACACTCGAACGATTGGAATGTGCATCATTTGCTAATTCGTTTTGTTGATAACGCTCGCACAGGTGCATGCGCACGCAGTTCTCACGCTGTTATCACTAAGTCTATTGCGTAACTGATCATTAAAGTTAATGACCCATTAAAATTTAATGACACATTAAATATTTTAAAAAAAAAAAATTTCTCTCCCTTGTCATCCTAATGACATATTAAATTATTACTATAAAATTCTCTCTAGAACTACATTATAAAGGTGTAATCACACTTAATAATTAAAACTATAAAGTCATACAACATTTTTGTTCTTTCTCTTTGGATTATATAGATGTGAACTTCTGATCACAACCTAAACGTGACAAAGTTCGTATCTTTTGGGAGTTCTGTCAGTTTATCGCCTAAAGCCTATTTAATCGTGAGGAAAAAGTTATGTCAATGCCTACTCATTGACAAACTATTTAATCTTGATAAGCTATTGTCAAGGTTCGGGCTAGCCCGGATAAAGGTACATGTTAGTTCTGTTGCTGTTCGGACGCTAAACATCCGGACATGTCAACTTAGGGAGCTAGCATTTTAGGAATTGTAATGGCGAACTTTCGGTAAAAATTTAGTCTAATCTTGCGAATGTACGTATTAGATAGCTAAGTCTAATAGGTCAGTTAAAAAAAAAAAAAAAAAAAAAATGCTAAGGATTTTTTTTTTTCCCTAAGAGGGGGGGTACTGTTACGTTGTGAACTAGATTCACACGTAATATATCAATAATATTAGAACATTGAAAACAATAGAAATTAACAATTGCACCATAACGAATTTCGGGAGTCCCTACATAGGATTCTCGACCGTATTCCTCGAGGCATTAAGATCACTTGGGCTAATCAATACTTCGGCTCGCCGGTGGAGCAGCTGTTGTCCATATTAGGCGTTGTGCGGAGGGGGCGTTACAATATTCGATTATTCAGTATTGATTGGCTCTCGCAGTCAACGGCCGTATGCCGGCGGTTAGAATATTCTAGACGGAAGCGAGTTGATAAATTCACGGTGCGCCGTCAACGCGACATATTCTGTTTGCTATAGTGACGAGAGTATTGTTTAACTAGTGATTACCGTTACTTTGTTCGCGTGTGTAAGTTCTTTGTCCACTTGGACACCTACGCCAGGGCTAATCTAAACCCCTGTTCCACACTAATACGCTACGGGAGAGTCTGCCCCTTCCCGAGCGCTACATCCCGACACCGAGGTCTATTCCACGGGCGACTACGGGAACCTAGCCGGTCAGCGCTTCCCTACGCTGCGCTGCCGACCCCAAGACGCCGCTACCGCGTCGAGCATCTGCGCTGCTGAGCCAGACCCTCCAGGAGGACCTACCCCATCTATATTACATTCCCGCCGTCCGTGCGCCGAAGAAGACTCGAAGCTAAGTGTCGTAAAGAGATTGCAAGTAAATTCTCATAGCTCACACCCTGAGAAACTTAATAAATATATTGTTTCGTGTCTTGTGCTTTCTATTATCTCTCCTTACTCTCTACCCTATCTTGCTTACGTCGACCGGCCTCCCCGGCGACGTAACATAAGGTAGTTTCAATAAGAATTATACGAGGTGCTTCGTCTTTCTAGATTAGTAACTAAAATATAAAGTTATAAACACAGGTAGTATCACGATTAGGACTCACCACTGCACTAAAAGTTGAGAGAATAACATGAAAAATCAATTTGTTAAAAATATTTCTTGTTTTTGACAGTTCCCGCCTGTCGCCATTCTTTCCCCACGTCATTCACAGTTTAGTGCTTCACCACGTAGCACGTGTCGGTATCACTAAACTCTCTTGGTTTTCAGTTATTTTTACTAAAGTGTAGTTAGGAAGATGCCGAAACGAAAACATCGCGATCATGATAAAGATAATGAGGATTATATTACTAGAAAAATAAGAAAACTGGAACGAAAATTAAAACGGGCTCGGAAACGTCACTCGTCCGACTCTTCGTCGCCATCGTCGATAATCTCAGTACAGGACTTAGATCAACCAGAAGGTAGGTGATATTATGTATAATCCCGGTCAGTCTTAAATAAATTTGGGTGCGTTCTTTTCATTGGAATCGTAACATACACCCAATAAAACATATGCGCCACGTTCTGTTCATTGGAACTGTAACATACAGCGCTTCATCATTACAAGGTTCGCTCACCTCATAGGATTTGAGCATAAACCTACTTAATAAATAATAAATCACTACAATCAGATTTATTCAGTTTCAAAATTAAGTTACGATGTAATTATTCTACCGCACAAGTATGAATTTTTTCAAATACCTACCCTACATTATTTCATAACGAATTTAAATATTTAATTTTAGCTGAGCCTAACGAGGGACATTTGGTCGACCATGAGGTCGTTCCTGAGGACATATTTGAACTCGGAACTGCAATTGTACCTAGTGACAAGACCGTAACTAATGATAGTATACAATCAAATTCGGAAAAGGGTTTGACCCTACCCTCCGAACCCACACAAGAATCTGAACTAGACAATGACTTGCTAGAAATCCTGGGCAAGGATTTGTCGGCAGTGACAGAGTACGGCTCTGATATACATGATGAGTTAAGTACTCATTTACAACACATAGTCACATCCGGATTAGACAAAGACACACGTAAAGAACTCGCCAACAAATACCTCGTGCCCGCAAATTGTAAAAAAATCGCAGCGCCATTACTGAATGACGAAATAAAGGCAGCCTTACCCGAGGTAACAGTCAGACGCGACAAAGGCCTAGAAAACAGACAGAAACAAATTACATGTGCTATATCTTGCATAAGCGGAGTGATATCGTCTCAACTACAGATTAAAGATAAAGACAATGGCTTACTAAAGAAACTTATGGATTCCACAAGGATTTTATGCGACGTTCAATATTCCGATTCCATGAAACGACGTTATTTTGCGAGCACGGCGCTCAAAAAAGAGATCAAGGATCATGTTGATAAAACAAAGGTAGATAAGTATCTCTTTGGCGAAAACTTAGCAGAAACGCTCAGATCAGCTAAAGCCGTGTCGAAGTCAGGTTCAGAGATAAAGGCCACTCAAAATAATAATAAACAATTCAGAAAGCCAGCGAATCAGCAACTCCTGCCATCGACTTCAAAAAACTGGAGGCAGACCCCGCCGAATCGCGGCAGACAGGCCACGGCGGGGTCTCAGAGGGGTCGGCAGACGGGACCGCCTGCGCAGCAGACAGCGACGCGCGCTCCGCCCGCAGGCTCATCGAGGCAGTCGCGTTATCAGCCGCCGCCGAGACAAACCGGCCGACGTTAGACGAGGTAAAATATGCTGGACGGCTAACGTCATTTTTAACACAATGGTCACTCATAACCAATGACCACGTTATTCTGTCGTGGATAAATGGATATAGCCTACAATTCACTAGTACTCCGGTTCAAAATGAACCGCCGCAATGTCTTTCTGCTAGTATTAAAGAACAATCTTACTTTGACGAAACAATTAATAATCTTGTAAACATAGGAGCAATATCAAAATGTCAAGAACATCCCGAACAGTATTTGTCTAGCATTTTTTTGAGACCCAAACCTAATGGCAAAATGCGTTTCATTCTTAATCTAAAAAACTTAAATAAACACATACCGACCAGTCATTTTAAATTGGAGGACTTACGTACCGCCATCAAACTAGTCACAAGCAACTGTTACATGACTACAATTGATATCAAAGATGCGTACTTATTGGTTAATATGGACGAAGACTCTCGGAAGTATTTGCGATTTATCTATGACGATCTTTACGAATTTAACGTTTTGCCATTTGGTTTGAACACAGCTCCGTATGTTTTTACCAAACTGATGAAACCGGTAATAAAACTATTGCGAACGGCTGGGTACATGTCAACTATATACTTAGATGACTTTTGTGCCATACTACGATTATAGATGTGACGTATAATTAAGAATCAAACGAACTTACCTTGTGATGTTTGATTCCAATTATGCGAGGGTCTCAACCGAAGACGATTACAATATTTACAAGCAGCAGCACATGATATTATGCCATCTCAGTCACACATTTAGAGCTATTAATAAAAAATAGTAATGAAATTGCATTTCCTGTACCCCCTCCTAATCTGCCACGGCAGGTTGCGCCGGCGTTGACCTCATTATTTTAAAGTAGGTTTTGTGTCATAAACACTTTTTTTTTTTTTTTTTGGGTTCTTGGGTGGGTTGGGCTATGTAATCGTCTTCGGTTGAGACCCTCGCATAATTGGAATCAAACATCACAAGGTAAGTTCGTTTGATTCTTAATTATACTTCGGGTTCTCAACCGAAGACGATTACAATATTTACAAGCAGATGTTTAGAGAGGCTTCGTAAAAGAAAGAAAAAATAAAGTGTTAAATCAGCAACTTTTAATGTAAATCATTAACAAAAAAATCACAGGAAATCAAGATATCAAAAGTACATTTATCGTAATCTTAACAAAGTTAATAAAATAAATGTTTTTATATATCTCTTATTAGTTATGTAATGTTAAACACTGCATTAACAAATTCTGTTTCATTTATTTCTATAATATCTCTGTAATAATATTTTAAGAAGACATTAGAGGAATCACTCCAACCTGCTGCCTTGCGAACCACCTCCAGATTAACCCCGCGTCTGTAGGCGGCAGATGAAGATGCTGCCCGAGAGCTGTGCGCTCCAAACAAAGATATATCTATACCACTGTCAGAAAGCGATTTTTTTACCCAATGCCCTAATGTTTGCGAACATACTTTATTATGAGGCTTACGTACTCCTATGAATAAGTGACCATTAGATTTATTAATTCTCAATGATTTAGTTCTGTCAATATATGTTTGCAAAGCAAGGGCGGGACATATAGAAGGATTCTCACGAATGTAAGGTAATCTGATCAGAGGTTGGCAGGAGCCAGGTCTTGAGGTCTTTATGAGATCTGTAATTTTTATAATAATTTGATCATTATGTACCGATATATTTTCTAATTTGATTAAACTAATCGTCTGCATTCTCTGTGCTGAGGCAATAGCTAATAAGGTACAAGTTTTGGATGATAAGTTGGGTAGTGAAACATTATCATAAGGATATAAATTAGCAAGGTGTGATAAAACTTTATTCGTGTCCCATGTAACATTGTATTTTGGGCAAGGGGGTTTTAGCCTGTACACACCTTGTAAAAACCTATTAATACACTGATCCAATGTAACGTTAGTTCCTAATATAACAGATAGCGCAGATCTGTGGGTATTCAATGTACTATAACCAACACCTTCATTAAATTTCTTTGTTAAAAATTCTATTACATGATATGGTATAACATTATCTAAATAGTTTATATTATTTTCTCTACAAAATAACCACCAACCTTTTAATGAACTATTATATTGTTTTAAGGTATTTTCTGAAAAAGAAGCCATTATAATGTCTATTGACACTAATGGAATACCTCGTTTTATCATTGCCTCCCTGATAATTTGGCTGCCACCAGGATAAGCGACGCATGAAGTGGATGGCAGTCTCTGAAAGGAGAATGTAGCAAATATTTATCAGGGCCAAAAAATATTTTTTCCGAAATTATGAGCCTGGACCATAAGGGGAACCAGGGTTGTGTGGGCCAGAATGGTATCACCAGTATACCTTCTGCCTTGTCTATAATTATCTTTTCTAAAACCTTAGCTATGAGACTAAAAGGAGGAAATGCGTAAAAAAATAAACTATGCCAATTTAGTGTGAACGCATCAACTACTTCTGAATATGGGTCCAGTTTCCACGATGCGTATTTAATACATTTGTAATTTTGAGCAGATGCAAACAAATCAAACTCTGGATTACCCAAAGAAGTGACAATTTGAGCAAATGCGTGATCAGCTAACTCCCATTCAGTATCTATATTTACGTAGCGAGACTCACGGTCTGCATCTACATTCTCACAAGACTTTATGTAGGATGCGAAAACGAAGATGTTCTTCGACTCACAGAACTGCCAAATTTTTCTGGCGAGTCTGTTCAATTGCATGTGTTGTACACCACCCATTCTGTTTATATAACAAATTGCAGTGGTGTTGTCTATTCTGAGTAAAATGTCGCAATCTCGTAAATTTACAGCAAATATTTTCAGTCCATAGAACGCAGCTCTTAATTCTAGAATATTTATATGGTGAGTTAAATCACCTTCTGACCAATTGCCATTTGCCGTTTGACCATTACATGCCACACCCCAGCCAGTGTTAGATGCATCGCTAAAAATTTCTAGTGAATAATTATTTTTACGAATAGAACAGAAGGATGATTCTATGTTGTTTATCCACCATGAAAAATCTCCACGAAGATTGGAATTTATTTCCATTCTTCTGTTATAATCATCCGAAGAATTTAAAGCGAGAAATTTTTCTCGTTCAAATAATTTTGAATACATCCAACCATAACTGACAGCAGGACATGCTGAGGTTAAAAGACCAATATATTCTGCAAAATATCTAATAGTGCAAGTTTTTTTACTCATAATCTCTACTGTCCTCGTTTTTATTCTTTGTTTCTTTTCGTCCGGTAGGTGTATGTTCATATCTTTAGTATTAAAAACAAACCCTAAAAATTTGCAAATATTGCTTGGGACCAAGACACTCTTTTTAGTGTTTATAATAAATCCTAAAAATTTTAAAATATTCTTTGTCTTATTAACGTTTACAAGACACTCCTCATAGGATGGCGCCATGCATAAAAAATCATCAAGGTATACTACTGATAAGAGGCCCGATGAGCGCAAGCTTTCTAATACAGGTTTTAATAATTTGGTAAAAACAAAGGGCGCAGTACACAAACCAAACGGTAGTACATTAAACTCATAAATTTGTGTTTTCCAACAAAATCGTAACAATTTTCTATCACTTTTGTGTATAGAAACCAAAAAATATGCGTCTTTTAAATCAAGAGTGCACATAAAATAGTTTACATCCAGCAGTTTAAGCGCTGTACGATAATCCTCCATTTTAAAGTGCTGTACACTGATAAATTTATTTAAGTTTTTCAAATTTAGGATAAATCGATGTTCTCCGTTTGGCTTGGGTACTGTAAAAACAGGTGATATAAATTGCCCTTGACAGGGCGTGCAAGGCGATATAAAATCGGATTGTAAAAGTTCTAGAATACAATCGTCAATAATTTTAACTTGTGATTGTGAGCTACAGCCCTGATTTTTGGGCAGAATAATTTGTCTAGGTACTTCTTTAAATGGTATTTTATAACCTTTTATCCAGGATAGAATGACAGGGTCATCAGTTAATGAACACCAATTTTTATAAAAATATTGTAGGCGTCCAGCTAATAGGTACCTGTATCTCCTCGTCTAGCGTCCCCTCGCATGATGTCGTGCATAACCAGTCCCGCGGCGTCCCGTTGTCGCTGTTGTGTGTTGACGGCGGTCGCGTGGCGGTCTCCGGGAAGCAGGGGGCAACCGCGACTCGGCCGTTGCTGCACGCGGCGCCCCCCTCGAGTTTAAAGCACCACGCTGCGCCTGCGGCTGGGTGGCTCCACGCGCCCTATATACTGGCCGTTGTGGAGTCGGCTTCATTTCTGAACCAGTTTTACTAATAGCTTTAGACGATTTTATATGTTCAGAAAGGTCTGATCCAAAAAGATTTTCGTCAATCTTAGTATTTTTTATAGTATCCTTTATGTTTTTATTTAATACTAGCTTCTGCCCGCGGCTTCGCCCGCGTGGCCTAGTAACAATTAGCATATTTTTCTTCAGAAACAAATTCCGGTCCTGCACGGCCCGGTACGGTACGGTTCCATCCGGTCCAGTCGGTCCGGTCAGTCCGGGCCGGTCTGGTCGGTCCGGTCCTGATATGGAACCTACATGCCAATTAGCATATATTTCTACAGAAAAACAAAACCGGTTCGGTCCGGAACGGCCCGGTACGGTGCGGTTCCTTCCGGACCGATCAGGTCTGATCCGTTCCGGTCCGGTCCGGTCCTTATATGGAACCTACATGACAAATTTGGCATCTCTAGACCCAGCGGTTTGGGCTGTGCGTCCTCTCGCAACTACGTTTGCGCATATCTCGCTTTCCCGTGGGATTTTGAAAAATCCTTTCTTAGTACATCCCTAGACGTCGTAAGGAACCTACATGCCAAATTTGATATAGCCTCGCAACCTCGTTTGCGTATATCTCGGTTTCCCGTGGGAATTTCGAAAAATCCTTTCTTTGTACACCCCTAGACGTCGCCATCGTAAGGAACATACATGCCAAATTTGGAATCTCTAGACCCACCGGTTTGGGCTGTGCGTTGATATACCCTCGCAACTTCGTTTGCGTATATCTCGGATTCCCGTGAGAATTTTGAAAAGAAACATTACACTAAATGTTAAGTTGAGCAAATCGCCACATATTAGTGAAAACCGCATCCAAATCGGTTCAGCCGTTTCTGAGATTAGCGTGTGCAAACATACATACAAACATATAAACATACAAACAGACGGACAAAAAAAAAACGGTCCGGTCCGGTTCGGTCCGGTCCGGCACGGACTCGGTACGGTGCGGTTCCTTCCGGACCGATCAGGTCTGATCCGTTCCGGTCCGGTCCGGTCCGTTCCGGTCCGGTCCGGTCCGGTCCGGTCTAGTCGGTCCGGACCATATAAGGACCCTACATGCCAAATTTGGCATCTCTAGACCCAACGGTTTGGTCTGTGCGTTCTCTTCGTTTGCGTATATCTCGCTTTCCCGTGGGAATTTTGAAAAATCCTTTCTTTGTATATCCCTAGACGTTGTAAGTAACCTACATGCAAAATTTGGAATCTCTAGACCCAGCGGTATGGGCTGTGCGTTGATATACCCTCGCAACTTCGTTTGCGTATATCTCGGATTCCCGTGGGAATTTTGAAAAGAAACATACACTAAATGTTAAGTTGAGCAAATTTTACGAAATTCTTGTTCTATTGCTTATTCTTCATCGCCCTAAACAAATTTTTTGGAAATATATTCAATGTACAGACAAACTTTTTTTACGCTTTTATTATATTATAGATAGATATTCAAAGCGGCATATCTTCGTGATAAGGATTCTTTATGATGGTTGTCGCATACAAGTCTACCAGCATCACTTAACATTTTGATAATGTCTGAAGGTACTATATTTTTTGGATCAAGGGCCCAATTCAAGACTTGTCCTATAGCTGTAAGACTACTAGCTAGTTGATTTTGTTTACTTTGGCTATAAAGATCTTTCTTCACATTTATGTCCGAAAGTGCAGCCTTGACTTCTAAGTTAAGTTTTGGTGCACTCATTAATGGGCAATTTTCAGGTGTTAAATATAATTTTAATAACTCTGATGAGGTTTCTTTCGGCAATCCATTGGCGAGTATATGTGTCCATCGTGGAGCGATGTCCTTGTGAATATTAACGCCATAGACTTTTTGGCCCGAAGGGTCTTCGCCAAGGAGCTCTAGAATTCCTGGTTCTAGGATTAGTTCTGCATCATCGCGATTATCTTGGACACCAACATCTAGTACTGGCGGTACAGCAACAGCAGTAACTGGCTCGGGAATAGAATTTATCTCCGAAATGACCACAGGCTCAGATTCAGCCTCGGGTTCAGGGTCAGCCATATCGCGCACAGAAAAATATTCCTCATTTATATTATCCTCACAGTGTACCTCATTATCCAGGTGATCTGTAATACCAGACAAGCTAGTTTATACCTAGTGCACATTATTAAATATGTCGCAGTGTAGCATACGGTCATGAGTATGGACATAGACGCTAAGCAGAACGAGGGTGCGCCATCTAGCGGCGTGTTGAGAAAACGTTGCTTTGGCGCGCTTGGGCGGAGCCGTGGCGGTTGGCGGGCTCGAATGGACACAGTTGGTTGTCGAGCGCCATAGAGAGTAGTACTCGTAGTCACGGAACTGTCGCGTTTTACCTAGTGTCTATTTTGTATTGAGTCATATTAAGAAACTGTACCTAATAAAAAATGTGTGTTGTAACAGCGATTGAAAAAAGACCTAGACTGAGGTTTTTCTTGCGGCATTTCTTTTCCATCAGTGGTCATTCCGAAGTGCTAGTAAATTCAATAAACATTCTTTAAGTAAAACTAAAACTGTTGTTTCTCTCATATCACGACTACCCTCGATGCGCCCTTTGTGATGTTCAATTTCACATCGAATTACCGCTAGGCTATCCGACATCAGAAGTGGGATGCAAGTCGTGGTATTGAGAGTTTAACAGATCTCAGTCTGGTCTCATTCAGTCTAGTTGTGATGGGTAAGACGTGACAAATCAAGAAAGTACGTGTTCGATGTACGACGGACAGTCTGCTGTCGCCGACCACGAGTGATGGAGTTTGCGGACTACGAGTAGCGGATTCTACCGACAAAGAGTATCGTATGGTGGGTACTTAACCTCAAAATGTATGCAGATTCTAATATGGTGTAATTTCAGGTGTATGACCGTGCGATACTCGACGATGTGTGACGGGTAGCTGAGGCTGAGACGCGACGCGCACCAGGCGGTGGCGGTACTGGCGGTGCAGCGGCGGCGGCGTGGTGGCGGCGTGCCCCGAGTCGCAGTGCAATTGAGGCAGAGACGTGCCACGACACGAGTGAACACGGGTGTGTGTGCCCGTGGCGGACTGAACGAGACGAGGATCAGCGGGTCAGCGGTGTGCAGACTCTGAAGTGGACCAGGTTTGCTCGTGATGGTGGCGAGTTGGCGAGGCAGACGGGACCACCGGCGCAGTCGAGGTGCCCGGGATGTCTAGAGGAGAGTATTGTTTGATAATTTTAAAGTGAACACCACTGAGCAATGATGTTGTATTTTGAGTTATAAATTTTGAAAAGTTTTGTTTTCATGTAAAGTGAGAGACACTTAAAATTAAATTTTGAGAGATAGTTGCTCAATGGTTTCGATTGTGGAGTATAATTTAGAGTTTAGTTAAAATTGTGCTCACAAAGTAATGTGCCATTTTAAGTTAACGTACCAATTTATAATGTTGAGTCTGATGAGGACAGTGCCGGTGAAGGCCCTTCTAACTGTGTGTGAACACTTACTGTCTCATGGCTACTTATTTGATTAAACCGCACGCTTCAGTCGTAGTCGTAACTGCGAATTCAATAGAGTCGTACAGGGCGCGATGCGCGGCTGAGGGTGTGGCAGTCTATGTCTCATGGGAGACCATGTCATTGTGATGACCACAGATGACCATGTATATTGAGTATACCGATTCCATGTGGGAATCCTTGTCTTTATGTCTCATGGGAGACCATGTCATTGTGATGACCACAGATGACCATGTCATTGTGATGACCACAGATGACCATGTATATTGAGTATACCGATTCCATGTGGGAATCCTTGTCTTTATGTCTCATGGGAGACCATGTCATTGTGATGACCACAGATGACCATGTTATTGTGATGACCACAGATGACCATGTATATTGAGTATACCGATTCCATGTGGGAATCCTTGTCTTTATGTCTCATGGGAGACCATGTCATTGTGATGACCACAGATGACCATGTATATTGAGTATACCGATTCCATGTGGGAATCCTTATTTTTTTTTGTGGCTCCTTGTTATTTTTTTTGTGACCTGTTAGTAATGTGTGTTGATCGTGTGACTTTGATTTTAAAATTTTGATTACCTATGTTAACTTACTATGAGGCATACTTTCTTCCTTATTTTTCTGTGTACCTACTAACCTTTTAGTCAGGTTAAGCCGAGCGAGAGTTAGCTCCATTATTCAAAATTGAGTCATTTTTATTTAAAAGAGTTTTGATGAAACGAAGGCAAATCTTAATAAGGTTTCTATTGGTGAAATAGTGACAAATAAGTTTTGAGTAATGAGAAAAGTTTAGTTGATTTAATTACGAGTTACTGTATTGAAATGTAATGTAATGACCGGACGTTTTGTGTCCGATGTGTCCGATGGACTTGACATTGTATGTTCGATGGACTGAAGTTATTGTGTGACTCGATGCCTATGGATAGAATTGAGTTTGTGTGTTGAACCAACACTGTTGGTATGAGAAGTGATGCAATGTAATGCATTGTAGTATGTTAATTAAGTTTCTTTGAGTAAAGTTTTCTGATTACTACAACCGATCCCTCTGTTGTTAAGGCCAAGAGAACCGAGTAGATTGTATTGGCAAAATACATGAAGTCTAAGTACCAATTTTATTGACGTGAGTAATGATTATTTTACTGTAAGTGATTTAGTTTTGTTTTTTTTTAATTTTGTCAAAACTGGTTTCATGACTTCAAGCTGCATATGTTGGCATGTAGTCGTAGCTCCGGTCTAACCGAAGAGTGCGCGATGCGCATCTAACTATGCATCCTATCACTGGTTAAGTGAAATCACTGGTAAAGTGAAATCGCTGGTCAAGCGAAATCGCTGGTTAAGCGTAAAATTTTAGAATGGTCGCTGGTCAAGTGACTACTAAATTCAATGCTGCTCAAGTAATGACGAAAAAAACTATCACTGGTCAAGTGATTGAGGTTCTAAAACCAGTTTGTTGTTTGTACATGATTGTTTGATGAAACAAGGTCACAGGGATGATCTAGTGGTTGGTCACGGGGATGATCAGCTGTAACCACGGGGATGGTTATGGCACCTTGCTTTTGATGAACTCCGTTATATTCGGTTGTTAATTGATTTTATTTTCATTATTGGTACTAAGCTCTTCATGGTTAGGTACTTGATTTGCTAAGCTAAGTGTGTTTACTTAGAATAGAAGTAAATTGGACTTGATATTGAAACTTTGGATTTTAGTTAGAGAGAAAGTCCTATGTGTGGTCAGGAGTGACCGAACGTTGTGATGCTGTGTGAGTGTTGATTGTTTCAGAATCACACGCGAGGACGCGTGTCTTGCAGAATGGCCGTGTCGCAGTTTAGCATACGGTCATGAGTATGGACATAGACGCTAAGCAGAACGAGGGTGCGCCATCTAGCGGCGTGTTGAGAAAACGTTGCTTTGGCGCGCTTGGGCGGAGCCGTGGCGGTTGGCGGGCTCGAATGGACACAGTTGGTTGTCGAGCGCCATAGAGAGTAGTACTCGTAGTCACGGAACTGTCGCGTTTTACCTAGTGTCTATTTTGTATTGAGTCATATTAAGAAACTGTACCTAATAAAAAATGTGTGTTGTAACAGCGATTGAAAAAAGACCTAGACTGAGGTTTTTCTTGCGGCATTTCTTTTCCATCAGTGGTCATTCCGAAGTGCTAGTAAATTCAATAAACATTCTTTAAGTAAAACTAAAACTGTTGTTTCTCTCATATCACGACTACCCTCGATGCGCCCTTTGTGATGTTCAATTTCACATCGAATTACCGCTAGGCTATCCGACAAATATTTTTTCGCACTACCAATATTTCTCATCACTATAAGAGTGAATAATAATATAAGGTTCGATATTATGAAAGTTTAATTATGATCTTCCACACTATTAAAGTGTAGGAAACACGTTTCTCAACACTACTAAAGTGTAGTATTTAATTTTCCTCGACACTGTTAAAGTGGAGTATCTACCTTTAACCCTCAACACTTTTAAAGTGGAGTATTTATGTATATTCCTCGACACTATTAAAGTGGAGTACTTATATTCATCGACACTATCAAAGTGAAGTACGTATATAATCCTCATATATCGCCACACCAAACGAATAAAGCCGTTATTGCAAAAAGTAAATTTTACAGGAACGCCAAAAAACACTAAAATTGTCATTACGCCTCTTGTAGTTGAGCAATTATAAATTAAATGGTATCGTTGGATAGGGAAAAAATTGTGCTTTAATATGTCATATATAATACTGAAAAATATACAATAATAATTTCAATAAACACGAAAACTAAAATACTTTTATATTCGTCTAAATTTATTAATTTGATTTTTTTGTGTCCTCACTTACGGCTTTATTCGTCTGAAATGTTAGCAAGGTGCTGTTTGTAATAAATTCAAATCGACGTTTTTAAAGGTATTTTTAAACCTAATGACACCGTGTAATAAACTTATGCGCTGATATTCGTGTACAAATATGATATCACAAAATGTTATAATAAATGTTTATCCTCCTTTTTATTCTCTCAAAGTTTGTCAGTAGAACAATGCAAAAAGTCGGGTAACCTTTAGCTTTTTTTAAATTAATTAAGTAAAACAAGATATAAGTGATTTATTTTATTATTATTATATTCACTAATTATTATTTTAACATATATATTTGTCCAAAAACAAAAAAACGCCGCCAAAACTGGCTAAATCTGAAACTAAACATAGATTACTCCTATATTACTTATTTTTCAGAAAAACATAATTTTTTCACACTTTTATAGAAGAAAAGCCTTATAATATAATACTTTTATTGAAAAGCTTATATTTTAAGTAGGATGAGTTTAATCAACAACTCTTTTGGTCCCTAATGTGTCAATGAATTAAGCTCAACTTTATTGCTTACATAGTTTTTGGCTAAAAATATGATTACGCAATACTATAACTTATACTATAGGGTCTTTCAAAAGATGTTTACGACCTATTAGGGGATGATTTCATTGCTCAAATACAACAACTTTTTTTATTTGACAAACCATCAAAATTTCACAAAAAAACTTCTTTCCCCATACAAAGACCCGAGTGACCCGACCAGCTCATTACGATTTTGTATGGGGAAGCTATAGTGAAGGGACATGTTTTTTGACCACGATTGACTATACATATATCTAACTAACTAAACTAGCTGCATTAGCTTCTTTTTGGTGTTGCGACTGTTTTTGCTATTTGGGCTCTCCTGACAACTTCCAATCAACAATCACCATCGTCACATATTTGCAATCCCAAGTACACGAATTTGTGCACTACTTCTAGATCGTGCAGTTCGTGCGCTCGTTGTAGTGTTCCGCTCTATCCACGAACATGAGTTTTGTTTTTGACCGGTTGATGAGTAGGCCATATTCGGAACTTATGTTGCTGATTCTGGACACGAATTCAGCTAATTCCGCCTCAGAGGAGCCTATTTTAGTGGTCGGCAAACCGCAGGTTACTAAGCAAATAGCCTCCTACGCGTATGCCTCCTTCCCAGTTGTCCAATACCCTTCTCATTATGTGTTCACCGATTATATTGAACAGTTGCGGTGACAAAATGCAACAATGACGTACTCCTCTCTCAGGATGAAAAGGGTGTGACGAGTCGTCCTCTAGCCTGACCTTCGACTTGCTGGTCAGATACAGGTTTTGCACGAGAAAGGTGAGATATCATTCATATCATTCATAACACCGAACAATTTGCCCCAGTTGATGCAATCGAATGCTTTAGCGTAGTCAATAAAGCAGAGGGCATCGCTGATGTTATGTTCTCTGCGCTTCTCAATCAAACTGTCTGATGTTCAATATTGTTCTCTTGTGCCCCTACCTCTGATATATCCTGCTTGCTCCTTGGATATCTGCTGAGTTGTATATGCTTCTACTCTCCTATACAGGATTCTCAAGAGGACTTTACTGGCGTGGGAAATAAGTGAAATGGTGCGATAGTTTTCACATTTGCGTGTCGATCCCTTCATGTGTAGAGGAACCACAATCAACTCAGTCCAGTCTTCTGGTCATTGTCCTGTTCGCCAGACTGTTTGGCATATTGAATGCATAACTGTGATTCTTGTTTCCCCCATAAGATTCAGCATTTGAGCTGTTATCCCGTCACCAATTTTGAAAAATCGTTTCTTAGTACACCCCTAGACGCCGTAAGGAACCTACATTCCAAATTTGAAATTTCTAGATCCAGCGGTTTGGTCTGTGCGTTGATATTATAGTTAAATCAGTCAGTCAGGACTTTGAATTTTATATTATAGATTACTTAATAACACATTAATTACAGTTTGGATCAAAATAATATAAAATTGTTTGATTACTTACATTACAATAATGGTTGTAATTTCATAAGAATAAAACAGTTTTAATCTAATACAAACTAGTTTTACGTAGGATTTCGGACGAATAAAGTTGTATTAGAATGATACTCTGTTATTCTTCCAATCAATGACTTTCCCCCGGGACGTAAGGTAAAATAATTATTTTGTTCGCCTAAGCTTTTGTATATATTTTTCGGTAGAAAAAAGACGTCAAACGCTTTTAATTACACTATTTGCAGTAAAAAAAATCTGAAAAAAATTCAGGTGATGTATTAAGGTCCGTAGATTTCAAATAAGCAAAAAAAAATTTTTTTGGTAACGTGCTATTACTGCTTTATTCGTTTGGTGTGACGATATACGAATATAATCGTCAACACTATTGATGGTTAATTGAACTTACCTTAAGTGAACTTCAACCATAATTATACGCGATGTTACATCCGAAGACATTCAAGTATACCATGTAGTCCGTAGTTGTATGTACCGCATCTTCACACAGTTTAGATTTTTATTTTTAAATTTCAAAAGTAAAAATTAGTTCTATTGACTCGCATAGTACCTACCGCCATATTGGCCTAGCAGTAATCATTCATTTTAGAGTAAGCATTAATACCATTCTGCATTTTGTATGGGGTGTAATTTTCATGTCTTTTTCCATAGCAAGCGGCGTGCGACATAAATTATGAGTGGGTTGGGAGGGACCTTGAATGTCTTCGGATGTAACATCGCGTATAATTATGGTTGAAGTTCACTTAAGGTAAGTTCAATTAACCATCAATTATACTTAGATGTAACATCCTCGACATTCAAGTATACCATGTAGATGTTTAGCGTAAATGCAGAATGATCCATGTAAATGTGAGGAACTGTAAATAAAAAATTGATTACGAATTTTGGAATATAATATCTAATAAATTAAAATTATGATAAGTTTACAATTAAATTATTGCCTGCTGATTAATTATTGCTTCTGCAAAGGCCCTGTCTTGTTCAGAATCATGTAAAGGCAAATTATAAAATTTAGCAAAACACAAAGAATGGCCTGACCACCCCGCGGTCTTTTTAATGACATCGACTGAGACTCCCGCGCGGCTTGCTGCCGACGTAGACGCATGCCGGGTGCTGTGAGAGGTGAATATATTCACATCAATGCCGCTGAATCCGAGTACTTGCTTTATCCATTTGCTAATTGTTTGCGAACTGGCGTTATGATACGGTCTTTTACACGTTAATATTAATTTATTAGTATCAGGTAAAGATCGATAGTTCTTTGTCATATTTAAGTAATCAGACAGGGTCTTTGCTGGACAAATAAATTCCTTTTCTTTAAAAAAAGGTATTATTAACTTTGGGTTAGGATTATTCGGGCCTGAAGTTTTTATAATATCAGTAATTGATATAATTACACTGGAATCATTAAACAAAATATTATTAATTTCTATAAGTGACAAAGTCTGCACACGTTGTCCCGTGGACAACGCGAGCAGAGTCACTAGTTTCTTTGATAAACAATCAAATTTTAGTGATTCATTAGGATACTGCTTCTCAAGATATGAGAGTACTAAATTTGGATCCCAAGAATTGTGGTATTTGGGTAAATTCGGCCTAATCTTATAAATGCCTTTAAAAAAACGGGAAATTAAATCATGATTACATAATTGTTTACCTAATATAAGCGACAAAGCTGATCTATATGAATTTAATGTGCCATAACTGGCGCCACTATCAAACTTCTCTGTTAAGAAATTAAGTATGATCGGAACTGATACATTATAACAATCTTGTTCATTTGTGTTACAAAAAGATATCCAATGTTTGAATGCCGTATTATACTGTTGCAATGTGCTTGTTGCAAGGGATTTAATCATTATCTCCACTGTGTTATCAGAAAGACAGTGTTTCACGAAGGCCTCGCGGATAATTTCGCGCACACCAAGGTAAGGCTTCGCCATAAAGGGTGGCTCGTTCTGGAAGGAGACAATAAAAGGTCTACGTTAGGTTTCAAGTACAGCATTTCTGAAGAAACCAATGATAGGAATACAGGGTACCATGGCTGGCTGGGCCAATAGGGAACCACCATAATACCTTTAGCTTCATCATTAGATATTTTACGGAGACATTTCATGATTAATGAAAAGGGTGGGAACGCATAAAAATAATAGAGGTTCCATTGTAACGTAAATGCATCAATATCAAATGCCTCTGGATCTCGTTTCCAGGATACAAATTTGTCACACTTCTTGTTTATCCGCGAGGCAAATAAGTCTATGTCTGGTTTGCCAAATAATTTTGTTATTTTTTCAAAACTAAGTGAATTGAGTTCCCACTCGGTGTCTATATTTGTTATTCTGGAGGCTCTATCAGCATCGACATTATCCCGAGATTTAATATATGACGCAAAGATGAAGAGGTTCCGCGCTTCACACCAAGACCAAATGTCTTTTGTGATGGTGGTTAATTTTGGGAATTGTATGCCACCCATCCTATTTATGTAGGAGATGGCCGTAGTGTTGTCGATCCTAAGAAGGATTTCCGAATTCTTAAAGTTTTTGCCAAAACTCTTTAGTCCTAAGAACGCCGCTAGTAGCTCAAGATAATTAATATGATATGTAGCTTCAATATTTGACCAATACCCACGTGTGGTTTCCCCATTACAATATGCTCCCCAGCCCGAAAGCGAAGAATCGGTAAATATTTCTAATACGTAGTGACCTTTTCTTATTGGGTTATTTGAATTCCAAATAACTTTTTTCCACCATTGAAAATCTTCGTAAAGATTAGGACATATATTCATTTTTGCGTCATAATTATCATCGTATCTTAGCAAGTTAAGATATTTTTCCCGTTCAAACATTTTAGTGTGTGACCAGCCGTATTTAATCGCTGGACACGCAGCGTTCAGGGTGCCTACAAATTTTGCAAATTCTCTAATCGACAATACTCGTTTTTTAGACATTTTATTCGTAATATCATAAATTTTACAACGTCATTTCTTTCGAATTCAATATAAATCCTAAGAATTTGCAATTATTTGTAGGCACCGTGTTACTTTTTTCTATATTTATAACGAAGCCCAGGCTTTGTAAGATTTCAACAAGAGTATTGACCGTATTCACACAAGCAATATAACTATCCCCAATACATAAAATGTCGTCTAAGTAAGCTATGACTTTGTGACCTTTGCTTCGTAAGTATGATAGCACTGGTTTTATAAGTTTAGTGAATATATATGGAGCTGAACACAAGCCATACGGTAAGCATGTGAATTCATACAAGCCCTCAAAGCGAAATCGTAGATACTTCCTGTGGGATGAATTTACTGGAACTAAAAAGTACGCCTCTTTAAGGTCTACCGTAGCCATATAGGAACCGTTCGAAATTAATTGAGTTGCCGCCCTAATGTCCTCCATTTTAAACTTAGGTATAAACATGAACTTATTTAGATTTTTAAGGTTTAAAATAAACCTGAAGCCACCTGTGCTCTTTGGTATAAGGAAAATAGGTGACAAAAACTGGTCAGCATGTTCATCACATAATTGAATTGCCCCCAAATTAAGAAGTTTAATTATTTCTTTACGTATTTCTAATTTAGAGCTAGGCGGATTGACTGGCTCTGTTATTTGATAAGGCTCTGATTCAAATAATAGTTTGTAGCCCTGTACATATGAGAGGACATTAGGGTCGGTAGTAATCTTAAACCAATTATATATAAAGTGTTGAATGCGACCTGCATGTAATACCTCTAGCGGCGGCCCCTCCTGTCGTAGCCCCTGCCCTGGTACGAGGGACGCCCGCGCTGCGCTGGTGGCGCAGTTTGTCTCCGTGCCGGCTGTGTCTGCGCCGGCGGCGGCGCTTGCTCTCGGTAATAGCGCGGCGGCGGCGGCGGCGGTGCTGTTGCTGACAAAGGAGGGCGCCCCGCACTCGTCTGCTGACGGGGGGGCGCGCGTGAGTTTCCCGGATGGCTACCGGTTCGTCGAGACACAAACGGTTGAGGCACCGCTTTTTTGATTTGTTGACTAGATTTCTCCAGAGTTTTGTTAGATCTTATATTTTCACCTAAATTGTTACCAAATAGGTGAGCGTCTCGTTTGACACCTTGTACAATGTTGACAAAACTTTTGTCCAACATTGGAATTATAATCTGACGTCTGTTTAGCGTCTCCTGATAATGTAGATCCAATAAAACTTGGTTAATTTCTGAAAGTTTTTGAATAAGCTGAATTTTATCTAATTCGGTACTTATAATTTCCGTTGTCAGAGTTGTTAGACCTGCTATTGCTGAACCTAGTTGGTTCTGAGTTTTTTCTAATCGCTTATCACGATTTTTTGCTTGTATTGTCAAAACAGCTGATACTTCAACATTTAACTTCGGGGCCTTAGCTAAAAGAAAATTCTCGGGAACCAGCAACTTATCCAATAAGGTCTCTTTAGCATCTTTAGCCAATCCTTCCAACAGTATTTTACCCCAGCGTTCAGAGATCTCAAGCGGAATTTTCTTTCCATATTTTTCATCAGATTTTTTCGCTTCGCCTAATATTGACAGTATTTCTTCTGGAACATTGTCCGTCTTATCTGCAATCTCCTCAGAGGCTGCAGCACCAGATATCGCAGATGTCTCAGCAGGATTGTTATTATCCGGCACTAGTTCATTTTCAACCGTTGTGCTCATGACTACTGATTTCAGTTGATGAGGGTCATTATTTTCCTCATGTGGAATGTAATCCATCAAATGATATTCGGAATCTGAGATGACTGAGCGGTTTGGGCTTGAGTTTTTAACTTCAATATCTATGAGTTGGGAGTAGAGAAAAAAAAAACTTATTAGGTTTATTTAATTAACTTTCAGGGTGATATCTCGTATCACCACTTAAAGAAAGTTTAAGTATTTCCGGGTGACATCGCGTGACACCACTAAAGGAAATATTAGAGAAAGATTATGCCAACTTATTGTTCCAAAAAATAACCTTCGGGATGATATCTCGTATCACCACTTAGAGAATGTTATTATGCATATTTCCGGATGACATCACGTGCCACCACTAAGGAAATATTAAAAATTATTTGTAAATAATTTTAATAAAGACGTACCTAATATAAAATTATTTTCCATCTTCTATTATATTCAAAAAACGACTTAGATTGGTTTATAACACTTAGTTATAAATTATTAAGTAACGGCGACAGTAATTAGAAAAAACAAAATATTTGTAGGTAGGTGATGAAAAAATAAACAACAAAAAACCATTGAAGTCAATATTATTTATCTTCCTACTGAAGACAGGTCATCGTTATTCATTATCACCTTTACATATAACATTTATAATGTATATTATTTATTTGAAATTAAATTACTAACCTTCTAAATCATATTGACTGTTGTTACTCGTAATACTTGGGGAACGGCGACGTCGAGACCGTTCCACTTCTTTTTGTATTTTCTTAATTTTACGCATTAAGTCGTCGGCACTTTTATCACGTTTGCGTTTTTTATTTTTACCCATTTTACTAAACGATACAGTTATAAACAAACTAAATTAATTTGAATTTAGAATAACCGTGCACTAGATGCGACACACAACACACGAATGATTACTGCTAGGCCAATATGGCGGTAGGTACTATGCGAGTCAATAGAACTAATTTTTACTTTTGAAATTTAAAAATAAAAATCTAAACTGTGTGAAGATGCGGTACCTCCAATTCGGACTACATGGTATACTTGAATGTCGAGGATGTTACATCTAAGTATAATTAAAGTGTAGTTATTATTCTCCTTGTTATTCCTTCCTCGATGAGATTACTAGGTGCAGCCCCGGATTTATGACTCGTTGGCATCACATATAAGTTTAAAGGTAAAAAGGAACGCACCCTCTACGCTATGCTCCGTCCGTCTCTATAATCTGTGGTCATTCGGTTTTTATGTCAAAACGGCGTCACGTTTTCTCCCAAACTAAAATTTTTTTTTCAGTTATTTTTGTCTCAAATTATTAACAAAAACATGGGAAAAGATCAAGGGAAGAGAAAAGAAACAAATTAATTAAAAAACTTAAAAAATTAGACGAAAAGTTGGAAAATACACAAAATGGTACGTACTTATGTATTGCATCATCCATAATGTTGTTTCTTTTTCTTTGAAAAGAAACAATTATTGCTGTAACTGTGGGGTGTTCCGTGGGGACACACGTGTTACAAATTATTTCCTGGACCTGTGGGGTGTTCCGAGGGGACACACTGGTTTTCAGTTTTTTCATAACCTTAAAGGGGTGTACTGTTGGTACTCACATTGGTTATGATGCGTTATGCAGAGACGAATTAAGTACAATACGCCTTGCATAAATGATGTATTCTAATATGTTTCTCTCTTTCGGGACAGACACAAGTGAGCAGGCCTTGTCGCCCTCAGTTTGGTGTGGCGAAAATGAGGAAAATGAACCTCCTACGCCAAATATACCGGAAGAAATAGAGGAAGAAGAAGAAAACATAGACAAAGAAATATTAGAAATCCTGGGCGACGCCCCCATCACCCAGGAGGAAGAAAAGTATTTGCAGAAGGATGTCGCAGAGAGATGGTCACAGGTTCTTAGTAAAGGATTAAAAAAAGAGGAAAAAGAGAAAATCATTAAAGATAATCCTCCCTTTAAAAATTGTGAGCGAATGATTGCTCCAAAACTAAACCCCGAAGTAGCGGCAGCTTTATCGGAGCAAAATAAAAGGCGTGACCAGCTCATTGAAAGAAGACAAGAGCAACTAGCTACCACTCTTTCATGCTTAGGTACTGCCTTGCAGTATCTCATTAAAGGTGACAACATTAATAATCACAAATTAGATTTAGTCAAGAAGTTGAATGATGCCGCTAGATTGGTGTGCGATTCCTTATATCTCGACACAAAGGGTAGACGAACCCTTGTCTTAATGTCAATAAACAAGGACATGAAAACACTCCTTGAAACATCTGAACCCAAAATTCCCATTCCTTTTTGGGGAAAACTTATCTGAAAATATCAAAACTGCCAAGACAGTGCAAAAATCGGGAGTGGATTTAAAAATTAAATCAACCCCTCCAGCCGCAACCACAGCTAAAGCGGCAATACCAGCTACAAAAAACAAGACTTTAAACTGGCGGGGCCCTCCTCGAGTGAACACCAAGGGGAGAATCAATCCAGGGGGGCCAAGTGTCAACAACAATGGCAGCAGCAGCTACATCAACAACAGGAGGACAACACAAACACGGAAGGACAATCGACCTCCACAGCGCAAATAGATGCTCAGGTGGGTAGGCTTCAATACTGTTATCTGAAATGGAAACAAATAACATCAGATAATACTATCCTTAATTGGATAAAAGGGTACAAAATTGTTTTTAAGAACATCCCCTACCAGAATTATGTACCGTTAAATAATATTTTTTCTGATAGTGAAATTATCCAACTTAAGTTGGAAATAAATAGCTTGTTGGTTAAAAAAGCTATTCAACTGTGTGAAGCACAACATGATCAGTTCTGCTCTCCTATTTTCCTAGTCACAAAACCAAATGGGTCTTTCAGATTCATATTAAACTTGAAAAAATTAAATAATTTTATTGACAACGAACACTTTAAATTAGAAGACTATAGAACAGTATGTAAACTGTTACAGAGAGACAATTTCCTAGTTTCCTTAGATTTAAAAGATGCATACTATACTGTTAATATACACAAAGATAGTAGAAAATACCTAAGATTCTTTTTTCAGGGTAGATATTATCAGTTTAATGTGCTTCCATTTGGCCTGCGTACCGCTCCATTAATTTTTACTAAAATTATGAAACCTGTACTAGGGTACTTAAGAAGGGGTGGGGAGTTGGGATACCTCCACGCGGTCCACCCTGGTAACGTCGGCGAGTAATTCCTTAGTTTCTGGACCCAACTCTGGAATTACTTGCCGACGGCCAAATTCCCGACGCGGTGGGTCTGCTCCCCGTGCTCCTACCTTGGATGGAGTACGTGGGATGCGGACAAATCCGCTCCCCCTTGCATCCGTACTGGTGCTGGGGGTGGAGCGACTGAGGAGACAACCTCGTTAAAAAACAAGAGGTGGAGCCGGCCGCGCTTGGCTCGGCCGGCTGTATGATGAGCGGTGGTGGACTCGTTCGCTCGCTGATCCTCCCCAAAAGCGTCTTCGCCCCGACTGGTGTCCGGGCCTACTCCACCCGTTGATACCGGGGGCGACCTCCGTATGGTGGAACGCGGAGGCCCTGTAGACACTGGGTCTCGCCAACCCAGACACTGCGGGGGGCGTTAAGGGTTGGGTCACATGGGCGAATGAGACCACCCTGGAAGAGGGAGTGCGCGGTGGCGCAAAGTGTCACAGAGTCCACTAAGTAAGTAGTGGACGCTGTGGCACTTGGAGTGGCGCAGGAGGCGCGGTGGAGGAAGAAAACCTCGTTAAAAAATTGAAGAAGAGGGGCCGGCGGCTCGCAGAGCCCGGCCAGCGGTCGCACGTTGTTGCGACCGCAGAGATGGAGGGGACCCTTGCCCAGCCGAGACGGCGGGCCGGGGAAGGCCCGTCGTCTTGAGGGGGCAATGGTCCTCGGTGTCGGCAGTGCACCTGGATGCGGTGTGCTGCTGACGGGGCGTTCCGGGGAGAGCGGGTCCGGCCAGTTTAACTTTGGCCGGACGGCCCTGGCGGGGTCGCGGATGTATCACAGTACCCGTGGCCCCGTCACTTAGGGGGCGAGTGGCATCCCGTCAGTTTTTTAGTGGTAAGTCCCACAGTCCCCACCGCATATTCCCCGGGCGGTGGGGCTGCTGCAAAGCATTTTTCTGACGATAATAAAAAAAAAAAAAAAAAAAAAAAAAAAGGGTACTTAAGAAAAAATGGTTTCACATCGGTGGTTTACCTCGACGATTGGCTTTGTTTTGGTAAAAACTACAGGGATTGCTTAACTAATATGCAAGCTACAATTCAACTATTAGAACAATTAGGTTTCATAGTAAATAAAGAAAAAAGTGATTTTGTGCCAAAACAGATTTGCCCTTTTCTGGGGCTAATTTTTAACAGTACAAATATGTCAATAAACATAAGTAAAGAGAAGAGAAATAAATGCCTAAAGTTAATTTTAGAATTATCTAAGAAAAAAGATATTAAAATACGTTTTCTTGCTAAGGTAGTACAGATACCAATGTTCCTACATTGGTATCTGTTTGCCCAGCCATTAAATATGGTTTACTCTATACTAAAAATCTTGAAAGATTAAAATACTTGGCCTTAAAAAACAATAAAGACAACTATGAACAAATGACTGCATTAGATAATAGTTGTTTATATGATTTAAAATGGTGGACTAAGAATATAATTAAGTCAGAAAATTTCATTACGAAAAATAATTTTCAAATCGAAATATTTACAGATGCGTCTATACAAGGTTGGGGAGCCCACTGCGGCTCACAGACGGCTAGTGGCACATGGACTGATGAAGAAATAATACTTCACATCAATTCCCTGGAATTATTAGCGGCTTTCTTTGGTTTAAAATGTTTCGCTAAAGACTTTAACAGCTGTGAGATTTTGCTTCGAATAGACAATATAACAGCAGTGTCTTATATTAATAGGTTAGGAGGAGTACAGTATCCTCATTTACATGAAATTACAAAGAACATTTGGCAATGGTGTGAAGCAAGGGATATATGGGCCTTTGCATCATACATAAATACTAAAGATAATATAATAGCAGATTTTGAATCTAGAAAAGAGTTAGGTCACACAGAATGGGAAATTGGTATAGTATATTATAAAAAAATTGAAGATTCCTTTAACACACCAGATATAGATTTATTTGCATCCAGAACTAATGCTAAATGCCCTCTGTATGTATCATGGCACCCAGACCCTGATGCTTTTGCGGTGGATGCTTTCACGTTGTGCTGGACTCAATATTACTTTTATGCATTCCCTCCATTCTCAATGATTTTAAAGACATTAGATAAAATAGTGACAGATAAAGCCACAGGTATTGTAGTAGTGCCATATTGGACAACCCAACCTTGGTATCCATTATTTAAAAAATTGTTGATTTGTGAACCAATTATATTTGAACCTTCCGAGGACTTGTTGTTTTTAAAACATTCCAGATCAATTCATCCACTTCACAAGACAACTACAATCATGGCCGGCATATTATCCGGCAGGCATTTTTAGAGGAGGGCATTGATGACGATGCCATAAACATCATGATCTCATCAATTTCAAGTAACACACTTAAACAATACATACCTAGTATTATTGATTGGGCAAAATATTGTAATACAGAAAATATATGTATAAAAAACCCACAGATTCAACAAATAATTACTTACTTAACGAAAAAATTTAATGATGGGTTATCATAATAATATGGTAGTTTAAATTCATACAGGTCTGCCTTATCCTTTCTTATCGGATCTCATATTGGAGAGGAGGCAAAAATTAAACGTTTGTTTAAAGGGTTTTTTAAACTAAGACCAACAGCACCAAAATATAATTTGACATGGGATGTATCAATTCTTTTAAATTTTATAGAGAATAGTTACTCTGAAATATGTAATTTAGATGTAGTCACAAAAAAGACTGTTACCTTGTTGCTTCTTGCCACTGGTCAAAGAGCACAAACGATCTCTTTAATTAACATTAATAATATAAGTATAAATGATGATTGTATTAATATTAGAATTGATAAAATAATCAAGACTTCGGCACCAAACAGGTGCCAACCTTTCTTAACTTTACCCTTCTTCAAAGACAGGGTGACAATTTGTCCCGCAAGGGCTGTGATTAATTATTTAGAAATTACAAGTAGTATAAGATCTACAGAGTATTTGTTTATATCGTTAAAGAAACCGCACAAAGAAGTGACTGCCAGTACAATCAGCCGTTGGGTTAAAAATACTATGGAACAAAGCGGCATAGATATATCAGTCTTCTCACCGCATAGTACACGACACGCGTCAACTTCCGCGGCGTTTAAAAAAGGAGTTAATATTGATGAGATTAGAAGAACGGCTGGTTGGAGTGGCGAATCTTCAACTTTTGCGCGGTTCTATAATAGACCAATTATAAATAATAGCCACTTTGCAGAGGCTATCTTTAGAGATTAAGAGGTTTATCTCATATTTTTTGTTTTTGGTTGTTCATTATTATTATGATTGTTTAATTATTATGTTTATAATAGCTAAATTGTTTGCAGAATTAAAAAATTAATCTATAATTTTTTTTTTTTTTTTTTTTTAAAACTCTTATTTCACAACTTGTCTTTAAACATCTGCACCTAGTAATCTCATCGAGGAAGGAATAACAAGGAGAATAATTAAATAGTCAAACGAACTTACCTGGAAGTGAAGTTCGACTGTAATTATTCGACTTGTTATTCCTTCCGAAGATGAAGAGTCCCACCCTACCCGGGGTAATTTTCAAGAAAATTACATAGACCCTATTTTGTAAAATCAAGAGTTTTTTGGCTTTGAACTTAATGACCACAGATTATAGAGACGGACGGAGCATAGCGTAGAGGGTGCGTTCCTTTTTACCTTTAAACTTATATGTGATGCCAACGAGTCATAAATCCGGGGCTGCACCTAGTAATCTCATCTTCGGAAGGAATAACAAGTCGAATAATTACAGTCGAACTTCACTTCCAGGTAAGTTCGTTTGACTATTTAATTATCCTCGACACCATGAAAGTGGAGTAAATAATACATATTATCTTAAAACATCACCGACCTTATTCTTCAAACAATTAGGTTGCATTTGTTGCATACACTTGTGAAGTAAAATTACTTTTTTACCAAAATAAAAATTACATGTGGGTAGGCATTTTTATAATGTCAGCAACTAATTTATAATTCATTAAGTATGCTTATGTTTCTATGCAATATCGAAGATTAAAACCTGTGCGTTTTAACATTATTTAAGTGAATGTAGAATTAATTACCTTGTACCTTGGTATGTATCACTATCCGATGAAGTTGATATTCGTCTTCTTTTCTTTCTTAATTTATGCTCCAACTTCTTAACCTTTCTTAAAATACTTTCGTAGTCATCCGAACGCTTCCTTTTCCCCATTATTTCCGTATAAAATTTATGCGTGACTTCGATGACACAAAAACACGTAATGAGGTCAACGCCGGCGCAACCTGCCGTGGCAGATTAGGAGGGGGTACAGGAAATGCAATTTCATTACTATTTTTTATTAATAGCTCTAAATGTGTGACTGAGATGGCACAATATCATGTGCTGCTGCTTGTAAATATTGTAATCGTCTTCGGTTGAGAACCCGAAGTATAAATAAATGCAATGCAAAGTTACGCACGCGCCTCGCTAGGTGGCGAGTCGGGGCGAGCACTTTTGCCCAGGCTTAGCTACGGGACGGACGCGTGCGGAACGGGGCATTGGAATATAGCAAACATTATTGTGTTTTATTACGAACCAAACAGTGGACATCACAGTGGCGACGAGGATGGGATAGGTAAGAGAATATTGTCCACACAATAATAAAAAACATTGGAGAAAATAGTTATCTATTTGACCTTAATGTTCTTAAGCAATAGTAGACATTTTGCAGTAAAAGAACCTACACATATTATTATTATTATATTATTTATATATTCATACAAAGTGTATGAATATATAAATAATACGGGATATTTGTGTATTCGTCATTAATTAAATCATAAATTTATTTCAATCAAAATTTATCAACGCTAAATTTAAATCTAGTTAGTAACGAGTAATGGCCATGCACCTCCTTTACATAATAATTATGATATGCGCCGGGTGGTCGAACGCAGTGCGTTTTACTTCTACCTACTTTTATTTACACTTTGTTGAAATATCGGTAAAATTTCAAATTTTACGTTCTCTAAGAGGTTTAAGATATTTATTTCTCATAAAAATTGCAATTTTAATTACTTATACGAGGAAACAATTTATGTACACAAAGTAGTCTTAACAATAATATATGTAGTCGATCGACGTGTGTCGTTGATAGACGTATCAATAACTGACGAATGGTTAGTATAACGAATAGACTAACCAGTATGGTAGATAGATAAGAAACTCCATACTAATGTCAAAAAAAAAAAAAAAATATTAATCAATTTGAAACGATTTCAAATCGCTACATTGCAATGCAATAAAGCACCTAAAGGCAAGTCAATCTGATTCAAACACAATCATTGAAATTGACTGGAAATCCTGTGCCAAGTATACTGGAACAGAATACAGTCGGAATATAATAGTGGCAAAAATTAGCACACAAAAAGTTCATCAACGTATCGCAAGGGTATATCAAGTTGTTGTTTATCAAGTAGGTATTTTTGAATTTTGTTCTAAAAGTAATTTTGCTATGAAGTAATCGCAAAGGAGGGGGTATGTTGTTCCAACATTTTGTGGCTTGATAACGAAAACTACCTCTGAAAGTTGTTGTTTTGTGCGAGTGTACCGTCAATAAAAATCGATTCGGTCGCGTACTATAAAAAGAATGTGAAAGAGGAAATTTAAACTTAGAATATAGGTATTGTGGCCGTTTAAATTTTAGAAGGTCAAATAATAAGCAAGCAAGATGCAGTTTTCTGCGCGAATTCATGTTTAAAATGGCAGCGCTGTTTAAATATGGTGTAATGTGTGAGCGAGGTGGAATGTGGTACCTACATGAATACCAAATTAAGATCACACTGACCATGGATAAATAAATTATTTCTATGGTCGATCCTTGGTCGATACAATTTACGTACGGTCAGGAGCAGGTCGACCTTTACATATTGGACTTTGTACCGTTCTTAAGTTCTATATCATAAGAGCCAAAATTTTACATGCACAATGAAATTGAATATCAATCAAGTTCTATATACTGGTCAAATTGTAGGCGATCAGTACAAGTATGTACGAAATTCTATGAGTAAACGGGGTAGGTAATCTAAAAGCAGATCACGAAATTTTAATACTAATCGCACATTTTAATAATGGGTATCCTAAGTTATTAAATTTTTAATATATTTTATAAGTTACTCATTTCAAAGGTTCATGCAGGGTATATTTAGGACCTAAATCTATAGTAGTGCATTAGGGTCTTCCTAAATTAATACACTATCTCAATATCAATGTTAAATAAAAAATAATAAGGGAATGAAATTAGATGATGATTATTATACTTACTCTGAATAATTATTATTTCTTATTATAGTAGATACCTACCTACAGTACCTACCCTCACATTTCACATACGATTGCGAACATATTTTACATTGTGACCATAATACGTTGCAAATACATTTCGCACCTGACTATCAATTTAGTATTATCTCAAAATTTTTGATTTTTGAGTTAAAATTATATTCGGAATGTAGATTTTTTTCTCTACAAACTGGTAAAACAATGGTATTTCTAAGTCATTGGGTTCTCTGATAGATGGCGTGTTATGCCACTGTTACCTAATGTACCGCTCGTCCCCGCGCGCCTGTCAAACAGTCGCATCGCAGTTGATTCACTGGCCACTCAGTATTTACAGAGACCGCATGCTATTTTGTGTCGTATTTTGATATAATACATCAACCCGACAAAATATCCGCAAAGGTGAGTAATTTTATTAAAATTATCTTTTACTTGATACTGTATTGTTTGTCAATAATTTTACCAAACTAAATTTTATTAGGAGTTGTTACTATTTAGCCTGTTCAGTTATTTCATTTTTTGTGGTTGGTAATGTTTTATTTATAAATGACACTTTAATGCATTAAATTTGTTTGAGATATGACTATAGTGCAGTTTTTTAATATCCATACGAGTTCCTTTATTTAGACTTACAACTCTATGTCGTGTTGAATATCATTGTTGGTTTCATTTTATTCTAGTGTCATCTTACAAAATGGACAGACATAAAAGAATATCAGGAATACTAATGGCAGTAAATTACAATGAGAGCGATTTCTGAGTAGCTCTCATTGCATTTCTTCACCCGAAAAAAATCATTCTGCAATTGATCCTTATCAATCTTTGGACGATTTCATCGTAGACCCCACGTATGAACCTGATGAGAACTGTCCACCGCACCGCCGCCGTGTTTCCTACAGAATCTTCCAGAATGTTGAAATTTTACAGAATGTTGTTAGTTGCTTTCTTTATAAGAATTTATGTTTTCTTTTTGAAGTTGTTTAGCTTTTTTATGATTAGTTTTATACAAGAAAATGTGGCTAGAGGTCGACTATCAAGCAGCTCATTTTTTAACGGGACACGGAAACTTTAAAGCCAAATTATTTTATTTCAAGGTTGTACCTTCTCCTTTTTGTGAGTGTTCGACCACGAATACCAGAGTAGAACAAACAGCTCATCACGTTCTGTAGGAATGTGATCTTGGGCATGACGAACGCGTAATCATGTTGGATTCTTTACATGTTACTTCGGGCGTAGTTTATTATTCTGATCTCGTAGCAAGCTGAGAGAGATATCAGGCATTTAGTAGGTTTTGCAATACATATTATTGGAATCAAAATAGTAAACAACAGCTCATAGCATCATAGAATTAGGTCCCAATAGTAACGTAACAATAGACCGTGGTGCACGGCAATCGAGCCTCACTTGATTTGCCATCTCTCTAGGGTATAATGCCTTTTGATTCAAATTGCTGTTTCTCACGTAGTTGTTAAGGAGGGAAGTCCTTTCAATATCCGACTTTCTTCTTTCTGATTAAATTCGTTGTGAGTTCCAAGACAGCTGTAGTTTTCTCCCCCGGGCCGTCAATAAGCTTCATTGCTTATTGTCAATCTGAGGTCGCCGTTGTTGATCCTGGCTACACAGGAGACACATCGGTGGGAATGTGTAGTGGGCTTGTCCCGATTAGTTTTATAGAGCAAGGGTTTTTTTGAGACTGATTTAATACTGTGTAATAAAAGACTGTTAAAATTACAATATTTTTGAGTTTAGAAGTAATAGAACACTGTTAATTTTATGATATTTTTTGAGTATAATATTTTTAAGTTTTAAAGTAATAGAACACTTAAGACTGTTAAATTAAAAATATTTTTGAGCTTAAAAGTACATAACAGAAGACTGTATTAATAATTATATTGAGTAACTAATAAAAACTTTTTAACAAACGGTTTTTTGTCTCAAGATTATGTACCTAAAATTACTTTTTTTTTGACATACTATGTAATTTCTTTAATACAGCGAAATAAAAACCGGATTTTGATCGTATTATTTCATTTTGACAACCTACTGAACAAACGAATTGCGTACTTTAAAACATGTTGTAAAGTATTAACTAAAAAATAATATTTAGTTGCGAAGGTAACATGGTATCATCACTACATAGTATAAAACAAAGTCGCTTTTTCTGTCTCTATGTCCCTTTGTCCCTTTGTCCCTTTGTATGCTTAAATCTTTAAAACTACGCAACGGATTTTGATGCGGTTTTTTTTAATTGATAGAGTGATTCAAGGGGAAGGTTTTAAAGTATCATACATTCCAAAATTCCCACGGGAAAGCGGGATACACGCAAACGAAGTTGCGCGGGTTTCGCTAGTTAACTCTGAATGGTTCTAAAAAAATACTTGTAACTTGGAAAATATGGGGCCACAAGCCTTTATTTTAACTGAATAAGAAGATGAAGAATGCACCTTTATATCAACATAAAAATGAGACCTTAAAGACGTAAGGTTCACACGTAATGATTTTTTGAATATTCAAAACGCTATATCTCGAAACAGCGTTTTTTGACTTAATACTAAGTTGATAGTCAGGTGCGATTTATTACCTACCCACCCAAGTCACTCAAAAATATAATTGGATCAAATAACCAAATGTTTCAAAGGGAAACCTGTCAATTCCAATTTGGATCACATTAAATTGTGGAGCACCATGAAATTGGAGCTGAAGCACCATTAAATTGGAGCAACGATGAGTCGATGAAAATCGAATGGTACCTAAATTGCCTATATCATGAAAATGATATCAATCTATATCAACGGGAAACCCGTCAATTCAATTTGGAACACATTAAATTGTGGAGCACCATTAAATTGGAGCAATGATGAGTCGATGAAAATCGAATGGTACCTAAATTGTCTATATCATGAAAATGATATCAAAAAATGATCTTGTATTGACAAGATCAAGAGGTGGTTCGGTGAAAACCGGAAAAAAAAAATTGTCTATATCATGAAAATGATATAAAAAAAAAATGATCTTGTATTGACAAGATCAAGAGGTGGTTCGGTGAAAACCGGGAAAAAATTTGTCTATATCATTAAAATGATATCAAAAAAAAAAAAAATGATCTTGTATTGACAAGATCAAGAGGTGGTTCGGTGAAAACCGGAAAAATAAAATAAAATAAAAATGTCAAAAAATAAACAACCGGAATATATATTATATTTTTGAGTGACTTGGTGAAAAAAAAAAAAAAAAAAAAAAAACAAAAACAAATACCAGTGGTAGTTTATAAAAAAATAAAAAAAAAAATAACAACCCATTCCACTTTAGAATTGTGTGGAACGTTCAACTTATCCAAATTAGCTATTTAATAGGTGGTGGTCAGGATACCTCCACGTGGTCCACCCCGGGCAACGCCGGCGCGTCGTTGCCGGCGGCTGAACTCCTGACACGTGTTCCGCTCTCCGTGCTCACGCTTGTGAGTGCGTGGAAGACGCGGACGCCGTCTCCTTGCCGCAGTCGCGGAAGGGGACGGCCGAGTGGAGCCCGGATGCGGGCGGAGCGCCGGCCTAACCAGCCGGCGAGCGCAGACCGTAACCCCGTGGGACGTTTTCTCATGGGGCCGGGGGCCTTGGCTTAACCGCCCGGGCCGCGAGGAAGAAAACCTCTATAAAAAATCACTCGAATCCCAAGGTTCGGACCGCGCCGAGGGGATGCGTGGCCAGTCGGAGTCTGGTCACTAGCGGTCCAACCCCGCCGGAACTGGCAACCGTGCGGGCGTATCAGTGCCCCTCTGATCGGGAATGGGCGTCGCCCCGCAGAGGAGTGTAGATCGGCCCTACTCGTGGGTTCAATTATGGAAATAAATGGAAACAAATTTAAAATATTATTAGACGAGTAGGTGGAGGAGATAGTAGAAGAGGGAAGTATAAAAGAAGACGAAACAAGGAAGAGTGAAGAGGTGCCTAGGTTCCTGAGTCCCGTCGTATGTCTGACGCGTCACGAAAGCGCGAAGACGTACGGTGGGAGCTCGGAGTCCAAAAAGGCGAAGAGTGGAGAGGCAGCTCGGTCGGCCTGCTCAGACTCGGATTCGACCGCGAGCATGCGGTCGGTCCGGTCCGTATCGGAGCAGCGGTCTCAGACCTTTCGCTTTAAAAAGCGGAAGATTGCGACTGAGGAGGAGGGCTCTGGCTCAGAGTCGACGGCCAGCGAGGCGAGTGCCGCTGCGCCGTCGGCCCAGCCGAAGGAGCCAAAGAGGGGACGCGGCCGCCCCCCCACTACCGGGGAGTACGTGGGGCTGAGGCAGGCACGCGAAGCCAAAGCAGCGGCGGATAGGGAGGCCCTGCATTTGGAAATGGAGAAGGAGGTGGCCGCACAGGCGTTGCGTGCACGCGAAAAATCCGCCAGGGCCGCAGAAAAGGCGGCCGGGCAGGCTGCTGGCGCAGACGCCAGGGCAATTGACGTCAGCGAGGAGTCGCTGACACGGGCGGAGCTGGGGCAGGCGGTGGAAGAAAACCTCCTGACCATAACAGAGGTTGGGGCCAAGTCCTCGAACCTGAAGGGGACCTTCCAAAAGTCCCTCAAGCTCGCGGTCGCCGGGATCCGGCAGGCGACCCAGGAGCTGGGGAAGAGGTCCTCTTCAGAGGAAAATCAGAGGCTGGAGGCGAAGGTCCACCGCCTGGAGAAAGAGCTGGCAGAGCTCCGCAAGGAGATGGCGGAGCTGCGCAAGGTGCGCAAGCCCGCGTCCCCGCCGCCGGTGCCGCCGGCGCCCAGAGCGCAGGCGTCGCCGTCGTCGTCTGTGGGCCGGCCGGAGCCGGAAATGTCCCAGGCGGAGTTCCGACGGACGCTGATGGCCGACATTGGCTTCATGGTCAATGCGAAGCTGGCGGGCATCAGCGACCGCCTTGCGCCAGAGCCGCGTTTGCGCCCGCCGCTGGCGGCCGATAGTTCCGCGTCCTATGCGGCTGCAGTGGCGGGGCCAAGTGTGGCCCGAGAGGCCACGGAGAAAGGAAAGGGCAGGGGTAAAAAGACCCAGCCAGCGGCGGCACCAGCCCCGGTTCGAGCTCCTGCCCCGGCACGGGCCTCAGCCCCGGCTCGAACCCCAGCCCCAGCCCCAGCCCCGGCTCCCGCTCCAGCTTCGAGTGATGAGAAGTGGACGCCGGCGCAGAGCCGAAAGCGGCGAGTAGCGGCGCGAGCGGCGGCGAAGCAGCGCCAGGTCGCCGAGTCCCAGTCCGCGGCCCCAAAACGAAAGCGGCGGGGGAACCGCAGGCGGGCGCACCGGCTACGTGCGCCCAAATCCGCGGCGGTCGTGCTGACGGTCTTGCCTGAGGCCGAGAAGCGGGGCCTCACCTATAAGGAGGTAATGTCGGAGGCGAAACGCCGCATCGACCCTGCCTCCTTGGGCATCTCTGGCGGCATGACTGTGCGCCGCGCGGCCACCGGGGCCTTTATTTTGGAGGTCCCCGGAGAGGCGAGCGGCGAAAGGGCGGACGCACTGGCCGGCAAGCTCCGAGAGGTGCTGGCGGAGGCCGATGTTAAGATCGCGCGGCCCACCAAGTGCCTCGAGTTGCGGATTTCAGGGCTGGACGAGTCCGTAACTCGGGAGGATATCCTCACCGCAGTTGCGCGCACCGGCGGCTGTCCGCCGAATGCGGTGAGGGTGGGAGAGATCCGCCCGGACTTCGGGGGCCTCGGGTCGATCTGGGTGAGCTGCCCAGTGGCAGCGGCCAAAGTCGTCGCGGGTGGCCGTCTGCTGATCGGCTGGGTTTCTGCTCGCGCGACGCTGCTGGAGCCGCGTGCCATGCGCTGCTACAGGTGCATGCAGAGCGGGCACGTCAGGGCGCAGTGCTCGGCGCCTACGGATCGTAGCGAGCTATGCTTCCGCTGCGGTCGCGCCGGGCACAAGTCCAGCGGTTGTACCGCGGACCCGCACTGCCCGCTCTGCGAGGCAGCCAAAAAGCCGGCAGGGCATGCGGTGGGCGCGAAGTCATGCTCCGCCCCCAAAACCCGCAGAGACAGGGCATGGCAGCGCCCTGCTGCAGCAGCGGACCGGCCGACAGCCCCTGAAGGGTCCTCGGCAGGCGTGGAGCCCATGGCCGTCTCTTAATTATGGTGGTGGCACTACGCTTCTGCCAAGCGAATCTGAACCACTGCGTCGCAGCACAGGACTTGCTTGTGCAGTCCATGGCGCAGTGGGAAATCCACGCGGCAGTAGCGGCCGAGCCCTACTTTGTCCCGCCCCGTACTACTTGGGCGGGGGACAATCTGGGCTTGGTGGCCATAATCACCCAGACGGCTGTGGGCGCCCCGCCTCTACGGGGAGTGAGGCGCGGTGACGGGTGGGTTGCGGCTCTGTTGGGGGACGTCGTTCTAATCGGCGTCTATTTCTCCCCCAACAGAGCCCTACCCGAGTTCGAGACCTTTCTCGCGGAGTTGGCGGCGGTCGTGCTCCAGTGTGCTCCTCGTCAGGTGATTGTCGCCTCAACGCGAAGTCTGAAGCGTGGGGTTGCCCGGCTACCGACGTTCGCGGCGAGGAGCTGCTTGACTGGGCTGCATCCAGCGGTGTTGTAGTGCTGAACCGGGGGACGGTCAACACGTGTGTGCGGCAGCGGGGGGGCTCAATCGTGGACGTTACGTTCGCGACCCCCACGCTCGCGCAGCGTGTCGAGGGCTGGCGAGTTCTGGAGGACGTGGAGACGTTGTCGGACCACCTTTACATAAGGTTCGACGTCTCCACGGTCCCAGGGACACAGGTCGGCCCGGGTCGGTCCCCGAGAAATGACGGTCCCCGCTGGGTGCTGTCCAGGCTCGACAGGGAGGAGCTGGAGCTGGCCGTGCTGGTACAGGCCTGGCAAGATGACTCCGTGGTTCCGGAGGACGTCGACGTGGAGGATGAGGCGGCGCGGCTTTGCGCGGCCATGGCATCCGTTTGCGACGCTGCCATGCCCCGTGCGGGGCCGCGTTGCCCAAAACGACGGGTGTACTGGTGGAACGGGCAGCTCGCCGTACTTAGGCGAGCTTGCGTTGCGGCCCGACGTCAGTACGCCCGATATCGACGTCGTCGGAATCAGGACGCCGAAGAGGAGTCACGCCTGTACCAGCAGTACCGCGAGTGCGCAAAGGTGCTGCAGGTGTCGATCAGGGACGCCAAGTCGGAGGCGTGGAAGGAGCTGCTGGAGGCTCTAAACCGAGACCCATGGGGGAGGCCGTACCGGCAGGTGCGCGCAAAATTGCGCCCCTACGCCGCCCCCCTGACGGAGAGTCTCCAGCCTGACGTCCGGGAACACGTCATCTCCTCGTTGTTCCCGGACAGGGGCTCATTCACGCCTCCAGCCATGGCGCCGCCGCCTGCGGCGCCGGAGGAGGAGTCTTCGGGTAGCGTGGTGCCCCCGGTGACCGAATCGGAGCTCCGGGCGGCGGTGACGCGTATGACTGCGCGCAACGCCGCCCCGGGCCTGGACGGTATACCGGGTCGTGCGTGGGCGCTGGCCTTGGAAGAGGAAGGCCTCGGGCCGCGGATGAGGCGTTTGCTCTCCGCGTGCCTTGTCCAGCGTCGTGTGCCGCTGCGGTGGAAGTCCGGAAAGCTGGTCCTGCTGCAGAAGGACGGCCGGCCAGAGGATTCGCCGTCGGCCTACCGCCCCATCGTCCTGTTGGATGAGGCGAGCAAGTTGCTGGAGAGAGTGGTTGCGGCTCGTCTCATCCGGCAATTAGAGGAGGTAGGCCCGGACCTCAGCGACCGGCAATTCGGCTTCCGCCGCGGCCGGTCCACAATGGACGCGGTCATGCGGCTGCGGACGCTGGCGGACGAGGCCGCCTCCCGGGGTGAGGTCGTGCTGGCGATATCTCTAGATATTGCCAACGCGTTCAACACGCTCCCCTGGGAGGTGATTCGGTCGGCGCTCGCGCACCATGGGGTGCCGCGCTACCTGGAGGGGTTCCTCGCGCACTACCTCAGCGCGAGAGAGGTGGTGTACCCGGTCCCTGGCGGGTGGGGCCGTAGAGTGGTGTCGTGCGGTGTTCCGCAGGGGTCGGTACTGGGTCCCCTCCTGTGGAACATCGGCTACGACTGGGTGCTGCGGGGCGCGAACCTATGGGGCGTCGGCTTGATCTGTTATGCCGACGACACCCTGGTAACGTCCCGCGGCAAAACGTACCGCGATGCGGCCGTGCTGGCCACGGCCGGAGTGGCGCACGTCGTGACGAGGATTCGGCGGTTAGGCCTGGAGGTGGCCTTGCACAAGACAGAGGCCCTGTGTTTCCATGGGCCCCGGAACAAGCCACCTCCGGGAGCGCACATTGTCGTCGGAGGTGTGTCCATCGCCGTCGAGCCGAGTATCAAGTACCTCGGCCTTGTACTCGACGGTCGGTGGACATTCGACGAACATTTCCGGCGACTTGTGCCGCGCCTGATGGGGGCCGCCGCCGCGCTAGGCAGCCTGCTCCCCAACGTCGGCGGACCGAGTGTCGCCTGTCGCCGCCTCTATTTAGGGGTGGTGCGGTCAATGGCCCTATACGGAGCTCCCGTATGGGCCGACGCTCTGACCCCACGCATAACGGCCCTGCTGCAACGACCGCAGCGGGCCATGGCGGTCAGAGCGGTGAGAGGGTACCGCACCATCTCGTGCGAGGTGGCGCGCGTTCTGGCGGCGAGTCCGCCGTGGGAGTTGGACGCTGAGGTGCTGGCGGCGGCCTACAGGCTAACCGCCGAATCCCGCGACGGCGGAAACCCATTCCCGGATGGGGTCCTCCGCTGGAGGGAAGATGTCCGGGAGTCCCTCATCCGGGAATGGGCAATGAGGTTGGAGGAGGGATCGGCGAGGGCCGGCAGGCCGAGGCGGCGCACCGTTGGCGCCATCTGTCCGGTCCTAAAAAATTGGATAGGGAGGCGCCACGGTGCGCTTGATTACCACGTTGTGCAGGTGCTGTCCGGCCATGGGTGTTTTGGCTGGTACCTGCACAACGTGGCTAAAAGAGAGGAGAGAGCGGAGTGCCACGAGTGCGGCTGCGCGGAGGATACGGCGCAGCACACGCTCGAGGATTGCCCGGCGTGGGCTGTGCCTCGCGCCGCGCTCGTGGCGGTTGTTGGTGACGACCTCTCGCTCCCGGCTGTTGTCAAACAGATGGTCGAGAGCGAGAGGTCGTGGGATGTGTTGTTTATGGTTTGTATAAACGCAACATAATCAATGTGTCAAATATCTATCTGTCAAATGTCAACAAGTTCGCTCTCTCTCTTACGCTGCAACCAAAACGGTGTACAAGTGTCTCTGTAAACTGAATATTAAAATCCATTATAATCTCTTAGATCTTTCTCATTTAAACCCAAGTTACAATAGGTTATGGGCCCAGTAACAAACGTGCTTTATAATTTGAAGTCAATTGAAGCCATTTCATCAAAATAATCGAACATGTCGTCACCGGCCGGCATGTGTGTTGAAAAACTCAAAGGAATCGAAAATTATAGCACATGGAAGTTTATGATGAAAATGTTTTTAATCCACGAAGATTTATGGGACACAGTGGACGGCACAGGCGCAGATGATATGAAAAAGCAACAAAAAGCACTAGCTAAAATTGCGCTTTCAGTTCTGCCGTCTGCAGTACCACACATCAGAAATGCAGAGACTGCCCATGCAGCATGGGCGAACCTCCAGAAGGCTTATGAAGACAGAGGACTTTGTCGTAGGCTGGGGTTGCTAAGGTCTCTGTTTGCCACCAAGTTGGGTGAGAGCACTAGTATGGAAGCATACTTGAACAAAGTCACTGAAATCTCGCAACAGTTGACAGAAATGGGTTCTCCTATTGAAGATGACTTTCTTTCGGTTATTATATTAAGTGGATTAACAACAGACTATGATCCACTCATCATGGCCATAGAAAACTCTAACGTGAAACTCTCCAGCGAGATTGTTAAAGCTAAATTGTTGCAAGAAGATCTTCGCAGAGATGACCGAAGTAAAGATGACCGATCATCAACATGTGCAGCTCTAACAGCACGTAAGCAGCCTAAGTGCTTCCGATGCAAACAAGTGGGCCACTATATTAGAGATTGTCCGAAAAACAAGAACCAAGTGACTCCAAAGACTGCTTCATCGAAGGCATCCAAGGCGCTACTCACTGCCTTGTCAGCCAACATCACCAATGAGATGTGGTACATCGACAGCGGTGCGACGGCACACATGTGCGGAGATAGAAGTCTAATGAACAATTTCAGCGATACAAAGCCATTGGAAGTGAGAGTGGCCAATGGAGATAGATTGTTTACTGCGGGACAGGGTTCAGTGAGTGTACACATGAAAAATGGTAATATAAAGACAATAAGTAATGTTTATTATGTACCTAAGTTAACTGGCAATTTATTATCTGTAAGTGCTATGGTTAAAAAGGGATTTAAAGTGGTGTTTAGTTCTGGCGGGTGCACTGTTTATGATGGGGGTGTAGCTGTAGTGACAGCCACACTTAATGATGGTGTTTACCAACTAGATACACTGAAATCGACTACTTTGAAATGTAATGTTGTAGAAGTAGATGCCTCTAACCAACTTATCAGTACAGGTGGGATCTCAGCAGTGGACGAATCAGGTAATAATCACAGCGTGATGGCTGTGATGGCCAACAATGAGAAGAAAGCATCACAGGAGGTCTGGCATCGTCGGTTAGCACATCTTAACCATCGAAGTATGGAGTTATTAAAGAAAGGTATGGCATTTGGTATTTCATATGATAGTTGTAATTTTGAACCTTGTACTGCTTGCGTGACAGGGAAACAAAGTCGTCTCCCTTTCCCAAAGAAGTCGTTTAACAGGGCCACAGGCATTTTACAGTTAGTTCATACTGATCTGTGTGGCCCTATGCCTTGTACATCATTTAGCGGTTCCAGATATTTTTTAACTTTCATCGATGATTACTCAAGAAAGACTTTCGTTTATTTTCTTAACAGGAAGGACGAAGTATTCGATAAGTTCAAAAGTTGGAAGGCTTTAGTTGAGAATCAAACTAATAAAAAACTCAAAGCCATTCGTAGTGATAATGGCGGTGAATACATGAATTCTAAGTTTCAGAGCTACCTTAGTGACTATGGCATTGAACACCAGACTACAGTGCCACACTCACCACAGCAGAATGGAGTGGCAGAACGGGCCAACAGGACCATAATGGAGAAGACTCGCTGTATGCTTCAGGAGGCTGGTCTTGACAATCAGTATTGGGCAGAGGCAGTAAATACAGCAGTCTACCTGAAGAATCGTTCCCCCACCAAAGCTGCTATCGGGTCTACCCCGGAGGAAATGTGGAGCAATAAAAAGGTATCTATTAGTCACTTACGAATTTTTGGATGTGTAGTTTATGCTAAAAAGCATGTTCGCACGAAATTAGAGCCAAAGGCAAATAAATACATATTTGTGGGATATTGTGAGAGTACAAAAGGATATAGATTAATAGATCCAGACCACCCCACAACCTGCATCAAGGCCAGGGATGTCACATTCTTTGAGAACCAGTTCTATAAGAGTAATAATGTGTCATATGATGACAATGAAGCCACATCGATATTCCCACAAAATAGTGTGAATAATCTGATTACTCCTACGGAATCATCCTCTGAGGAAAGTGTTTCAATCGAAGACCACTCTGATGGCACATTAAATTCGGTTTACACAGATACTGCACATATTTCATCTGAGGATAATTCTGAGATTGAGGAGAGTTATAATGAACGTTCAACTGCGGACGAATCATACATTCCAGATTCAGCTGATGAGGACAGCTCAAACGAGTCCTTGGATTCGTTTGGAAACGAAATTGCACGTGCCAATCTCGCCATGGGAGTTAGCTTGGATGCAGATGAGCCTCAATCTATTGAGGAGGCATTGAGTGGTCCAGATGCTGACAGCTGGAGAAAAGCTATTAAAGATGAGTATGATTCCTATGTTAGTAATAAATGTTGGACATTAACAGACCGAGTTAAGAGTCAGAAACCTATAAAATGTAAATGGGTTTTTAAGAAAAAACTCAACAAAGAGGGAGAGGTTGTAAAATTTAAAGCTAGGCTGGTGGCTAAAGGATTCACACAGCGCCAAGGCATTGATTACAACGAAACTTTCTCTCCTGTTGTTAGATACTCCAGTATACGCACATTACTGGCGATTGCGGCTCAATACAATATGAATATTGACCACCTAGATGTTAAAACCGCTTTTCTTAACGGTGATCTTGAAGAAACAGTATTTATGGAGCAGCCAGAAGGGTATATAATAAATGGTCAGGAAAACAAAGTGTATAAATTACATAAAGCCGTTTATGGATTGAAACAAGCATCTAAGGCTTGGTATGAAAAGATTAATAAAGTAATCTGTCAGAAATTAGGATTTAACAAATCTTTTTCAGAACCGTGTGTTTATTATAAATCCAAAAATGATAAGTTGATGATAATAGCATTATACGTCGACGATATTTTACTGTTTTCTACACCAAATTCATGTGATAGAGACGAGATTAAAGAAAAACTTAAACATGAATTTGAGATGACGGATTTAGGGCCAGCTAGTCATGTTTTGGGCATGAGAATAAACAAACACACAGATAAAATAACTTTGGATCAGTGTAATTATATTGAAAGACTGTTACAGAAATACAAAATGGAGGATTGCAACCCTTGCGCCACGCCTATGGAAACTGGTGTAAAACTGAAAAAGGCAGTAGGTAATAACAATAATTTTGATTACAGGGGTTTGATAGGTTCACTTATGTATATAGCGGTAGGAACGCGACCTGATATTTCACATTCCGTTAGCTATCTCAGTCAGTTTAATGATAGCTATGATGAAACTCATTGGAAGAGTGCAAAAAGGGTCTTGCGCTATCTAAAGGGTACCAAATGCCTATGTCTATCCTTTCCTAAAGCTAATATTTCAATTAATGCATTTGCAGATGCTGACTGGGGAAGAAATGAACCAGACAGGCGATCTTACACTGGGTATGTGTTCAAGGTAGGCGAGTCGGTCGTGTCTTGGGAAAGCCGAAAACAACGTACCGTTGCTTTGTCAAGTACCGAGGCCGAGTACATGTCACTCTCCGATAGTTGTAAAGAGGCACTATTTATTCAAAAATTTCTATTAGACATATTAGGTAAAACTTTCAAAGTGTCGATTTTTAATGATAACCAATCTGCACAGAAATTATGTCGTAACGCTGTGTTGAACGCTAGAACTAAACATATAGACATAAGGCATCACTTTATTAGAGAACATGTTTGTAATGGTTCAATTGATGTTAAGTACTTGTGTACTAATAGTATGATAGCAGACATATTAACAAAACCTTTGCCTAGGGAATCTCATTATAAATTTGTGAAACAATTAATGTTAAGTTAAATATTTATGTGTGAGATTAAAAATATTCTTTTTGTAAGAAACTAGTATTTATTAGATTGTTGAAAATGTAAAATTGCATATTTAATTCGTGATCTCTATTTTCTAAGTTAGTTTCATTGGAAATAGCAAAAGTGGAAACTATGCATGTTACATTAATTTAATAAAATAAGTATGTAAGACAATATTGTATAATTGGTAACTATAAGTATATAGGCGAATAGGCGGTTAATTTTGTTATGTTGGTTTAAGGGCCAGTGTTGTTTATGGTTTGTATAAACGCAACATAATCAATGTGTCAAATATCTATCTGTCAAATGTCAACAAGTTCGCTCTCTCTCTTACGCTGCAACCAAAACGGTGTACAAGTGTCTCTGTAAACTGAATATTAAAATCCATTATAATCTCTTAGATCTTTCTCATTTAAACCCAAGTTACAATAGGATGCGATGGCCTCCTTCTGCGGCGAAGTAATGACGCAGAAGGAGGCCGCGGAGCGGGTGAGGGAAGTGGATCCATCCGCCCCCCCGCTCCGCCGGAAAAGACCGGGCGGCAGGCGTTTGGCCTATGCCCGGCGACTGCCACCCTAACGGGGGCTTCCGGGCGGCGGTTGGGGGAAACCGCCGCCCATTGGAACGGAAGTCCCCCGAGTGTTGCGGCGCGCCTAGTCTTGTGCGCGCTGCCAACCGTGCCGTAGCCCAACGAGTGGGTCTTCGGACAACCGCCGGCGGGGTCACGGATGTATCTTAGTTCCCGTGGCCCCGCCCATCTAGGCGGATGAGGTGGCAGTCAGTCAGGTTTTTAGTCGGTATACCCAAGTGGTTAAAGGGGGAGCCCGACAGACCCCCGTCGCTTCCCCAGCGGCGGGACATGCAGTAATGCATTTTCCTGACTATAAACAAAAAAAAAAAAAAAAAAAAAAAGCTATTTAATAGGTTTATGGCCACAATTTATAATTAACCCCATCAAACTAGTGATGCAACGATTAGGATTCGGATCAATCGTAATCGCCGATTATCAGCATTTTTACGATTAATCCTAGGGTTCTAATCCCTTTGTCTTTGCCATCGAACAAAAAATTCAAACTCGCAAAAGAGAACCCTAATAATTTGCAAATGCTGTGTTTTTAAACAAAAACTTATCTGTTATTAATTTTGAATATTAATATTATCTATCTATATATATAAAAATGAAACCCGTTTTCCGTTGTCACGACATAACATGAAAACGGCTTGACCGATTTGGCTGATTTTTTTTTTAGAATATTCCTTGAAGTACGAGGATGGTTCTTACGGAGAGAAAAATTTAAAAATTCCCACGGGAAAGCGGGATACACGCAAACGAAGTTGCGCGGGTTTCGCTAGTAACCAATAAATAGAGTCATATTATGAGCCATTATGAGGTACTTCAAGTCAGTTAGCATTTCTTTTCCTCAATAATCCTAATCTTAATCCGAATCCCCAAAATAGGAATCGGTGCATCACTAATACAAACACGAACACGATATATATCGTTCTCGTGTCTCACATCGACTCATGCAAGTTGCGAACTCCATCTCAGGTACTGACTGGTATTATATTAATACAAAGCAGACTTGATGAATCTAGGTGTCATGCCTCAATCCTTGCAGTCATACACTTTATGGTGGCTAGGCCCAACATGGCTGATCCTAGATCAAGCACAGTGACCTATAAACACTGATCAGTGTCTTGAGTTTAACCAGACATCTGAATCCGTACCCACACAATATAAAGTGGCAAATGTCATTGGCCGGAAAATGTCATATGCATATAACAGATACATAATTATTTGCCTATAAGCCCTTTTCTGGGTAAATGTCCAGGGATTCTGGCAATAATTCTAATATTAAAAAAATGATAAAATATGGGAACAAATGGAAACGAAAGTTACAATTTTCAATCAAAAAGTATAGTGAATTTAATGTGTTTTTGTCATATTTAGGTTGATCTAATTAAAATGTATCTGTTTACATTCCCCATTATCATAGAGTATGACTCGATGCCTATGGATGATAGGCTTGAGTTGGTGTATTGGCATGAAGAGTAATGCAATACATTGTATTGTAGTATGTTAAGGTCAAGAGAACTAAGTAAACAGTATACTTAACTGAAACTTGCATTGCAATGTTTGGATTTCAGTTTAATGTAATTTTGAGAATTATATACATATATAGGTATTTGTTATTTGTGATACAATGTGTACAAAACAAACGATGTAAACGTTTGGAACTTAAACCATTTTATGAAATTACAAAACAAACGATTAAAACGTTTGGAATTTAAATACATACATAGTTGTTGTTGTGTGACATATGATGAAATCAAATTATTATAAAGTTTGGAGGAAATGTTATGGTTATACATATCATTTGTTATTTATGATTTATGATATGAACCTAATTTATCTAGTTTGAAACCTAGCATTTGAATAGACAGACTGTTGTTGTTTGTAATTCATAAGCACGGTATAAGGCTAGGATAATTTGAAGCAAATTTTAATTAATTTTATTTGTTTTATAATGATCTTACATTAAAGTTTTCAATTGATAGAGTACTAGGGAATAGTCCAAAATGAAAATATAATTTCATTAAATGAAATCATTGTTAGCAGTGGAATAGTTTCATCCAGTCTTATGTAATAACTCGCTATAAGGTAACAAATTAAATGTATCTTATATTCAGCTATAACTAACTACTTGTAGTATTAAACTATATCTCTTTATTTTAGCTAACAAGTTGCTTGGTTCAAGTTATTATAATTCTACATAATTAGATACTTTTGAACTGTGAAACTGCAGTCATTACTGTTTTATATTTTGCTAACATTGTTTAGATTAACTTCTTAACTTTATTTAATGATATAATATAGTCTACTTAAAAGGAGACGCGAGAATGTTTTGTTTAACTGTCATACTAAAATAAGACCAAATTAATTATGTATGTATGATTATTATCAGTGGCTATCATTTGGACGTGTCTTGCGAAAGGTTAATTGTTACCTTAATTAGTGTCATTTTTATAATTAAAGGAAAGGTAGACGTCATCATGCGATTATTCTCGCTATATAAAAGGTTCATTGTTGTTCAATTTGCTATTACCAGTTGTATGTATTCTAAACACTGTAACAATATGAAAATAAATTAATGAAAAAATGAATAAAAAATAATAACAATAATAATGGAAAAAAAGGCCGTAACTGGGTTTCTTTCGCCATTTCTTTTCCCCAGTGGTCAATTTGCTTTGCTTCCGAAATGGTGGTAGTTTATAAAGTAGCTTATTTATTTTATATTTAATTTTGTAAAAGGTAGATGTGCCATACTACGATTATAGATGTGACGTATAAATAAATGCAATGCAAAGTTACGCACGCGCCTCGCTAGGTGGCGAGTCGGGGCGAGCACTTTTGCCCAGGCTTAGCTACGGGACGGACGCGTGCGGAACGGGGCATTGGAATATAGCAAACATTATTGTGTTTTATTACGAACCAAACAGTGGACATCACAACTTTTATCTTGTTGGCAGAAGTTATGATGAATGTAAGGAAAACATCAACGTCACATTTAAATTACTACAGTCACTTGGTTTCAAAATTAATTTTGAAAAAAGCACTTTACAACCCTCAACGTCTTGCCAATTTCTTGGGTTTATCATCGATTCTAATAAAATGCAGATTAGATTACCAGAAAATAAAAAAGATAAAATAAAAAAAGAACTCATAAAATTCATTAAAATTAAAAGATGTAGAATAAAAGAATTCGCTCAGCTTGTTGGGTTATTAGTGTCATCTTGCCCTGGAATAGAATATGGAATGTTATACACTAAGGGTTTCGAACGATGTAAATTTCTCAATCTTATAGGACATGACAATTACGAAAAATACATGACAGTACCCCAGACCCTTCAAAGTGATTTTAACTGGTGGCTACAGGCAGTCGACACCGCTGTCTGTAAAATCCGAGACGATAGTTACAAAACAGAGATATTCTCTGACGCCTCAACTACAGGGTGGGGAGCAGCCTGTGGTTCCGAGACAGCCTGTGGTCAATGGTCAGTGGAAGAAAGCACCATGCATATTAATTACTTGGAGCTCTTGGCAGCATTTTTCGCATTGAAGGTATTTGCAAATAAACTAAACAACTGTCAAATAATTTTAAGAATCGACAACACTACGGCAATAAGTTATATTAATAGAATGGGAGGTGTACAATTCCCCCATTTAAACGCAGTAACTAAACACATTTGGCAATGGTGCGAGGCGAGGAAGTTATATATTTTTGCTTGTTACATCAAATCGAGTGAAAACACCATAGCTGACGCAGAATCGCGGAAAATACACCCAGACATTGAATGGACATTGACGGATTTTGCTTTCCAAAAAATAGTACACAATCTTGGCTTACAAATTGATTTGTTTGCTAGTCGATTAAACAATAAGTGTCCTTTATACGTATCCTGGGACCGAGATCCCGACGCATTCGCTATAAACGCTTTCACCATTTCAAAAAATTTTTTTTATGCTTTCCCTCCATTCAGCATAATTTTAAAAATGCTTAGGAAGATCATAACAGATAAGGCCAAAGGAATTGTTGTCGTACCTAAGTGGCCAACTCAGTCTTGGTACCCTATTTTTAACAAATTGTTAATTTCAAACGTGATTGTATTCCATCCTAATGAAAATGTAATAATATCTCATTGCAGCAGAGAGAACATTCGGAACAACCTTACACTGGTTGCCGGAATCTTATCCGGGAAGCGTTTTTACGAAGAGGCATAACACCAGCATCAGCAGACATAATGGCTGCCTCATTAGCTGATAATTCAGTAAAACAATATGACGTGTGTTTAAAAAAATGGTCAGAATTCTGTAAACTTAATGATTTGAGCATATTTGAAGCGCCGGTTCCAAAAATTATTCAATTTCTTACAATATCCTTTGAGAATGGCTCTCAGTACAGTACTTTAAATTCTTATAGATCGGCATTATCTCTCATACTGGGCTCAGAAGTAGGAAAAAACGATTATATTACTAGATTTTTTAAGGGCGTCTACCGATTACGGCCACCCCTACCAAAATATAACGTAACATGGGATACATCCTGTGTTTTAAATTACATAGAAACCTTAAGCCCTAATGTACAACTATCCCTGCAGGTCCTGACAAAGAAATGCGTCACATTACTAGCACTTACAACGGCACATAGAGTACAGACATTGTCCAAAATTAATATAAAAAACTTAGAAAGATTTAATGATAAAATCATTATAAAAATTCCAGACATTATCAAAACCTCTAAATTTGGCTCAAACCAACCTGTACTAATTATACCTTTTTTCATTGACAACTCCGCAATATGTCCAGCTGAAACTTTAATTTCATACGTAGATAAAACTTCACACATCCGTAACCATGATTCCCTGTTCTTGACGTTTAAAAAACCACACCATCCTGCCTCAACGCAAACATTAAGCCGGTGGATCAAGAGCACATTAAAAGATTCGGGCATTGACGTATCAATCTTTTCAGCCCACAGTACGCGGCATGCCGCTACTTCGCGTGCCGGTAGTTCTGGAGTAAATATTGACTTGATTCGCAAAACTGCTGGATGGAGCGGCACTTCCAACGTCTACTGGAAATTTTATAATAGAAGCATAATTAATAATGACGAACAGTTATCTATGGCAAGCGCCATTCTCAATCGATAAGGGAGTGAATCAATGTAAATAAGTATAACATAACATGATATAATAATATAATAATTTGTAACTTTGTAGATTTGGCTAAAGTGATTTAATGAACACTTTAAAGGACTTGCCACACTGGATGCGTTCTGCGGGCAGCGGTCCGGTCAAAGCGAACGCAGCCCGCATCATGTATGAACAACATTGTCGGACAGGGAAATCGGTCTGCGGTCAGGTCGGAGCAATCGGTCAGCGATCCGGGCAGGGCAACCGGTCGGCGGTCCGGGCGATGCGGGCAGGCCAAACAGCGGCCATCTTATTTCAGTTGCCCGCCGCCCGTTGACCGCCGCCCGCTGCCCGCCGCCCGCAGACCGCAGCCCGCCTGCCCGCACCGGTCCGGTCCGTCCGCACGCGTCCTTCTCTCGCCATGGCCCCGTCGGGCCAATATGCGTTCTTTGGTTGTGCTCGCACGGTCAGATCGCATTCTATACAAAATGTATTGAGACCGACAATGTTGTTCATACATGATGCGGGCTGCGTTCGCTTTGACCGGACCGCTGCCCGCAGAACGCATCCAGTGTGGCAAGTCCTTTAAGGACAACTTACCTATGTTATAGCTCATTATCGTTAAGTATTATTTTCTAAGAACATATTTATATCATTATAATTTATTTCATAAAAACTTGTTATAAAGTTTACATATTGATGGTAAATTTAATTTTTATAACTAAGTACAGTTCATTACAAAATTTAAAACAATGATTGGTTTCATGATATATATAAAAATAAATATTTTTAAATACTACTTATCCCCGAATACAACTTATTTCGGATATTTCCTGGCTGTGCTCTCAATATCTACCTGTGTTTATAACTTTATATTTTAGTTACTAATCTAGAAAGACGAAGCACCTCGTATAATTAATGATTAAACGAACTTACCTGAAGTGAAGTTCTATCACAATTATGCGAGGTGCTTCGTCTGAAGAGATTAGTAACTCCCTCCCACCCGTGTCCCTGTATCATCCAGGAAATATCAAAGGCGTTGTATATAATATCCAGCTCAACTTAATGACGTGGGGAAAGAATGGCGACAGGCGGGAACTGTCAAAAACAAGAAATATTTTTAACAAATTGATTTTTCATGTTATTCTCTTAACTTTTAGTGCAGTGGTGAGTCCTAATCGTGATACTACCTGTGTTTATAACTTTATATTTTAGTTACTAATCTCTTCAGATGAAGCACCTCGCATAATTATGATAGAACTTCACTTCAGGTAAGTTCGTTTAATCATTAAATGTATAATAAGAATCAGTTTTTTTCAATAATAAGAATCAGTTTTCCATAAGAAATGTGTGCCAAACATTAAGCAGTTTCAAAAATACGAAATGTGTGAATTTTGCATCAAAAACGAGGGCAGTCCGAGAGAACAAATTACTAAAATAAAATTAGATGGCAATAAATCACCGGAGTTAGTATTGATAGAATTAAATAAGAAGTTAGAGATATTGTATGAAATGCAGAAAAAAATTGACGACCTAACAGATAACGTGGACTTTTATGCAGAACAGTACCAAAGTATGCTAACCTTCAAAGAGAGTGCGGAAAAGAAAATGAAAGCATTGGAAGATAAAAATATAAATCTTCAAAAAACAAATGAAGCGCTGGAGGAGAGAGTATCGCTTCTAGAACAAAAAGAAGTTGAAAAATGCATTGAAATTGTAGGTGTGAAAGAGATAGAAAGTGAAAATACTAAGAATGTTGTTGAAAAGATTGCGAAGAAAATAAAATTAAATATAAGTGATATTGATGAGGTGAAGAGGGTAGGTAAAGAAAAAGATAATGAGAAAAAACAGAGACCAATTGTAGTAACACTAGTAACCCTTCGATCAAAAGCAGCCAGAAATGAGTGGATCAAACAGAAAAAAATGCATATAAAAAATAGCGATATTCTGTCCAATGGCGGTGATGACCGCATTTATATAAATGAACACCTGACAAAACATATGAGACAGCTGTTTTGGAGCGCTAGAACAATGTTAAAAGAAGACTATAATAGTAGATTTTACAACAAGTGCACAAAACGAATCATTTCTCTTCAAAGATAGTAATGTCGAGGATAGAAATGGTTTTGTGGACGAGTTATAAACTCTGCTTTTCACTTCGATTGCGAGGAAATAAATAAATAAACGCACGAAAAACAAGACCTGTTTCCCCTTTCCCGCCGCTTTTTTTTTTTAAATCATACGACTTTGAAATTAGGCTTGGGCTGCAGACCTATACAGCCTACTATTCAATTAATTTTGTAATAAAATAATTTTCTTAAATTAATTAAATAACCTACCGTACTTTAATTTAAATTTTAATATCTTTTATGACTTAAAAAGCACATTAGGCAAATAAATTAAAGTAAATATTATAAAATAACAAATTCTATCTCTGAACTTTTTGTTGTGTTTGGCTGTATGGCTTATTTCCTTTGCCTTGATATAGATACATTTATGAGTAGATACGTTTTTGCCCTTGTGCACAAAATTCGATTTTGTGCAGCCTATATCCTGCGCAAATAAGCATTTTCTGAGCATGAGAAGTGAAAATATATATGGATTCAAAATCTGAGAATATTGGCCAGAAAAGAAGAGGGCTCAAAAATAGTAAATATTCAAAAAGAAGGTGATATCGTGAGGATGTGCTTGGAAAAGAACATTAAGTGAGCACTGTGGAAAGACCGGCCGGCCGCCATATAGGGCCGAGCTGAGCGTGATATTCACACCGCGATTATTTTTATCTATAAAATTCAATGATTTACTTGAATATATTAGTACAAATACTGAGTTTAAAAAATACACTACAAAGGATGATTGGAGATTATTTATAAATAAGACAGAAAATGTTTTGCAGCTTATACATTTAAACATTAGATCCCTAAGAAAAAACTTTAATGAATTTCTAACTTTAATTGAGGGATGTATTGACTGCATAGATGTATTTTACTTAGTGAAATAAACATAAGAATGGAAGAATTACCACTATATAATATAAATGGATATGATATGTATGCGCAAACTAGAGAAATACGAAGAGGAGGTGGACTATTATTTTTTGCAAAGAAAGAACTAAATCTTGAAATATTGAGTACTAAGGGACGAACAATGGAAGTATTACACAGTAAGATAAAATACCAGAATAAAATCACACATATTATAGGAATATACAGACCGCCAAACACAAACAAGACAGCATGTATTGAAGAGTTAAACTCACTATTAGAAGGAATACCAAGTAAAGAAGATATAATATTGGCGGGAGATGTGAATGTAAGTGTGTAGTAAGTGTTTTTGGAGTGGTAGAGCAATTATTACGAAATGGGCTGGCTCGACCGGGGAAGTACCACCCTCTCACAGAATATCGACGTGAAGCAGCAATGCATTTCGTTCGGTGAGTGAGAGATCCGGAAGCCCAACTCCTTCCCTATCCCCTCTTTCCCCCTCCTTCTTTCCCTTCCTTTCCTCCAACCTTCTTGGTGGACAACGCATTGGTAGCGCCCCTGGTGTTACTGATGTCCATAGGCGGCGGTGACCGCTTTCCATCAGGTGGCCCGCTTGCTTGTTTGTCTACTGTATGACATAAAAAAATAAAAAAAATAAAAAATGTAAATATACTTCAAACAGGTATGGTCGTCGAGCGTTACAAAAACATGATGTGTGACAACGGCCTGCAGTGTCTTATCAACGAGAGCACGCGGGAAGAAATAGTGAGCGGGCAACTAGTGACGTCGTGTATCGACCATATATGGGTGCGTAGCGGAGCGGCCGCGGCTGCACACATGCTCACCTGTAAGTTATCTGATCATTATTTAGTGGGTGTGAATCTTGCATCAGGAAAGACAGTGCGCGATAATAATGTAAACAAAAACAAAGAAATATGTTTTTTTCATCGAAATAATATTACTACGTATAGAAATGACAGCGCCTTCAAATTTGCCCCTCCCTGGCCCCGCTCCCAACCGAGTCATAGAATATGCACTACGCAGGGGCGACACTTTGTTTATATTCTGCCTATTGGACATCTAACTGATTATTTTATTACAATATTTTATTTTACTTAATAGAAAATAGGTATAATATTAGCTTTATAGGTAGGAAGCTACATTACATTTTTGTTCTTAACTTAATATTAGTCAAAAATAAACTGAGATTAAATCAAAACTTTATAATGAAGCTATTTATATATTGAAGTATTTTGTAATATATGCAATAACTAGGAGACGGTCGCCTGCCAGACAAGACAACTCCTCTTGTTGAATGGTAACGTATCTTTACTCCGAAACTTGTTTGCCCGAATTTCATTTGTTCGAAAATGGTTGGTCGAAATTTAAAATGCTGTTTCGTTTTCCATCTTTTTGTTTTCTAGAAACAATTTTTTTTACTTAGTAACTTTATCCATATTTACGTATTTTTTACCTACTATATAAAAATATTTTGGAAATATAGTTTAAAAAATCAATATTTAAATTACATATTATTTTAAAAAAAGAATTATGAAAATCGGTCCAAAATTGAAGGAGTAATCGGCGGACCTCCAAAAAAAAAAACAATGAAACATAGAACCTCCTCCTTTTTTGAAGTCGGTTAAAAAAAAAGCAAAAAATTTTTCAGAAATAAGTACCTAAATTATATTATAAAATTGACCTACGCTTAGTACCTACGTATCCCATCTGTACGATTACTTTTTGATAATCTATGATTTTCACATAGAAATGGCGGATGCAATTATGATGCAATAGAAAATAATGAAAAAAAATTGTTTTGGTTGGTTTTACTTAATTTTTTGTATACTTACCGATGATAAGTCATGCCGCTATCTTTCTTCCTTACTGTTGAACGGTTTTTACAAGTTTTTATTGAACATGACGGCATTTTCCATTTTTTTTTTGACATAAATCCGAGGACCAATCACGATGAGCGTCGGCAAGTTTCTAAACGAGTTGATGTCTATTGGCCTCAACGTATGGGGACAAAAATTTTGTTCGCGGTGTCCGTTCTATACGTAGTAATATTATTTCGATGTTCAAAAGTTATTTGAGCAATAGAACACTTAGTACAATGGTCAATGGCACTACGGGTAAAGAAGCGCATGTTATGTATGGCGTTCCAACTGGTTCTGTTTATGGGCCTGTCGGGTACATTATGCACGTGAATAGCATGCCAAATGTAGTCAAAAACTGTTCAGTATACATGTATGCGGATGACACGTGCCTAATGTACGCCGATAGGGACGTGAAAGCAGTGGAAAAGTGTGTACAGGAAGACTTGGAAAATGTGCTTAGATGGGCACACGATAATGGAATAATCACTACATAGTATAAAACAAAGTCGCTTTCTCTGTCCCTATGTCCCTATGTCCCTTTGTCCCTATGTCCCTTTGTATGCTTAAATCTTTAAAACTACGCAACGGATTTTGATGCGTTTTTTTTTAATTGATAGAGTGATTCAAGGGGAAGGTTTTAAAGTATCATACATTCCAAAATTCCCACGGGAAAGCGGGATACACGCAAACGAAGTTGCGCGGGTTTCGCTAGTATTAAATATAAACAAAACTAAATGTATGTTAATTCATTCGCCTTATCTAAAAAACAAGCCAGTGGGACCGATACAAATTATAGGTCATACATATGATTGTTTGCACAGAAACAAAAATAATTGTAAATGTTGTAACGTAGAATTTGTGAATACATATAAGTATCTGGGGCTAACAGTAGACAGTAGAATGAATTGGAATAAACATATTGATATTGTTTGTGGTAAATTGAGGGGAATACTGTACAAGATGAAATTTCTTAAATATATAAGTAACAGAAAGATATTGTATATGCTGTATCATGCATTGGCCGATGCTACTTTCAGTTATGGGTTAAGTATATATGGCAGGACTTTCCGTACATATTTAGATAAAATTTGTGACTTACAAATTCGATTAAAATACTAGTGGATAAACAAACGAAAGAATCATGTAGACATAATTATAATATCCTTTTCAAAAAGTGTAATATTCTGCCAGTGCACGATAAAGTGAATTATTTATTAGCTATAGAACAGTTTCAAAGTAGTGAATTTAAAATAGAAAAAATATATTACAATGAGCCCAGAGTAAGTAATCGAAAAATATATAAAGAACCGGAAGCATGCAATTTTTATGGAGAAAATAAATAAATTTAAAATAAAATTCCTGATTGCAATACTTGTAGTAGTGTTAATGTTTTAAAATCAACGTTAAAGAAATCTATGTTAAATAATATAATATAACTTTATATATATAAAAGCTTAAAAATCAAACTAATAGTATGTATGTAGTATATAGGTTATAGCTACCTAATATCTAGATTAAATGAGTGCAAATGTATTTCGCCAACAAACTGTTACACAGTTTGGCGATTTTTAGTTATTAAGATATTATGTACATGTTTTGCTAAAATAAAATAAAAAATAAAAGTCTTGGTAGCAGTGGGAAGAAAGTGCCTGTATCGATTAAGGGTGCGTAAAGTCGATATGACTGAGCGGCTAACTTCAGCAATTTGTGTACCTACTCCAACTAAACGTGTTGTCAATATGCAGACCAAGGTTTTTGACACTGGAACTGTACGAAATAATTTTGGAGTCAAGCGTGAGAGGTATAATGGTGGTATAATCGATTTGCACTACTTGTCTTGTACTCCCCACAATAATCGCCTGACATTTATTTGGATTTACCGGTATACCGAACGACTTTGACCAGTTGCTGATGTTGGCGAGGTTTGTATTTAGCGTCGTAATAGCGGCATTAATATTGTTGACAGGTGTCTGCACATATATTTGTAGATTATCCGCATAGAAATGGTAAGAGCAGCTAATCGAAGAAGACAATAAATTGATAAAAATAGAAAATAGAAGAGGGGATAAAATACCACCCTGCGGTACACCAGCGGACAGACTATTCCAGTCTGACATATTACCACCAACTCGCACTGCTTGCTGGCGACCACGAAGATATGACGAGAACCAATCCAAAGCAGGGGAGGAAAATTTGAGTTGTTCAAGGATGGTCAGAAGAATATCATGGTCAACCATATTAAAAGCGTTAGAGAAATCAATGAGAACGACAATGGTTACCAACTTATCTTCCATACCTTCGCGAATGTCTTCTGTTACTTTGAGAAGAGCAGTAGCAGTGCTGTGTACAGGGCGAAAGCCAGACTGAAGTGGAGAAAGAAGGCCATTAGAGAAAATAAAAGATGACACTCTTATTGTCTGCCATAGCTTCAAGAACTTTTGAAAGGAAAGGTAAGATAGAAATAGGCCTGTAATTATTTTATAGCAAAGGAGTAGGAATTTTTGGAAGTGGTGTTACTAGCGCCTGACGCCAAATAGGAGGAAAAGTGCCACTCAGGAGAGAGAAATTAACAACGTGAACGATGACAGGAAGAATCTTTTCCATGACAGCAACGATCATGTTTCTACTGACGTCGTCGCAGCCCACCGCCTTGGATTTAATAGACATAATAATCTTACGGATATCATCTTCAGAAGATGCAGAAAAAGAAAAGGATTCAATAGGCGACTGAACCATGGAAGCAATCTTCGAAATGGTGTCGGACTTTATCTTGTTGTCAAGAGAAGGCACAGAAGAGAAATGTTTGTTAAGTTCATTAAGAGAAAATTTTAAATTCTCACAAAGAGTGGGTGACTTGCCCAAACCTAGTGAGTGAAGAAACTTCCATATGTTGGCTGAAGAAGAGTTACTGATATTATCATGGAAATATTTTCGCTTAGCCGCTCTCACCATAGTATTACAACGGTTTCTTGCAATTTTATACAACTCCCAGTTCGAATCCGACCTCCCACGCTTGAAAACACGAAAAGCGCGATCACGTCGAGTCATGGCCATACGTATCTCTTTAGAAATCCAGGGTGCAGGTGGCCTCTTCACTTTGACAGCTCTTAGGGGAGCATGAACGTCAAACAACTATAAAATTAATGTATTAAGGTGAGAAACTTTTTCGTTAATTGTTGACGCATCAAACACCATAGAAAAATTAAGCTTGGCCGCATCACTGTTTAGTTTATCTTTATCTATATTAGAAAAATTACGTATCCAAACAATTTTGGGTTTGGATTTAGGTGGTCTTAGTTTATACTGTAAAAAGATTAAGTCATGTCTGGAAAATCCTGGAGCTAAAAGCTGTCCATGTTTGGCAACATGGTCTACAGAAGATGTAAAGATTAAGTCAAGCCATGTGTCCGGTGAAGAAGGGTTATGATGTGTAGGCTCCAAAGGCAAAACAGAGAGGTTGACTGACTTAACTAGGTTGAGAAGCTTGTGTGATTGAGTATTAGTACTCATGAGATCTGTATTGAAATCACCCATGATTATGTGATGTGTGTAGTCCGAGCAGAGAGATTCTAGAATTGTCTCAAGGTGAGCGAAGTAATCTATAGTAGGAGGATAATAAACGACTCCGAGAATGGCTTTAGTACCTTTCAATGAAATTTCTACGAAAAGGTACTCCGCAGAACTGGAGTACATAGATGGAGACGACACGAGAATAGTGTAGGGTATGTCACTACGTAGGTAGATGGCAACACCACCACCACCTTTACCAGTACGGTCATTACGAATCAAGACATACCCTGGAATTGAATAAGAAGAAGAAGATAGATTCGGCTTAAGCCAGTTTTCTGAAACAAGGATAGCATGAATAGAAGCAGAAGAAGAAGTAAAAGTTTCAAGAAGATCAGCGTAATGAGAAGGTATGCTTTGCGCGTTTAAGTGGCAAGTATTAAAAAGATAGGGCTCCTTGTTGAGCACATCATTTAATAGCACACCCAGTGTCTCTGGTTCATTAAACGAATCACCACTATTATCGGACGAACTGAAATCTAATGCAGAATGAAAAGAATCATCATCGGTCATAATAATTATAAAATATAAGATATAATAAGATATAAAAAAGATTATTAAAATATAAATATAAATAAAGCTAAGTAATTTGCTCCATACGTCCTGCCGGTTGCATAGATAAGAAAATAATAAGTTCAAAAGAAACACATATCAATTACAAATAAAATTACAAGTGGTGTTTGATGTTTGATTCATGGCTATATATAATGTAATGCGGAAACAACTTTGTTACATAGTGTAATAAAAAAAAATGTAATTGAAAACAAAATAAAATTAAATATACATGAATACATTTTGGAACGTTGCCAACAAAAAAGAAAATTACGTAAAATGTCATAATGACATTGACATTTGACAGCAACGTCAAAAAAAAAAGTTCTTGTAAAAGCGAAAGTTGAAAATAAAACTTACTTCTCATAATTTTAGAAGTGACGAGAATAATAATTATTAAACGTTAACCCGCAAATGTAAAACTAAAATATACCTACAAATGCATAATAAAAATATCAAACACCACCGATAAACTATGGCTTTTGCTTGCGACAAACAAAACTTATTTGCGTGCCCTGGCTGTCCTTTTTGGTTTTGGACAATGCTCAAGCGAGACCTGTCCTGTCGTCCTCGCCGCTGCCGTTGCCGCCGCTGCCACTGGTGAAGCCGAAGTGTGAGACCCCGACGCCTGAGGCTCATCTTCTGATGCAGCAAGCAACGCAAGTTCGCTGTCAGTGAGCAGCCGCCGCCTGGAGCCATCCTTCAACTTCACAACTATAGTGCCGTCCGTCGTCCAGCATCGCCTCATCCCATAGCGCTTTCGGGCCTTCGTGAAAACCGACTGCCGCTGTCGTTTGAGAAACTCTGAGACAGCAATGGAGGTACCTTTGAGGGCTGTCTTCTTCTTCCATATAGATGCCTTCAGTGCTCGGTCAGCAAAGCGCATCAACACCGGACGGCATTTGTCCTCTGATGGTCTACCAATACGGTGACAAACAATCAGCTTCTCCGGCAACAGGTCTATACCCAACTTATCACAGAGAAGCCCTAGTGAGAATGTTCGCAGATCGCCATCAATATTTTCCGGGATGCCATTAAAAAGAAGATATTTAGAGCGATGTCTCATTTCCATAGCATCAATGGACGAAGAAATAGAGGCAATTTGTTGGCGTAACAGGTTGAGCATACACCAGACATCTGATTTGAAGCTCATAAATTCCTCCTCCAAATTGGTGACAGGGACTTGTTGAACAGGAACTGGTTGTGATGAGGTGGCCTTTAGTTTTTTCTCAAACTCTGCCATTGTCTTCATCAACTTGGCCTCAATAGCATGCTGTGTCTCCATGATGTCGAGATAGTTAGCCATGGTAGTTGTAGACTTGTATATAGTGATATGTGTTGAAAATGAGGTTATACCGGCCGGCAGGACAGTGACTAATCACTTATGGTGCATATAAAATGCTAATAACACTTATGTGTATTGATTATACCTATATATAATTTAATAATATGAGGTGCAAATTAACCATGTAAGTATATTAATTTATTAAAATTGAATTTTTTATCTGAGAGCACACTGTTCAGTTATTTCACACCTACCGCCGAAAAAAGTTCTACTCACTTCACTTTGTATTTTCTTCACTACTATGAAACACTGAGTGAACCTGAGTCTTGCGTTCGTCATACTTCTTGAACGTTCTGTGCTCTGCTTGGCTGTGTATGTAACTTATACCTGCGGACGCTACTTTAGTTGCTTCTCTGTGTAAAAACTCTGAAAATATTTGTAGCTTAGCTTTACTGTCATCTTGGTGATCGTACAAATAGTCTACCCATTTATCTAACAGTACGCTAGGGCACTTCGATACGACTGTGTTTAGTAACTCAGGACTTCTCAGGTAATCACATTGCTTAATTGATTCGGCAGCTGCGACGTCGTTTTTTATTTTAACTGCAAATGGCACTAGATCACTGTGATAAGTCTGCGGCAAGGGTTGCAATTTTTTAAACTGCATGGCAATTTTATGTATGATGAGCTCAGATCGTCCAAAGCGCAGTTCTAGTGCATCCAATATAACATTTGGTTTTGTATTGCTGATAAGTAAAGACGAAACTGCTTCTTTCGCTTCACCACGCAAACTTTTACACAGTCTTGTGACATTTTCACTGTCATTGTTACAGCATAATTTATTAGACTCTTCATAACTATTTTTATACTGTAACCACTCTAAATGATCGCCAAAAAATAACGGTAATTCCCTTGGTGTTGAAAGTCTGGACAGAAATTTTGAGTGTGCGCTGTATGTAGCTGTAGCCATCTGTTCCATTGCTCGAGCTATGTGCTGAAGGTCCGATGTGCCGGGTACAGCGGGTGCCGCCGGCGGCGGGGTGGCCGCGCGCTGCTGCTGTAGCTCCTGCTGGCTTTTATTTAACCATTCTTCAACTTTTGAAGGTCCGGCAACGGAACTGGTACGACTGGTATGAAAACTTCGCGATGATTCACTTTTCAGCGCAGCTAATTGGGCCGCTAACCGTTTTTCTATCAGGTTTTTTTCAATTTCAGCTTTCGCTTCTGCTGCTGCCAGCTCTAATTGCTTCTGTCGTGCTGACAACGATGATCTACTAGAACCTTTCTTCGAAACAACCGATGCGGGTACACCCAATGTAATATTGAGGCTACCTTCATGTTTCGGTTTCTGTTGAGCAATTTCTTTTAACTCGTTTTTCGGTAACAAAATTTCTGATTGCACTTTACGTGAAAGCACTTCACTGTTATTGTCTTCTGCGGGATATGACAACTTTTCTCGAACGACAGCTGCACGCGTTTTAACCATTGTGCGTGGCGGTGTTGTAAACATTCCTTGTTCGTCTGTTCCACTGGCTCAAAAATCCTTGGTGATCGGGCTCGAAGACCAGATTGTAGGCGATGAAGGTAAGGTGCGGTGTCCAGGATTTTGAAAATGAGTAAAACAGGCGACTAACTTGAAATAGCTTTCGGGATATACGCATTTGCATTGCATTGTGTTGTCAATTTCTTTAATTTTACTCCGTACCGTAGCGAAGACGATACATATGCATGATATACATTCATAACTGTAGATACATTAACGACTTTATTAAGCATGCATAAGGCGTAAGAAAACTTACTCAATTGTGCACATATATTTTTTATATGAATTTTCCAATTTAAATGTTCATCTATGTCCCCCCCCCGCGGAACTCCTTACTGGACGGACGTGTTTTTGATAACTCCACAGTATTATTTAAATTGAAAGTAATAAACTAGTTCACAACATTGTTTACCAAGTTAAAGTACAAGAAGACCACTGAAGACACACATAACACACATTGGATCACAATTTTGGTGTTTGTCTGGTGTGGCACGAAGAACGCACTGTGAGTCTATTTTAATTATCATCGCCATTACACTGCATAAAAAAGAGATAAAAAGCAAGGTACAACAATATAAAATAAAACAAACTGACTGTTTGGAGTACCGGGAATACCCTCTGAATAATTATAAGGAGCTGCCAACCTAACCGCATCTACCAAAGACAACCAACGTCACATACGTCAAACGTCAGATTTGTCGGCGCGTTCCATTTTTTACAATCGACGCATTTTTAGAAGATCCATTTGAAGAAATCATTTACAGAGTGTTCCATTATTTTGCTGAATTAAATTATTTACACACAGATTGTTCCATTATTCTAACTAACATCAACACAGGGACTGTGTGTGGACTGTTCGACGTGTATCATCTCACATTTGCGACACATTATATTAGACTGACTGTACAAAGATGTCACTTCTTCGTTCTCCGCCGAAAGAATGTAGTGGGTCCGCCCCGGATCTCTCGGATTTTCGTTCTGAAAGTGGAAGTGCCCCCCAAACTAATGTGGTAACAAGGCAGGAGAAGAGGAGGCGGGGCGACGTGTATGAGGAGGATTTTCGGACCTATATGTTGGAAATGAAAAAAATGATTTCTTCGGCTACAGAGTCCCAAAATAATAAATTCACTATTCTTCAAAGTGCAATAGAAGAAATTAAACAACAGAACAGTGATATCTGCAAAGCCATGGAATTTATGTCTGAAAGATACGAGGATATGAGGATGAGACTTGAAAAGAGTGAGAAGGAGCGATCCGAGAATCAAGAACATATAAAAGTGCTTGAGAGTCGAATTGAACACTTGGAAAGGACAGCACGTAATACCGGCATTGAGATTCGTAATATACCAAGTCAGAAACCTGAATCCAAAGAAGATCTAATCCGTATAGTAAAAAATATTGGGAATACAATTAAAACGAATATTTCAGAGAGTGATATCAAAGACATTTTCCGCTATCCCTCTCAAATAGCTTCGAAAATGCCAATAGTTGTCGACTTCTGCTCGGTCCTTAAGAGGGGTTAGGCGGTCAGCGAAAATTCCGATTCCGCGCCTGAGGTGTGGGGGACATCCCGGCGGCCGGCGCGGCGGCGGGCGGTGCGCGGGAGCGCGCGACTGCGAGGCAGCAGTCAGAGTGGTAGCGTAAAGGCGAACGTTTCGGACCTACTTATGTATATGGGAGTACAAGGGAAATTATTAATTATTAGGTAGGTATGTAAGTACAAGTAATAAAACACAACAAATATGTATCGAAAGTATGAAAGATTTTATTTCGCTATCTTTTTATAAGCATTTTTTACAAGAAGCAAAACATAGTCTACCTACAAACATGTTTACCTATAATATTGAAGGTATACAATTATGAAAAAATAGAAAATAAGGTAAATGAACGGAAAAAGCATCGATAGTAGTAAAATTATTGTAAGTATTGTTCATGTATGTATTTACATTATGAAGTCAAAATATGTAAGGTAAACGAACCAATAATCGGACCCGTCTGCAGTTTTCAACAAGTGGTTTAACAAGTATATTATTTACATAAAACCTGTTTTGAGAAAAATAAAAATATACAATGAAATTATTACTTAGCTTAGTAGTCAGCTACAATAAAAAACTAGTCTTTTTTTTTCAGACAACTGATATGAAAATGACGTACCATTCTATACAAGTGTGTAAGGATTACATTCGGCTGAGTCGTTTGGCGCCATATGTACATTTATACGCATATGGAGAGAGAGATTTGGTTGATGAGTAAAACTCTTAGTCAGAAGGTGAAGTCGGAATGAATATTTATTACGCAATTTGCAAGGTTTATAAACAAAATCTTTTAGCAAGGAAATCGTGTTTGACAATGAGAACATCACTTATGTCCTGGTTACAGATTAAAAGGGTCCTGTTGTGTCGCCGTCTCGCTCCCACATGACGCTCTTTCTCTGTCGCACGGTTCGTGCAACAAAACTGTTTACCCTTGTGGCGCACGGTCATATTCGGCGGCGACGCGAGCGGAGTTCCCGGTTCCCGTGGGAACCACATTGAATTTCGGGATAAGCTATACGGTCCAGTATTTTCGGAGCCTATTCAATGCAAACAAACAATCAAATCTTTCCTCTTTATATTATTAGTATAGTAATAGATATAGATGTAGGTATACTAAGTTGATACTTAGTGTACCTACATCTATATGTGCTAGTTTGATCGTGTATCATGGAGCTCTCTGTTATGTCCATTATTGGTGCATTTGCCCTGTTGTAATAAAACAAAAAGCTGATGAATAACTACCTACCTTTTACCGTTGGTAGGTTTTTGTACTAGATGGGTACCACCGCAGTGTCAGATATTTCCCCTTGAAATTTTTTTAGAACTTTTGTGTTTCGGGGAAAAGGAAATAAACCTAACTACACCTAGGAATGTTTAAAAATTACTAGACCCATATAGGCCAATTTACCCTATTTTTAAACCAGAATAAATCTACATTAGTATGTACATATTTATTTAATGTAGGTACCTATACTATGATGAAACTTACGTAGTTTGATCGTGTTGCATGGATCCCTCTGGTATGTCCGTTGTTGGTGCATTTACCTTGTTGTAATATAACAAAAAGCTGCGCAGCTAACTAAATACACCTATCTCTCTTTTTAAATTACTAGACCCAATATAGGGCATTTTACCCTATTTTTAAACAAGCAGAAATAGTAGAAATCTAGAAAGTACAGTCAAGAGCACGTGGACCTTTAGGCTGCAGTTAGACGACGCGAAAAATTTCGTGCGGCCGCCGCCGCGCGGCGGAAGAAAATTCTTTGTGAGTAACTAACTGCGCGGCACTCGCGGCGAACTCGCGGCGGCCGCGCAGTTAGTTACTCACAAAGAATTTCAACGTTATGTCCTAGTTAATAAAACATAAATTTGCTATGACTGAATAGTTAGTACGCTGTCACTGCGCGGCCGCCGCGCGATCCGCCGCGCGGCCGCCACTGGTGTCGTCAAAACGCGCCCTTACACTTCCAATATAAGCTGGCCCTGTGTAGCATGCGGCGGTGTAGCGGCTACACGGAACCAGCTTATATTGGAAGTGTAAAGGTCTACGTGCACTTGACTGTACCTATTGAGTTATTATTATATAGTAGGTATACTGGTACTTACATAGTTTGGTCTTAAAATACATGGAGCCTTTTTTATAATAAAATAAAAAAGTGCCTACCAAGTCGGTTACCTGGGTATATAAAAGAAAACTATAGATGTAACCTAATATAAAGTAGCGTAGGCATCTACCAATATAGTTCCCAGTTCTAAATTTTGATCGGTTGTCATTGTCATGCATCGTCGTTTTCTGAAATCATATTATAAATAATAGATAAGTTTGACGACCTCCGTGGCGTAATGGTTACCACGCCAGACCGCCACGCAGGAGGTCCCGGGTTCGAATCCCGGTCGGGTCATGATGAAAAGCGAACTTTTTCTGATTGGCCTGATGTTTATCTATATATTATGTATTTGTTATAAAATATAATATCGTTGAGTTAGTATCCCATAACACAAGTTTCGAACTTACTTTGGGGCTAGCTCAATCTGTGTGAATTATCCTTATATATTTATTTATTATTTATTTATAAGTAGCTAATTAGAAATAGTTGTCTTAGTAAAGCAGCAATCAATAAAAGTAACTACTTAGGTAGGTACATAAATTAAATAATATCTCAGTAGATGGGTAGTTACATACCTCAGCACCTCATTCATAACTTTAGACGACCTTTTTCTGCAAGCACTCAATTTCGATTGTGTTTTTTTTTTTATTTCCCATGGTACAGTAGTTTGTGTATTTACTTTGGACTCGTAATATTCGCGCGTTCAGCGTGGCGAGTGACACAACCCCTCCTTGCGAATGCCGAAACCAAACTGGGCCTCGCGGGTGATGCGCAGTGCGGGGTCCGCGGTTACTATGGAATCAACGAGCTCGAAACTAAATATCGTAAGCGCCATTCACATTTTTATCAAAAAGTGAATAAAAATGTTTATTTCTTTGAAATCTAAAACAGTCACGAAATTGAATAGGTAAATACCCATGTGTTTGTGATTTTATAGGAATTATTATTGTAAAACACGGTCGTAATAAGCATTTATATGAAATTTTAGAGGTGACTTCAGATTTTTTTTCTATCGAGCCAAATTTTTCAAATCGCGTTTTGGAAACAGTCATCCCATCACACATACGTTCTGTAATACATATTGGAAATTTCAGTGAGAAAAATCTTAAATTTATTAAGTAACAGCTAATAGAAGACAGCCAATTTAGCCGTTTTCACTTACTAAGAGCCCTTAAAAAAGAATCCGTACTAAGCGGATTCAAAAAATATAAGATTGCCTCAAAAACAAACCTAACAACAAACAACATCAATATCAGCGGCCCCTCAGAGAATGTTTACATTTCAGAAAGCCTAACAGCGCGTAACAAAAGAATCTTTGCGCAAGCCCGCCAATTCGCCAGCGAAAATGGTTTCAAGTTCTGTTGGACTAATCATGGATCCGTATATGTTCGCAAAGAAGAGGGCTCAAAAGCGGTGCGACTAAAGAGTGAAGATGACATAGGCAGATTGTTAAATAAGTGACTCCTAGCATTATACATTCAGGCTTACATTCCCATCACCTTCCAACTCACACCATACACGACATTAACACCATACACGACTTTCACACTCTCCCATACATTTCACACACACATCATGCATTGCAATGGATATAGTCACATAACAGAAAAATGGTTGTGCTTTTTGTTGATAGTATCTCTCGTCATGTGCATCCCGTACCTCTACCGGAATTGTCCCGTAACAATCATATATACTGTAGGGGTTGTTCCCCACACTCTATAGGAATGCTATGATAAAATGAAAGACCGTTCGTTACGGGTGATAGATGTACACTGATTTATTAATTATAAAGTAGGTTTACAATAGCGTCGTGTAAGCAAAATGATGCGGCGCGGCGTAAATTACGTAAAAATGTATGATACAACTCATACATCCTGCCTCTCAAGAAGAAATGAATTAACAGGGAGATGAGATGCTGAGAGGAGGACTACATAAAATGAGTTTGAATATAATCATAGTTGATAATGATAAAGAGATGAGTGAGATGAGACAAGGTGATAACAAAGTTTCCTAAAATCTAAAACGATATCGCGATTGATTCTAAATTATAGTCACACGTGGGGAACCTCGAATCTAATCGCGCGACTAACCATTGGAGTGGTCCCCTTGTCTATGCTAATCTTCGACGCGCGTAATTCGCTCGGAACACTCTGAATGTCCCGCACATTCACCTTCACTTCACTAGCACAATTATCTTTCACTTCACTTGCACAATCAGCCGTCGTGGCAGGCTTCGTGGCCTGCTGCAGCTCGTGCGCAGTGGGCGCGGACGAAGCCTCCGCCCTGGAGATCCGGAGACACCTTGCCTTCAGCTGCCGGTATATGATAAATCCAGCCACTGCCGTTAGAATACCGGCAATGATATATCCCAGTATGTAGTGGTGTACGTCGTGAATGGTCAATTCACCACTCGACTGTTCCTTAAGCTCAGTTAATTGCGTGTTGAGTACTCGCCACTTAGAATCGTCTTCAGGCTGTGTGATATTGTATAAACTAACAGACGTATTGATTAATTTGTTTAGCATAGACACCTCTGGAATCTTAATCTTTTCATTGATATTAATTCGATTGATGTAATTGTTGTGAGCGAATATAGTAAAGTCATTGCCTTTCATAGAGCACATATGATTAAGGTATAAGATTCCATTGTCGGTCAGCTGTTTTGACGCCACTCCGTCTGGGCAAATTATGCGAACTGCGCATTCTCCACAGCACGCGAACAGCCAGGTGTTATCGGCGTGTAACTTGACCCAGCTCTCCCGGCAACTTGATACTTCTGAAGTACATGTTGATAAACTCGAGTCACTATTGATAATTTTTATGTTGCATATAGATTGTTTTATGTTTATGTCATACACGGGTTTATCTAATGAGCATAATAACTTCTCAGCAGAGGCATGTAGGCATGTCGAGAGATCTAATTCTGATAAGAATAACACTGCGTTTCTTTTGATATTAAATGCAATGTACGGAAAGGTTGTGGAAATTCTGTAGCTCCTCTGATCACTTTTCTGTGGCACGCTGATAATTTTGTCTAATTGGTAAATGTCGTTTCCTAATAGTGGCACCTTAACTTCGATGATAAGGAACTTATCAATGATTCTCGCAGAGCTCCGTAAAAGTTTATATAATTGCATGACATCCGATATATCTATTGGAAGAACGACATCGTCAGGTATCCGTCCAGAAATTATATTTATTTGCCGTTGCAACTGTTCAGGCGGTAATATGTGTGTGCTGATGTGACCTTGATGGATATCGGTCACCGTGTCAATTAATGATTGTTGAATGCTTCTGATTTTGGTTATGATGATGTGAGTTGATAAAGACGACAATGAAAAGTAGATGCCATTGGCCGTGTCTGTCTCGATGCGTTGGGCTTCCAGCGTTAAGCTATTCAAATGTTGTTCGAAGAGAGCGAAATGCTTATTCATGATATCTTCATGTCTTTTTAATATATTCGACTCGGCTTCCATGACGATTGTTTGGTTATGAATGAGCTTTTGCAAGTGGTTTTCATTGAGTTGAATCTGCTGAATATCCTTTTGATACTGTTCGGCAAATCTCTCGTCTAAGACACCAAACAGAGCATTTGCAACATAGCCAATGCCGTTAATCAGTCCTCTTTTCTGCCTTCTGTTCAAATTCCCGGTTAAAATATTATTATAATGATCAATTTCCTCAAGTTCGTGCTCCAATTGCAAAAGAATGCTGTCATGCTGTTTATTGGTTTTCGAGGTATATACATAAGTTTCTTTCAGGTATGATAAGTGCGTATGAATGTTGTTAATGTTTTGCCAGTAGTCACTCATGTTGTAATAGATAACAATTTTCCAGTCATCTCGTATACTCTGGAGCAGCGACACCCTATCGAAATATAATCCCTGTTCATCAGTTATTTGTGTGATATTATACCCTTGTTGTAGACTAGGTGAAACGAGAAGTGATAGACACAGGAAAACGAATGCGAAGAAATTTTTAAGTCTGTTGCCTCCTCGTCGCGTGCTAGGACGTAGAGGTGCCGCAGTTGTTGTTTCATTTGGAGATTCATCCTCCTCCTCTTTGATTTCAGGTTGTGATATTTCGGCTTCTAGCAAAGGGACTAGTTTGATGACGGGTCGTTTGATAATATTGTTTTTAGTTTTGAGTGATACAACCCTTACTTGTCCGTCTTTACCTGGGTGCACTTCTAGCACTCGTCCCATAGCCCACTTTCCAGGAGGCAAGTTATCCTCCTTCACGAGAACCAAGTCATCGACTTCAATATTTTTGTTTGATGTTCTCCATTTCGATCGGGCTTGGAGCTGCTGCAGATATTCTGCCGACCACCGCTTCCAAAATTGTTTGTTCATGGATTGAACTAATTGCCATCTTTTTGGTAAGCTGATACTATCTGGATCCGGTTGCGGCCTTGATACTAACGAACTCCCGATCAAGAAATGTCCCGGTGTCAAAACTGGTTCATCGGGGTTCTCAGTCAAGGCAGACAGAGGCCTGGAATTTAAGCATGCTTCGATCTGATATAAAAGGGTCGTAAATTCCTCGTACGTCAAATGCTGTTCTCCAAGCACTCTCTTGATGTGGTATTTCAGGCTTTTGACCGCTGCCTCCCATAGTCCTCCCGCACTTGGGTATGCTGGGGCATTAAAATGCCACGAAATATCTAATTCCGCGATACTGTTAAAGAAGTCCTTGTTGATAGTAGATAAAATCGCTTGATACTCCATTTTCAGAGCCTTGTTGGCTCCCACGAAGTTCGTTCCATTATCGCTGTACACGTCCTTTGGAACGCCTCGTCGAGAGCAGAACCGCTGAAACGCGGCTAGGAACGAAGGGGTGCTTAAGTCTGATACAAGTTCCAAGTGCACCGCCTTCGTTGCGAAACATACGAAAACTGCTATGTAACCCCTTGAGGTACGTATGCCGCGTCCTTTGTTCGACTTTAACTCAACGTGTCCAGTGAAATCAACACCGACATGAGTAAATGGCCTGGAGGGCACGACTCTTGGCTGTGGTAAGTCGGCCATGATTGGTTGATATTTATTTTGACTGAATCTGCGACATCTGACACATTTCCTTAATTGACCTTTTACAGTACGCATTCCACTGATGATCCAGTACTTTTCTCTAATAAATGATAAAGTAAGCCTAGCCCCGCCGTGTAGTGTTGTAGCGTGCGCCTGCTTAATAATAAGTTCGGTGAGGCGGCTGTGTTTGGATAATATGATAGGGTGTTTTGTTGTCCAGCTAATGTTAGCGTTGCTCAGTCTACCCCCTACTCTAAGTAAGCCTTGATCATCGATAAAGGGATTGAAGCTTGCTAGCTTGCTAGATTTGCTAACATGACCTTTAGTTTTGATGTCGTTCAAATCATCGGCGAATTCATATGATTGCATAGCAATTATAATATAATTATAAGCGGTATTCAATTCGCTTGATAACAAAGTTGCTGATTTGGTGTATACCGCGGCAGCGTCGCGACCTCGAGTTCGAGCGATGAAACGCAACACCCATGCAATTGTTCTCGCAATGAATGTAAGTGAATTACTTTTATTTAATAATTCAATTATCATAGCCTCTTGATTGAAACATAAGGCTGCGGACACACTGGATTTTTTACTTTCGATAGTTGGCTCTTGATACGTACTGCCGACAGGTATATTTTCGGGTTCGATTGTGTCGAGCCATGTTGGTCCTTGCCACCACAAACGATACTCTAATAATTGATTCATTGATATGCCTCTAGTGGCACAGTCGGCAGGGTTGTCTTCCGACGTGACATGATTCCACTGTGCAGCCGGAATCACATCCTTGATTTGTTGGACCCTGTTAGCTACAAATTGCTTCCATCTAGATTGATCACCATGGATCCAACCAAGAACAACCATGGAATCTGTCCATGCGTGTAAGACAACGTTATGAGTTGGTAGAGAGCCCAACACCTTTTTTACCAATTGTGATAATAACAGAGCTCCACAGAGCTCAAGGCGAGGAAGTGATACAGTTTTATTTTGCGGAGCTAATTTTGTTTTTGCTGCAACTAATCTTGATGTGTGTTCATCTTTATCTTTCGTAACACAATAAATGGCACAAGCGTATGCTTTTTCTGACGCATCACAATAGCCGTGCAAGTGATATTTTTTTTCAATGTTACCCAAATGACGTGGTATTTTGATCTGGTTAATTTGTTTAAACTCCTGGCGTAGTTCGAGCCATTCCTGTATGACTTCTGGTGGTAGAGTGTCGTCCCATGATAAATTCAAGGCCCATGTTTTTTGGAACAAGAGTTTCACCCTAATAGTGATAGGTGAAATCCATCCGATAGGGTCATATACCTTTGACATATTTGATAATAGTTGTCTTTTAGTAGGGCAACTGTCGTCACTGCATTTTTCAAAGACATTGCTGAATACGAACGTATCTGTTGATGGATTCCATTTGAGCCCGAGAGTTTTCCTAGTCTCTGAGCAACGAAATTCGAACGGACTATTTATTTTGTCAGATGATAAATCCTTGACGAGTTCTTCCTCGTTACTGGACCATTTCCGAATATTCATACCGGCACCGCGTAAAATGTTGATAAGCTGCGTTTGAATCTGTTTGGCTTGCTCTAATGAGTTATCACCTCCCAAGTAGTCATCCATATAAAAGTTGTTTGATAAAGCCACAGAACCCAGGGGGTATTTCTCCGCGTCGTCAACAGCTAGCTGCCTCAGAGTCCTCATAGCCAAGTATGGTGCTGCTTTAAAGCCGTATGTTACAGAGGTGAGGTGGTAGTGTTGTATTAAGTCGTCCACATTCGATCTCCATAAAACAGATTGTAAGGGTTGATATTCCTTACTGATATAAATCCTACGAAACATCTTTTCTATGTCGGCGGTCATAACATAGTTATATTGTCTCCATGTAATGATAAGGCTCTGTATATCAGCCTGTAGGTTTGGTCCACGTTCCATTAAGTCGTTTAAACTGCAGCCTTTGGAGGTCACAGCTGACGCATTGAACACAACGCGCAGATCCGTCGTTGTTGACTCCGCTTTCAGGACGCCATGGTGTGGCAGGTAACAAGTAGTTACGTCGCTGGCTGCGGTCGGGATCATTTGACCTAGATCTTGATATTCCGCCATGAACTGCTTATATTTTGCTGCAAATGTATTGTTATTAGCCATTTTGTGCACGAGTTGATAGAATTGAGCTAATGCCTTCGGTCTAGAAGCTCCAAGGTTTTCTTCGAATCCAGGTTTCATGGGTAATCCTACCTCATACATGCCATTTATGAGACGATTGGTTGTTGATTGATAGAAGTCTTCGCAGTATTGCTCCCCTCTAGACATATTTGATAGTGTAGTTATGTCCTCGATGTCCCAATATTTTGATATTTCTGATAGATCGTTGATAACAACATGACAGTTGAAGGTCTTAACGTTACCAGACAAAATCCAGCCTAGTCGAGTTTGTTGGGCAATTGGTGATTGAGACGGGCCCTTTACAAGGCCGTTCATGATGATCTCCGAATATACGCTGGCATCTAACAGTATATCGATGGGTCGGGACAGATTATAGTCGGGGTCTGCGAGGTTAACATGCTGTAAATGTGGCCAAGAACGTTTCCTAAATGAACTATTCGGTAGATTATTAATAACCTTTGATATGATTAGTGCTTGAGTAGAGATATTATAGTCTCCGTATATCGACTGGCATTCTAACTTAACCATGCCCTTGCTTTGTTTAGCGCCGTCTCCTATTCCGGATACTGACGCATGATATTTTTGTCGACGAAGCCCGAGTGTTTGCGCGGCATTCTCTGAGATCAAAGAGATTTGCGATCCCTGGTCCAGGAGCGCACGTAGTGTAATGTAGGTCCCATCAGCTGATAAAACTTTTAGTAAAACCGTTGTCAACAAAATCTCTTCATCATCCGCCGACACATGATGAACGCTATGCTGTTTGATATTTTCTGTCGCCTCGGTTGACGGAGGGCGACGAGTCGCACCAGGCGAAGAAGCTTTGTTAAATGCGTCATGTAGTAACGTATTATGATCACCGTTGCATTCTTTACAACGTTTGTCGGACATGCAGCGATTGTCATAATGTCGGTATAAGCAATTTTTGCACACATTGTTTTTCGCAATAGCCTTTAATTTAGCTTCATGTGACATGCTAATGAATTTCCTGCATTGATAGAGGTCATGATTATAATTGCAAACTGGACATTTTGATGCACGAGTGTGATAAAGTTTTGATACCTTGCACGTTGGGAATTCTTTGTCAGAGGGGGCGCTGAACCTGACGATGAACGAATATTGGTTGCTTGTTTCGATGATACTGATAAGTTTTCTCGTTCTTTCGTGTGCATGGGTTCTAGAGCCGTAAATTTTCCGTCTAGGAACGTGATAAATTCATCCAACTCCGGCAACTCACGTGGAGCCTTTCGTGCTGCTTTGTAATCATTTAGGGTTTCCGAGTCCAATTTTTTCGAAATAAGGTAAACAAGTATAGGGTCCCAAGTATTTGTGTCGACCCCAAGGTTATGTATCGCGTGGATACATTCCACTGATATATCATGCAAACGCTTGAGCTCGAAGTAACATTGCTTCTGAACTGATGGTTGATTCCAGAGGATGTCTAGTTGATTGTTGAATAGTCGCTGCTTGTTGCTGAACCTATGTACCAAAATATCCCATGCTGAAATGTAGTTTTCTGATGTTATAGTCAGATGTGATATCAACCGCTCCGCTTCGCCCCTAACCTTCCCTTTCAGGTGCTGCATTTTCTGAGTATTGGTAAGACAAACGTTATTGTGAATGGCTTCACTATAAAGATCAAAAAAAGTAGGCCACTGAGTGAACTTCCCGGTGAAAACAGGAATGTCAAGTTGTGGAGTCGAATGCTGAGTATGAACTGTCGATGACAACTTCCTGTTTAATGCTCGTTTCAACAACTTGTATTGTTCCTCATGATAGAGAAATTCGTCGCCGTACGATGAATCACTGTCCTGTAGAATGTCGTCTATTTCTAGGTGCAGTCTGTCTATGATATCCCAACGAGACTTCAAGTTACGAAGCTCGTCCTCTAACTCCCACTTTTCAGAAATCTCTTCTACATTAATGCTGTTTATTAGTCGCCTAAAAGCCCTAAAATTTGTCCTCTGTTTTGATAACATTTCGTCTACCTTACCGGTTATAATAGTATCAGTAGTTTTTACCTGCGGGTTTTGGTATGTAGACAAGGCATCTCGAATTGCCTGATACAGCTCTTTTGTCTTTTGATATATGTTTTCTGTAAAATAATCGCCACTTTTAATCTCCTGCGTAATCAACACCAGGTGATTTTTCTCAAAGTCTGTCCAGAGGTCGTCTAGCTTTTTTATCCTTTGCTCTAAGTACTCCGGTGTTTTCCTACTTGAGGAATCCTTCATAAAGTTAGTTCTGATAGTTTTTATGGAATCTAACAACGCACTTTGCTGAGCTAAAATACTCTCCATGATGATAAATGATAATAAGGAACAGTCTTACTTGATAAACCCGAAGGAGTGTACCACCCTTGCAGATGTTGCGCCACAACTCGTTGCTCGATGATCCAAAAAAAAAATAACAGCGAGAGTATCAATCACACTCTCTCTGATGATGATGATAATTATGATAATTAATAGTCAATGATAAAGTTTATGATAATTTGTCGCACTGTACACCGTACACACGCGGCACACAACGTGACAGTCACTTGACACTTTTTCGCACGAGGTCCTGATATTTTTGACCAACCGGCGCGAAAGGTCACACGATAGGTCGAAAGTCCTGATAATAAATCCAAAAATGTTCGAAGGACCAAAATAATGTAGGGGTTGTTCCCCACACTCTATAGGAATGCTATGATAAAATGAAAGACCGTTCGTTACGGGTGATAGATGTACACTGATTTATTAATTATAAAGTAGGTTTACAATAGCGTCGTGTAAGCAAAATGATGCGGCGCGGCGTAAATTACGTAAAAATGTATGATACAACTCATACATATACAATACGTAAATATTTATCTTTATATTTATTATTTCCTTCATTTAACTCATTCACTTATAAATTGTCACAATGGTTATTAACGATATTATGAATATGCAAGTGGACCTAGATGGCACTGGCGCCAGTGAGGCAGCTATAATTGAACCTGAGAACTGCTTTTCGGCTCTTAAGAACGCATCACGTAGCTTAAAAGTCATAACTCATAATATCAGAAGTATTTATCGGAACTTTGATCACTTCCTAGCATTTTCCAAACGCCTAAAAATCGATTGTGATATCCTAGTGTTTACGGAGTGCTGGCTGTCAGAGTCTAAGTACCCGCCACAATTAGATAATTTCAAACTTTACTACTCCCTAAACTGCCATAACCAGAATGATGGAATCGTTGTATATATACATAAAAATATTTATCACACTGTCGAAGAACCCGAATTCTATGATGCGAACTGTCTCCTTATAGGTCACCATCGTACAATAATTTGGATACCTTCCTTGCGTCACTAGATAATAATCTTAAAGCTATAAAAGAATTTCAATCAATCGTTATTCTTGGAGATATCAACATAGACATAAAGCCTAATAATAATGATCGAAAAAGTGAACCTTACCTCAACCTTCTTGCCGAACATGGACTCCTTCCAACACATGTTATTCCAACGCGACACCTAAACTGTCTTGATCATATCATTACTAAATCAAATCGCCCTACACAAACATTTGTCATCGATACAGATATAACTGACCATTTGCCAATTTTACTAAACCTGATTGTTCCAAATAGAGAGAAACCCATAAAATTCAAGAAAATAACTAATTATTCAGATGCCGCTAAATCTTTAAACAATGCAGATCTTTTTAAAATTTTTGAAGTTAAAGACCCTAACCTTGCTATAGACACACTCATACATCATATTAAAAACGCCCTTATCACTAATAGCGTAACTCGTAAAGTTCCCAATCGTAAATTTATTATAAAGCCTTGGATTACCCCAGGTGTTCTTAGATGTATTTGCCATCGCGACGCTTTGCACAAAAAGGTAAAAAAATCTCCGACAAATGAAATTTTAAAGACAACTTACCTTAGATATAGAACATTCTGCAACAATCTATTACGTTCTCTTAAAGATAAACACGATTCATCATCCATTGAAAAATGCAAAACACCAAAGCAAACATGGAAGACGTTAAGGGTTAACATCACAAACACCGCTCCAAATAAAAATTCGGCTGAAGAGTTACTAAAGAACAAGACTAAAAGTCAGTGCCCTCGCACTAAACTCGGTTAATAAATATTTTGTAGAGATTGGCTCCAAACTTGCCGAAAACATAAAGAGATCTGACAATAAAAACATTACATGCGATATTCAATCCACGCAACATTTAAAATCATTTGTGCTCCTTGAAACTGATACTTCCGAAGTTGAATCTGTAATATTAAACTTAAAAAATGACTCTGCCACAGGATCGGACGAAATACCTTCACACTTTCTCAAACATATTAAAAATCTCATCAGTCCCATTCTAGCTCATATTTTTAATCAGTGTCTTGCCAATGGTGTTTTCCCTGATAGCTTCAAGCATTCCATAATTCACCCTATCCACAAGGGTGGAAGCAGGGACTGTGTCGAAAATTATCGTCCCATACCTGTTTTGTCAGCCTTATCAAAAGTTTTTGAGAAACTAATTAATTCGCGTCTAATTAAATATCTAACGCAGGAAAACTTATTGTCTGACAGTCAATTTGGTTTTCAACCAAACAAATCTACAGAAGATGCAGTAATCCAATTAGCAACCAATGTGGCCAACAATCTTGACAATAAAAAGAAATATATTGGTATTTTTCTCGACCTAGCAAAGGCTTTTGACACGGTCTCTTTTGACATTCTTCTGAAGAAGATGGAACAAATTGGTATTCGTGGCTTACCTCTCCAACTCTTCGGTAATTATTTGACTAATAGAACTCAATCTGTGAAGATATGTGATCACGTCAGTAGCCCTCTTCCTATCACTTGCGGTGTCCCACAGGGCAGTGTTCTTGGCCCAAGTCTCTTCCTGATCTATATCAACGAAATGTGTCTCTATAATCCACCAAATGGCAAAATATTCTCCTACGCTGACGATACCGCGCTGATATTTCAGGGAGATACTTGGGCCGAGGCCAAATCTTCTGCGGAAAAAGGTTTCCGACAGGTATCTCTGTGGTTAGCAAAAAATTTACTAACTTTGAACCTAAAGAAAACCAAATATATTACTTTTTCCATTAATAAAAGCACCCAAACGAACCCCGACTTTAACATTAAAGCGCATTTATGCAATAACCGTAACCCGCTTCTGTTTTGCTCCTGCACACCGATAGAAAAAACTAGCATAATCAGATACTTGGGTGTTCAACTCGATGAGTCACTTTCATGGGGTCCTCATATAGATCTTCTATCCTCTCGAACACGCAAGATGACTTGGTTATTCAGGAAACTAAGGAATGTACTTAAGCCATCACTAATAAAGTCCATCTACTTCGCACTGGCCCAGTCGATTCTAGATTATTGTATTCCTGCCTGGGGAGGCGCTTGCAAAACGAAAATTGTAAAGATAGAACGAGCGCAAAGGTCACTTTTAAAAGTAATGTCACGAAAACCTTATAGATTCCCTACAACCGACCTATATAATGAATGCAAGGTCTTGACCGTACGACAATTGTTTGTACTACGCACCGTTACTAGACAACATAAAAAAACATATTATGATCCCATTTTAGCACAAACATCCCGAAAAAGTAAAAAAATCTGCAAAACCACTAGTCATAACACAGCTTTTCTCACCATCCCATACAATACACACACACACACACACACACACACACGCACGCACGCACACACACACACACACACACACGCACACACACACACACACACACAACACAACACAACACACACACACAGAGAGAGAGATCACAAAACACATAAACCACAGCTATTACACTTTAATACAATTTTATCAATCTTAGTTTGTAAGGATGTTCCGCGAGCGGGTGACCTGGAGGCCTGAAATACAGGTTTCACCTAGTTTAGGCTCCAGTCCACACCAATACAATTCATCATAATTAAGTAGTTAATACATATACTGTAATTAGCTTTTAAGTAGTTAACACTGTGGAAATAAATAAACATTATTATTATTATTATTATCTATAGTTATTCCCAAAAATTTTGTGTTGTCAATTTCCTCAATTTTATGTCCTAGGTAAGGTATATCTAATGGGTTTATTAATTTATTTTTATTCTTAAATGTCATGATCTTAGTTTTATCCAAATTTATTATCAAATTATTATTTTCTAACCAGCTAATAATATCAATTAACCCTTTACGGGACAGAAAGGCTGAACTCAAATTTCACAGAATGTCACTATGATTTTCCATACAAAAAATCACCACATCTGTAGCCGTACTTATTAAAATAAACAGTAACATACAAAAGTACGTCAGTAGCCACGGACATAACCGCTGTACTGATACAACCGTACTATTATTATAAATAGTAAACTTAATCCGTCAAGATAGTCAGTACGGGCTTTACCGTACAACGGGCAACTCCGTACTGTCATGATGACTGACAAAGTTAAACTCAAGATAGTCAGTACGGGCTTTACCGTACAACGGTAGATAATTAGTAGGTAAAATCTACATACATAAGTACATGTAATCCGTACTTATGTTATAAATGCGAATGTATGTTCTGTCTGTCTGTTATTTTTTCACGTTAAAACCGCTGATTTAGATGAGATTTGGTATGGATTTAGTTTGAGCCAAGGACATATTTGAGAAAGGACATAGGATGTTTTTATCCCTTGACCACGCGGGCGAAGCCGCGGGCATAGCTAGTCAATAATAAAGCATAAATTTACGACATCCTACATACAAAAATGAGTAAAATACTTCGTTAATCCGCAGGGACACAACCAACACGGGCGCCTGTCGGCGGCGCGACACTGAGTTGATGATTCTATGAATTCTCTAGGCAAACTGAGCGGTTATAGCCGTAGTGTCACTTAAATCACCCACTCTTTTGTGTTTATATACGGTTTATAAATGTATTTATTTTAGGTCATCGATTTGACAGTACAAAATTTGATTAGTTTGTAGGTTATAAATTAATAATATACCGGGAATTAACGCGATCATACCTTGATATTGCCTGACGTTTCGACCAGGTTGCACCGGCCGTGGTCACAGGCGAACTGGTAACTGCACACGTCATGTCTCCATATCCGAGGCGGAATCTTCTTCCACCCTCATATCACCGATAGTCCACCCACTTTTGCACACAACACTCACAGTGTCCATATTACGATCTTTAACCGACTGCAACAACGTAAAGGGAGGTTTTGTCTTTGCCACTATTGGATTCCACGCGGATGACAGCTTAAAACCATCCTCTCGATTGAAATTGTTTGGATGTTTTTTAATTTCAAACAGGACCATTGGAAAATTTGTGGATTTGGGAAAATCGTTAATGTACATCAAAAACAATAGAGGTCCCAAAACACTGCCTTGCGGGACACCGTATACTACGCACTTGTAATCCGATAAATATTCAGTTTCTAATTTTGTTTTATGGTATATTTTGGTGATAACCGTAGCTTGCTTTCTATTATCTAAGTAAGATTTGATTAGCTGAAGGGGACTTCCCCTTATTCCATACACTTCCAACTTATGTATTAAAATGTCATGCTTTACATGATCAAAAGCCTTTGATAAGTCCATGAACATGGCACTTACGCATTATTTATTGTCTAAGCTTGACATTACTCTGAACAGGAAGTTGTAAATAGCCTGGTTGATTGTATTATTTTTTCTAAATCCTTTTTGTTCTTGTGTAAGTATATTATTAGTTTCAAAATAGTTATATAGTCGCTCATATATAACTTTTTCAAATATTTTAGAAAATATGGGGTTAAGAGAGATTGGTCTGTAACACGACATATCTTCCCTGTCTAATTTTTTAAATAATGGTTTAACCAGTGTTATCTTTAATTTGTCCGGAAAAACACCATTCAACATACACATATTAAATATATGAGCGAGTATAGGCGATATTATATTCGATGTACTTTTGATAACTTTCGTTGTCACTGACATCACACACATCGTATCCAACACTACCAGTATTTTTTAAACCCTTAATTATTACATTGATTTCATCGGGTGTTGTTGGGGCCATAAATATAAAGTTGTATTTATTATATTCAAGTTTATTAATAATTTTTTTGTTGTTTGCCGGTTTCACTTGCTTTATATAGGACGACCTCCGTGGCGTAATGGTTACCACGCCAGACCGCCACCCAGGAGGTCCCGGGTTCGATCCCCGGTCGGGTCATGATGAAAAACGAACTTTTTCTGATTGGCCTCGGGTCTTGGATGTTTATCTATATATGTATTTGTTATAAAATATAATATCGTTGAGTTAGTATCCCATAACACAAGTTTCGAACTTACTTTGGGGCTAGCTCAATCTGTATGAATTGTTCCTATATATATATATTGTTACAAAATATAACCGGTTAGAAGGCGGAGCCTAACACCACGTGACTGCATGCATCGGTGACTTCGGGTGGCGTGAGGAACATGGTGGGAGCGAGCCGCGGCCGGGCGAACGCACTCACTTGCTCCCGGGCTTCGGAACGTGCTGGACGTCTTTTTGAGATTATTAGTTTTGTTAATGTCAATTTCAAATTAATTGTTTTGTTGATTAAAAATTGTATCTAGTTAGGTTACTTTGCATTTTCTTTTTAAAAAATTGATTCCACTTCTGGTTTTTAATATCAGAAGTGGGATTCAACCTGAGGCCCAGCTCGCCATTAACTATTAGTTTTCTCAGCTAAAAAAAAAAAAAAAAAAAATATTTCTTTACAATTCAATTTCTTTTAATAATAATCATTTCATTTACAGTAGCGTGTGAACTTCGGTGTGTGTTGTCAGCGGTAAACTGTAAGTACATTCTGTTTTAAGCATGTCAGGGCGTGACTCTCGCTCTAGAGAAAAAAGTGTTAGTCCGCGTAAACATCGGAATAGATCGCGCAAAGGTCACAAACATTCACACCGTAGTTCACGCAGGCGTCGTCGTGACGACTCACGAGGCCGTCACGACAGCGCTCATAACCAGGCGCTAGATACAATTCTTGGTAGATTACATGCAATCGAGGATAGACTGTCCACTACATCGACGTCAGTTTCGGAACCGATACGTCCAGCACGCGAGTGCCATACGCCAACGATGCCGGTCAACTCAGGTCACGATGTCGTATCGAGAGAGCGATCCAATAATGAAACGGACAAAATTGTGAGCGCGTTGTCATCGCTGATACAAGCAAAGCCTGTTCATTATTACATTTCTAATTTCGACCCAAGCGTGGGCGATTTCGACGTTTGGTGCGGGGAAGTCGATCGGGGTCGCGAGTTGAATCGTTGGGACGATCGTGAGTGCTTGGCGCGTATTGGCAATTGCCTTAGAGGTGATGCGCGTACCTGGCTGAACGATTGGGTTACCGACGACCGCTCGTGGACGAATTTCAAGGCGGAATTCCGATCACTCTGCCCGCGGAATGTAGACATGGCTAGTATCCTGTTTGATGTAATGAGTACGAACTCAAACGGTTTTGCTACGTATGCTGATTACGCGCGAAAGTCGTTGTTACGCTTAAATATAGTGACAGGTTTGTCGGACGACTTAAAACTCGCTATTGTCATACGGGGCATAGTGGACCCGCAAGTAAAGGCCGCGGCCTCTAATGCAAAATTAAAACCAAATAATTTAGTAGAATTTTTGTCAGTATATTTAAAGCCTAAGATTGATCCGCGAAATACTCACAATTCTGATCGTTTCGAGCCCCGTAAACGCAAAGCATTCGAGTCAAACTCGAAGTGCTTTAATTGTGGCGATGCAGGTCACATGAGGTCGCATTGTCCTAAACGGCAGAAAATTGAGCCACGCAAATCGGCTGTACCTCCTGGGGCGCAGACCAAAACTTTTAATAAACCATCTTTGGTGTGTACATACTGTAGCAAAGTAGGGCATACCGTTGATAGATGTTTTGCGAAACAACGCATACAGACGAAGGGCAGCGATGCCGATAATGTAAATTTTTGTCAGGCGTTGCCGGAAACAGGAACGTTATGACTGCGGTGATTGAAAAATTACCTATAGATGTTTTGATTGACAGTGGGTCGGACATTTCTTTAATCTCTAGCTCTGTTGTTAAACATCTTGGCTGTAAGAGGACTCCGACCTATCGTTTAATGCGTGGAATAGGTAGCCAGGAAAAAGAATGTACTTGTTTTATAACGTCGGTTATTGAATTCCCTGAAATATCCATAGAGGTTGATCTATACGTTGTGTCTCCTGATTGTATTTCCTCGCCAATACTTTTAGGTACAGACGTTCTGAACAGAGAAGGTGTAACCTATATACGATCGGGAGATATACAAAGGCTCACTAGGTTAGACGTATCACGGGTGCATCACGTGAATACATTAAATATAGAACACATAAATACGCCCTTAGTTGGCGATGTCAAAAATAGGTTACTGTCAATAATTAATGAATTTTCCGAATCCTTTATTTCCGGAACCGCGACATCCACTGTCAATACCGGCAGTATGGAAATAAAGTTAAATAGTGATGCACCTGTCCACTATCGTCCCTACAAGCTCTCAACCGATGAAAAATTACGTGTTCGCGAAATAGTTAACGATCTCATGGGGAAGGCGATTATCCGTGAGTCGCATTCGGAGTACGCGAGTCCTATCATACTCGTCAAAAAGAAAGACGGGTCTGATAGGATGTGCGTTGATTATCGCGCCTTAAATGCAATCACAGTTAAGGACAGATTTCCCTTACCCTTGATAGATGACCATATCGACAGACTAGGTAGTAGCAAATTTTTTACGAGTCTTGACATGGCCACAGGATTTCACCAAGTTCCCTTAAAGGACGACAAATCCATTAGCAGAACAGCATTTGTCACACCGGAGGGTCATTTTGAATATCTAAAAATGCCATACGGATTGACAAATGCCCCTGTAGTATATCAAAGGATCATCTCGAAGACTCTTAAACTGTTGACAGATACTGGGAAGGTACTAAATTACATCGATGACGTTTTAATTATGTCCGATTCCGTTGATGAAGGCCTGAACTTATTACGAAAAGTAATTGTTTGCCTTACAAATGCTGGGTTTTCTATAAACCTAAAAAAGTGCACTTTCCTAGTGACCGAAGTTGAGTATTTGGGCAGATTAATTAGCCAAGGTCAGGTACGGCCGAGTCCTAGGAAGGTGGATGCTTTAGTGAAATCCCCAAAGCCTTCGAGTGTCAAGCAAGTGCGCCAATTCTTGGGTCTAGCGGGTTATTTCAGGCGGTACATTGCCGGTTACGCAGCTAAAACGGCCTGTGTTGCGAAACTTCTTAAAAAAGGGGAACCGTTTAACTGGGGCGTAGAACAAGACGCTGCTCGCGATTTCCTTATTAATACGTTAACGGAAGAACCCGTACTCGCGATTTTTGACCCAAAATTGCCCACTGAGCTTCATACTGACGCGAGCTCGATCGGTTACGGTGCGGTCCTTTTACAAGAGCACGAGGGTAGGCGAAAGCGTGTCATCGGTTATTTCAGTCGAGCTACACATGGAGCGGAGTCTCGATATCATAGTTACGAACTCGAGACTTTGGCCATTGTGAAAGCATTACAGCATTTTCGCCACTATCTTGTAGGCATTGACTTCAAGATAGTGACGGATTGCAACTCGCTGAAATTAACCGAGAGGAAAAAAGATCTCGTCCCACGAGTAGCACGTTGGTGGGTCTACATGCAGGACTTTCGTTTTACCATTGAGTATCGAAAGGGTGTTTTAATGCAACACGCAGATTTTTTAAGTCGTAACCCGGTAAACGTTTCACACATTCGTCGACCAAATAACTGGGCACAAATTGCCCAAACCGCTGACTCTGAAACACAGGAATTGATGGAGAAATTAAGAGACGGGCGGTTGGATTTATCTCGATATGTCGTTAAAAATAATTTGTTGTACTACAAATATAGTCCAACGGGAGATGAGTCACGTCTCCTTTGTTTTATTCCAAAGGGACATAGGCTTAGTCTTTTGCGCATCTTTCACGACGATCACGAACATATCGGTATGGATAAAACTGCTGATCTTATTCTCCGTCACTTCTGGTTCCCTGGACTTAGACAATTTGTCAGGAAATATATTACCCATTGTGTAGTTTGTCTTGCACATAAAAAGATTCCTCGGGCTCCCCACCAGCCTATAGAATCCTGGACCAAACCCGATAGCCCGTTTTCTACTGTCCATATGGACGTTCTTGGTCCATTACCGGAATCGAACGGGTTTAGGTATGTTTTGATTTTAGTAGATGCATTTTCCAAATTTTGTCTTTTATACTCGCTGTACAGGCAAGATACGGATGATTTAAAACGCGTATTTACAAATGCGATTTCGTTATTCGGAACCCCATCATTAATAGTAACAGATCGGGGTAGAATGTTTGAAAGTTCCGCTTTTCAAAATTGGGTCTCTGAGTTGGGATGTGCTACACATTTAATTACTCCCGAAATGCACCAAGAAAACGGGCAGGCGGAGCGTTACTGTCGTACTGTCCTTAATATGCTAAGAGTTGTGGTGAACAATAAAGGTTCCAGTTGGTCTGACATGCTTTGGAAAATTCAGTTGACTCTTAATATTACTCGACAAGCCACAACTCAAACTTCCCCGTTACAACTGTTGATTGGAGTTGAAGCCACGACTCCTGTTTTGAGGGCATTGGTAAGGGATGTAGCACTGGATAACTCTCATGCTAATCGTGAGGCGATGGTCACTTTAAGAAGACAACGTGCCTCGGAATTACTTAATGAGAACCAGCAGCGTCAAGACCGTCATGTAAATGAAAAGCGTAAGCCACCGCATATCTTTAATATTGGTGATTTTGTTTTCGTTGGAAAATGTTCACAGAGTTCCGGTAAAGTGCTGGCTAGTGACATCGGCGCGGGCGCATAATAGCTGTTCGCTCTCTCGCTCCCTCTCAGGCACAACTGTGTAAAAGGGTGAATTTCAACAGGACCTTTAAAATCTTCATTCCGTGGTTTTTTTTATGTTTAAGTTTTTTTTATTTTTTATTCGCGTTTATTAAAGTTTTTGATAATGTATGTATTTTTACTTAATATCTAGCAGATAACTTAAAAAACTAACGAGATATACAACGTTAAAAAATTCGTACCACGGCGATGAAACATGCGTGTATTAGGTAATCTTTCAAATGGTACTGACTGATTGACTAGATGTCACTTGACACTTTCGATTTACAGATAAATTAGAACAAATGATAATTTTATAGTTATTAAGTAATTAATTTTATTACATCTTGAATCATATTGTTATTGCTAAAGATGTAATAAAATTATTAAATTATACTCGGCACTTCCGGTTCGACTTGTTAAATATTGTCGTACTTCCGTTCTGAAAATAACTTGGTTTACGATTTATTTATTTCTTTTAAATCCTTGTTAAATTTATGTTAAAATAGTTTTACGTTTATTATAAATTTATTTAATTTATAATGTTAAAAATTAGAAGTAAACTGAATTGCTATTTTGACTTGTAACGATTGGCGGGGAGGTAGCGATTGGCGGGGAGCGAGGTTATTTAAGGACATGGTAGAACGTTAGGCGGCAGTCATTGTGAGGCCGCCGGACATTAAAGATAAGTTCCAACTGTTTTTATTATTATTGTAATTTTGTATTTGTATGAAAAAGATGTGTTAAAATACCTGATCGATAAAAAAGGCCATAACCGGTTTTCTTTCACCATTTCTTTTACCGGTGGTCATTTTGGTTTATTTCCGAAATGGTGGTAGTTTATAAAGTAGTTAATTGATTTAATAAACATTTTGATTATCTGCCCGAGTTTTGGTTTTAATTGAAAATATATAATTTACTAATTACCTACTTTGTTTAATTTACTTTCTTGATACTTATTTCCTTTTAATGATCTTAATAACCTGACATATTAGGGTAGTATCTAACATCAGAAGTGGGATAGATCCTCGTGTTAACATAGTATTAATATTTTTTTTTTTTTTTTAATTTCAGTCAGACATAGAACTATAAGGATCCGGCTGTGCTTGGGAGTCTGTTCGCCGCGATTCAAAATGCAGCGACAGGAAACCACAACGAAATAGCGGCAGCACGACGTCTGCCAGTTTTCGACCCTGCTTCCAGGGAAAACGGAGCTGCGGTCTGGTGCCACGGCATCGAGAAACTTGCTGGTGCAGCTTATCCCAGCTTGCAAAAGCAGGTAAACCCTCCAAGGGTTCTGCATTACCGTCTAGTTGAGTTACTATGACAATATGGTAGTATTCGTGATCAAATGTAAGAATGAAAAATGGCATCTTTTAACATAGCAGTGATAGTACCACTTCCGAGCTAATTATTATTTTTCCTACGTGTTCGCTGGTAGCGATAATAAATAAATTGCGATTATAACCAAATTGCAAGTACTGGTAACTAAATATTGTTTTATACCAAAGTAATTTTCATGACGTAATAATTAATGGCAAAGCAACTAACATTTTAACGTAGATTTTAACGTAGGTATCTCGTATTTTTTTACAATAACTGTTAAAAAAAAAAATTATATATATAATTAAAATAAATTTAATCCCAATAATGATAACTTGATAAAAAAAAAGACAATACATATTCTAATTAATGAATAGGTGATAATATTTGAATTAAAAATTGTATTATAAATTAAGAACAATAATAAACCTTAAAAATACGAAGATAATAAAATAGAATTAGTTAGTATAATAAACTTCGCGTCGTTGTACAACATCTCGTTACAAATGAATTTACGATGTTTTTATGTAACCCATATCCATCTATTAGTTAGAATCACAGTAATTCCTCGCGGTACTGAACAGGTACCATAATTTGTCATCATGATGAATTTTCTATCTATCAGGTTGACCGAACGGCAGGATATTTCGATTTAATTTACAACTCTTTTGATAAACATTATATTTATAGAATTCATAGGTTTGTCTGTTTTTCAACTTCACCTTCGCATATTTTGCTCACGTCTGTACGTTCTCATTTTAAAAGTTTTCTTCATCGCTTCCTCTTTTCGTTGCCTCTCCATCCTTCATAATTACAATTATAAACCAGTAGTTAATTACTTGTAGTAATTTACAATATATTAAAATATTTAATAATGAAAAATAAAAAATACATCCAAGCGTCATCACGTCGCGATCCAAAATCCATAAATATTCATTCAAATTCAATAACATAATGGGATAACCTGTAGTAACGCAGATATTAGGAAAAATCATATTTTATCCCTCTAAATCCGTCTTTACAACTCTTTCAGCTTCATATCACATTTGGTGATTCAAAGGCGATACTTACTTCTTTTTCCTAAGTTTCTATTAAAACTAAAATTATTATTTGTATTTAATAATAAACTTTCTTAATATATAAATCACGGCTAGTTACATCAACCTAATATCTTGTTAATATGTGAATTTAAAATCTTATACTCGGTTACTACAAAATAGCCTAATTTGCTAGCGTGATCGTTACTGATTACACCACAAAAAAAATATATATCGGCTCGGAGAGGGGATTGAGCGGACTGGTGTAAAAGATGTCATTTAATGAAAAACATTGTTAAAAGTATTTTATAGCTAATCACATTATTATAAACTTGCCGTTATTAATTTATATACATACCTTGAAGGAATTTCTGTTAAGCGGTGCTACTACAGCTTAGACGTTTTTTTTTCCCCCCTTAATCTGTAATGTTTTTTTTTATTTATTTTTTTTGTAGTTTATAGAATTTATAGATGTTAAATTTTAAAATTTATTGATTGTATGTACCAAATTATCTCTATTTAATATTGTTTACTGAGGTAAATAATTGAATTGACCCGACAACGCACAGTTTTTGTATAAGAGAGAAGTAAAAGGCGTTATTTTGTGTTATTTTAAGTTCTAATCAGATGTAATAATTATGAATGAATTTTAAACCTGTTAAAGACTATGAATGATTTGACTTCACTGATGAACTGCTGAAGTTATTTTCTTTTCTAGCCTATCTCATGCGCAGCAGGTGTGGGGCTAGAGTTTATAAAGTAAATGACCGTTGTTACTTGTTAGCTTAAACTGTGACAAGCGGAGCCTGTAACAATGCCAAAACTGTAAATATGAATTATGAACTGCTGAAGTTATTTGCTTTTCTAGCCTATCTCATGCGCAGCAGGTGTGGGGCTAGAGTTTATAAAGTAAATGACCGTTGTTACTTGTTAGCTTAAACTGTGACAAGCGGAGCCTGTAACAATGCCAAAACGGTGTGGGGCTAGAGTTTATGTAAAGCAAATGACCGTTGTTACTTGTTAGCTTAAACTGTGACAAGCGGAGCCTGTAACAATGCCAAACTGTAAATAAATATGATTGTAATTACTTGTAAGTTTTAACTTAATGTGAAAAGCGAAACTGTAACAATGCCGAAATATAAATGTGTATTAATGTAGATAATTGCACATAGTTTTTCACTTTTTTTAATTTCATTTGTTTTTTTTATGTACATCGAGAACGCTGTACTGTCAGTATGGCCGTATTAGGTAATCTTTCAAATGGTACTGACTGATTGACTAGATGTCACTTGACACTTTCGATTTACAGATAAATTAGAACAAATGATAATTTTATAGTTATTAAGTAATTAATTTTATTACATCTTGAATCATATTGTTATTGCTAAAGATGTAATAAAATTATTAAATTATACTCGGCACTTCCGGTTCGACTTGTTAAATATTGTCGTACTTCCGTTCTGAAAATAACTTGGTTTACGATTTATTTATTTCTTTTAAATCCTTGTTAAATTTATGTTAAAATAGTTTTACGTTTATTATAAATTTATTTAATTTATAATGTTAAAAATTAGAAGTAAACTGAATTGCTATTTTGACTTGTAACGATTGGCGGGGAGGTAGCGATTGGCGGGGAGCGAGGTTATTTAAGGACATGGTAGAACGTTAGGCGGCAGTCATTGTGAGGCCGCCGGACATTAAAGATAAGTTCCAACTGTTTTTATTATTATTGTAATTTTGTATTTGTATGAAAAAGATGTGTTAAAATACCTGATCGATAAAAAAGGCCATAACCGGTTTTCTTTCACCATTTCTTTTACCGGTGGTCATTTTGGTTTATTTCCGAAATGGTGGTAGTTTATAAAGTAGTTAATTGATTTAATAAACATTTTGATTATCTGCCCGAGTTTTGGTTTTAATTGAAACTATATAATTTACTAATTACCTACTTTGTTTAATTTACTTTCTTGATACTTATTTCCTTTTAATGATCTTAATAACCTGACATATTAGGGTAGTGTCTAACACGTGCACGGCAATGAAACGTGCAGGCACGGCAATGAAACAACTGTGCCACGGGAATGAAAGATTCAATCCATGGAAATGAAAAAATCCAAAAACATAATAAGTACCTATTTTATATAGGTACTTACCTGAGTATATACTTACATACAATAGATACACGCCTGTCCCGAGAGGTAAAGGTATACCCAGACTGTGTTTCTCATCCATCGAATCCTACAAATTCCTCCTATACCACAAACAGTGGCTTGGTTCCATTCAAAGTTTATGTATGGGAGTAAGATTTGGTAATATCTATCCAAATCTTACTCCCAGACAAAGGAAGAATGGGAGTAGAATTAAGAAAGAAAGACTGTAGTATTGAGGTCTCTAAGAAGTGTTGCGAGTCTACCTACAGTCCAGTCTTTATTTACTTATTCTATTTACTTTTACCACCAAGACCTCTTTATTTACCTATCTTTACTTTATCAAGGCCTCACCAAGACAACTTCTTGCTTCTCATTAAAATAATGCAGGACCTCATTCATTCGATTCTCAATGTTTACTATCCTCCTAATATTCTGTTTTTTAGCATCGGCCACTAACTACATCCGCTGTCAGACACATGTTTTCTTTGCCTAACGCCATGGCGATGAAAACAAAAGACACGGAAATGAAACACTTGCCCACGGCAATGATACTAAATTATTTTACAAGGCATGGTGATGAAATTTTTTTCATCGCTGTGGTTTTTTTTTCATCGCCATAGCAATTTTTGGCCACGGAAACCACGGAAATGAAAGCACGGCGATGAAAATCAAGGCAAAAAAATCTAAAATAACAAAAATCTACTAATTATTCGAAGCAATAAACACTTTACAAATAAACATAAGATAGATGGTGTTCTATCGAATGCCTAATCAAGAGGACAGACTTATTTAAATAGAAGTTATACCTATCCACTATGCTATGCTTTTTTTTTTTTTTTTTTTTTTTTTTGGCGGTAGATGTTAAAAAAGTACACTTTATCTCTTATGTTGAAAAATTAAATTAAATTAAATTAAGTTACTTACAGTGTTTATTTTGGCACTAATTACAAGATATATAAGTAATTTCCGCACACTAGTATTTGCAACGTCTTTTATGAAGTAAATAGTGTTTTATCACTCAATCCTGCCGGTCATCATAACACTTGTCACTACACTACATAAAGAATTTAAAAAGAAACGCACACCATGGCCAGTTATATGGACATTTTGGAGACGCAGCATTCTATTGAGGCTAAACTGTTGGAGAGGATGAATATCTTGGAGAAGAAGATCAAGGCCACACCTCATCAAGGCACCACTCCTCAAGTCCCCGACACAACTCTGCTCAGTGAGTTCAACGACTTTAAGTCTGAGGTTTGGTCCATCTTAGCCCTGCTCCGCCAGCAGATTTCTTCAATAGTGACCTCTATCGATGGTATTGAAACAAGGCACCGAAGAAAATACCTTCTTTTCAACGGGGTGCCTGAGGACAAAGATAATCTGCGTGACTTCATTGTGGGCCTCCTGCGTGATAAGTTGAGCATTGATGTGACGGAGAAGCTAACTGTTTGTCACCGTATCGGCAAGACATCCGAGGGAAAATGTCGTCCTGTGCTGCTGCGGTTCGCAGATCTGTCCACAAAGAGCGCTGTTTGGAGAAAGAAGACTGCTCTGAAAGGGACGGCTGTCGCTGCTTCCGAGTTTTTGACTCGCCAGCGGCAGGTGGTCTTCAATAAGGCCCGCAAGCGCTTCGGCATTGGACGGTGCTAGACAACGGACGGCACGATCTACGTCAAGCTGAAGGACGGATCCAGGCGGCGGCTGATCGCTGACGCCGACCTTGCTGCAATCGCCGCATCGGAAGACGAAGTGCAGCGTGATGCCTCGCCTCCACGGGCGGCATCAACGTTGGAGGCTGCGGTGGCGACGGGGCCGGCGACGGCGACCTCCCCGGAGCGCTCCTCGAAGGCTAGGAGGACAGTCAGGGCGCGTAAATAGCTTCCACCTGTCATTATTTTTGTGTTGTGGTTATAACTTATACTTAATCGTCAGTGTCCATTAGATAATTCTAGTTAAGGATTATATCCGCACTTTGTGGGTTATTTTTAAAAAACATACTTTAGTATTCACGTCATTTAGAAATCTTTTTTTCATAATTTTAGTTGTAGGTATGGTATCTCACTCACTTCAAAATTTGCACTTTGACAAGTTGACATTTATATCGCTTCTTCTTCTTCTTTGTTGTGTGTGGCACCATAATTTTAAGATTGTTTTGTCATATTTTGCTGATATTTAGTTTAAAAACAAGCCACAGGCACTGACGATTCGGGAAGCTTTTTTTTTTTATTTTTTATTCTTTCAATGTTTGTGAAAACCGGCGGGATACAATTAATTTACACATTTTAATTTGATCGTATTACTTTAAATTATATTTATATTATTCATATCATATTATTATATTTATATATATATTATGTCAGATGATGATTCATTCCATTCTGCTATTGACACCAGCAACGATTCTTTTGAAGATCCAGAAACTCTTGGCACTCTCCTAGATAATAAACTTAATAATGCACCCTTTCTTTTTAACACCTGCCACATCAACGCACAAAGTATTGCAGCTCATTTTGTCGACCTCCTTGACACGTTTTCTTCTTCTTCTTCTATTCACGCTGTTTTAGTTTCTGAAAGTTGGCTGAAACCAAGTCTCTCTTCCTTTTCATATTCACTACCAGGATTTGTGCTAGTACGTAACGACCGTATTGGGAAAGGTGGTGGTGGTGTCGCCATTTACCTGCGTAGTGATATACCTTATAAAGTGCTCGTATCTTCTCCTTCGACGTATTCTGGTACTGCCGAATACCTGTTTCTCGAAATCTCAATAAAGGGTGCCAAAGCCATTCTCGGAGTCGTCTACTGTCCACCCACTGTAGATTACTTTTCCCATCTGGAAACTGTCCTAGAATCTCTCTGTTCGGATTACACGCATCACATAATCATGGGTGATTTCAACACGGATCTCATGAGTACTAACACTCAATCACTCAAGCTTCTCAATATAATCAAGTCGGTCAATCTCTCTGTTCTGCCTTTAGAGCCTACACACCACAACCCTTCTTCACCTGATACATGGCTTGATTTAATCCTCACATCTTCTGTTGACTATGTTGCCAGACATGGACAACTCTCTGCACCTGGTTTCTCTAAACATGACCTCATTTATTTGCAGTATAAATTAAGACCTCCTAAACTTAAGCCTAAAACTATTTGGATGCGTAATTTTTCAAAAATTGATAAAGAGAAACTTATGGCTGATGCTGCCAAACTAAACTTTTCCGCAGTGTTTGATGCGTCTACAATCGATGAAAAAGTTTCCCACTTTAATACTACAATTTTAAGTTTGTTCGACGCTCACGCACCTTTAAAATCAGTAAAAGTAAAGCGGCCTCCTGCTCCTTGGATTTGCAGGGACATTCGTATGGCAATGACGCGACGGGATAGGACATTTCGGGTTTTCAAGCGTGAGAGGTCTGAGATGAACTGGCAGCTTTATAAGACTGCTCGAAATAGGTGTAATACTATGGTAAGAGCAGCTAAACGAAAATATATCCACGAAAACATTAGTAACTCATCTTCGACCAACATATGGAAGTTTCTTCGCTCTCTTGGTTTGGGTAAGTCACCCACCGAATCACAGAGTTTACCCTTCTCTCTAAATGATTTTAATAACCATTTCTCTTCTGCTCCTTGTCTTAATAATAATACAAAATCGAACACTTTCTTGAAGATTGCTTCCATGGTCCAGTCTCCAAATGTATCTTTCACTTTTTCTCCTTCTTCTGAGGATGACATTCGTAAGAACATTATTTCGATTAAATCCAAGGCAGTTGGTTGCGATGACGTGAGTAGAGACATGGTCATCGCTGTCATGGAAATTACTCTTCCCATTCTTAATCATATTGTTAATTCTTCTCTCCTGAGTGGCACTTATCCCCACCTATGGAGTAGGGCTCTTGTCTTACCTCTTCCTAAAATTCCCACTCCTTTGTTATTAAATAATTATAGACCTATTTCCATTTTACCATTCCTGTCTAAAGTCCTTGAAGCGGTTGTCCATAAGCAAATGGCAGCTTTTATTTTTACCAATAAATTACTTTCCCCATTTCAGTCTGGATTTCGCCCAGGGCATAGCACTGCCACTGCTCTTCTAAAAGTAACCGAAGACATTCGCAATGGTATGGAATGTAAATTGGTCACCATTATCACTCTCGTAGATTTTTCTAACGCTTTCAACATGGTAGACCATGATTTACTCCTTACCATTCTTAAACGTCTTAATTTTTCCACCTCTGCTTTGGATTGGTTTTCTTCTTATCTTCATGGACGTCAGCAGGCTGTGCGAGTTGGTCGTGAATTGTCGGACTGGAATAGCTTGTCTGCTGGCGTTCCGCAGGGTGGTATCTTGTCCCCTCTATTATTTTCCATTTTTATAAATATTTTGTCTTCTTCGCTCAGTTGCTCTTACCATTTCTATGCAGACGATTTGCAAATATATATACAGTCACCTGTTGATAAAATTGACAATGCAATCAACATACTAAATGCAAATCTTTGTAGTATCAGCGACTGGTCTAAGTCATTTGGGATACCAGTAAATCCAAAAAAGTGCCAAGCATTAATCGTAGGTAGCTCCAAACAAACTGCCAAAATTGATTATTCATCGATTCCACCTCTCACGTTCGAAAACAAAATTATTGCATTTAGCTCCAGTGTCAAAAATCTTGGAGTACACATTGACGGAACGTTAAGTTGGACTACGCAAGTTGCTGAGGTTAGCCGTTCTGTTATATCGGCACTGCGAACTCTGAATCGCCTCAGACATTTTCTACCCATTGCTACCAAAGTCACACTTGTTCAGTCCCTGATTCTCCCACTTATTGATTATGGTGATGTGTGTTATCCTGATCTCAATGAAGATCTCCTCAACAAGCTAGATCGGCTTATAAACAACGCAATTCGCTTCATTTTCTGTCTGCGCAAATATGATCACGTTTCGTCCTTTCGATCAAAGCTTGGGTGGCTGCCTATTCGCCAGCGCAGACATCAGAGAATATTAACAACTCTCTTTTCTACTTTATTTAATCCAAACTCTCCTGAATATCTCAAAGATAAATTCCGATTTCTCTGTGACTCTCATGACCGTCATCTCCGTTCTGATAATTCTTTCAAACTTTTTACTCCTCTCTGTCATTCTGCATTTATGTCCAATTCTTTCACTCTTCATGCTTCACGACTCTGGAATGCGCTGCCGGACACTATCAGAGACACCAAAAATGCCTCTATTTTTAAAAAGAAAGTACGTGCTCATTTCCTGGATTTGCTTAATAAGTAATCGTCATCATTTGTTCGTGTAATTCCTTTAATTGTTTTATGTTGCATATGAATCATCTATATGGATGTATTATACATTTATTATCTATGTATCTTATTATATTGTATCTGTTATATTATATATGTATGTAGGTATATTATGTTATATTTATTTTACAATATTTTTATTTTTACTTTAACAAGCCGCGTTCGTGAATTTTTGCACTCCCAAGGGTTGACTGGTAGAGAATGCATTTAGCATTAAGTCCGCCTGTTGTATCAGTACTTTGTAGTGTGGTCAATAAAGATAATTAAATAAATAAATCCACGGTCATGAAAGAAAAAATGTCCAGAGTACAAAAAATGGAATATTTCCATTTATGACGCGAAAACGCAGCACGCGGTGAATGTTCTTCCACGTCGAGCACTTAGGTGTGACTAATATGCAACGTTTGGCGTACAGGGGGAGAGGCGCAAATCGTTAGATTAAACAATATTCTTAAACATGTTTAGGACACGGCGATTAAAGGTAGTTCTGGGACAAATGATTTTTTATTAACCATTCGTTGTAGATAGATAGATAGAAGATAGAATATACTTTATTTGCAATACACATCCAACAGCACAAAGAAATATTACATTAAAATCTTACATACTAGTGTATTAGCAACAAGGCGGCCTTATTACTAAAAGCAATCTTTTCAAGGCAACCTTAGGGTAACGAATTAAAGAAAGAAACGGGCAGGGCAAGCAAAACAAGAATCTGATTAACAAAATTTGCAACGTAATAAGTACATAAATCAATAAAACTGAACTAATTTTGTATAATAATACTTACATAAGAATACACGAATCATACATACATACATAATATATCTCATATCTATATATATAAAAGAGAAAATCACTGACTGATTCATCACGAAATCTCCGAAACCACAAGTGCCAGGAGTCTCAAATTTTGCAAGGGGGTTCCTTTTGGGGCGTAGGTGCTCACTAAGAAAGGATTTTTGGAAATTCATCCCCTAAGGGCGTAAAACGGGGGTGCAAAGTTAGTATGAAACTTTGCCGTTTTTGAAGTTATTCAAATGAAATTCAGCATGAAGGTTCTTTACTGAAAAACATGAAGCATGAGTAAAATATTTTTCTCAAAAATCATCCCTTAGGGGGTTAAACGGGGGTGCAAAGTTAGTATGAAACATTGCCGTTTTTGAAGTTATTCGAATGAAATTCAGCATGAAGGTTCTTTATTGAAAGGCATGAAACACGAGTAAAATATTTTTCTCAAAAAACATCCCCTATGGGGTTAAACGGGGGCGCAAAGTTAGTATGAAACTTTGCCGTTTTTAAAGTTATTCAAATGAAATTCAGCATTAAGGTTCTTTACTGAGAAGCATGAAACATGAGTAAAATATGTCTTTCAAAATTCATCCCTTAGGGGGTTAAACGGGGGTGCAAAGATAGTATGAAACTTTGCCGTTTTTGAAGTTATTCGAATGAAATTCAGCATGAAGGTTCATTATTGAAAGGCATGAAACACGAGTAAAATATTTTTCTCAAAAATCATCCCTTAGGGGGTTAAACGGGGGTGCAAAGTTAGTATGAAACTTTGCCGTTTTTGAAGTTATTCGAATTAAATTCAGCATGAAGGTTCTTTATTGAAAGGCATGAAACACGAGTAAAATATTTTTCTCAAAAATCGTCCCTTAGGGGGTTAAACGGGGGTGCAAAGTTAGTATGAAACTTTGCCGTTTTTGAAGTTATTCGAATGAAATTCAGCATGAAGGTTCAATACTCAATACTCAATACTTTATTGCATCATAGTAAATTTAACAATCAATTAGTACTTACTTACTATAAACCCTGTTGGGCATTGCAATTTACAGGATTACAATCTAGAGGGCGCGTATTAATCTTACTTTCTAAAATCCAATTCTACAATATATAAAATTATAAATTTAATAGCTATACAATCAATTACTTAGATAATATTTCTATTATTGCAACATACCATTAGCATTTAGGACATTAAACATAATAATAGTTTATACTTATATTTAAATCACACTATTCCTTATTAATTACCTACTTAATATTTTTCGACCATTTCCCTTCTATGTATTCTTTAATTGTATAAAAGTTATTAGTACGTAGAAAGTCTTGCAATTTATTAACGAATTTACTATATTTTTCTTCATTTTTAATTTTTTGGGGGAGTTTATTGTATATTTTGATTGCCATTACAAATGGACTTGTGGAATGTGATGTAAGGCGCGAGTTTGGCAATAAGAGATTCGTTTTATTTCGTAGGGCGTATTTTGTGGGTATGTCTTCTCTGGTATTAAAAAAAGATGGGTATTTACGAACAAATTTGCATATTTCGAGAATATAAATACAGGGAAGTGTAAGAATTTTAAATTCTCGGAAGTATGGTCTGCAGCTGTCGGTCGGTTCTATATGCGACAGTACACGGACTAGTTTTTTCTGTGCGGTGAATATAGTTGGTGCATCGGTACTGTTGCCCCACAGGATGACTCCGTAACTGAGCCATGCATATGCGTACGCATAATACATAACAAGAGCAGTCTGTAAGTTGGTAGTTGTCTTAATTTCTCGTAGCGCGTAAGTAAATTTGGAAATTTTAGATTTTAATTTTTTTATGTGGGATTTCCAGTTAATGTTGGTATCTAAAATAAGACCTAAAAGGGTGGATTCAGAAACAACTTGTATTTTATTATTATTAAAATTGAAATTTATGTTGAGTGTTTTTTTCTGGTAGGGATGGTATAACATTAAGTTTGTTTTTTGGTTGTTAATTTCTAAATTATGATCACTCATCCAGCTTGAAATTTTATTGAATATTAAAATAAGTTTTTGATGGATATTGTCATTCTCCTGGCAAGAGGTCAAAAGCGAGACATCATCTGCAAAAAGCGTGCAGTGTTCATTAAGGGCTTTCGGCAAGTCGTTGATATAGATCAGGAAGAGAAGACAACCGATAACACTTCCTTGTGGGATAGAAGCGTTTATGTTTTTTTCTTCAGAGCGGATGTTGTTTATTTTATTTAATTTGTAATCATAGTGTTCTATCTCGACATATTGTTTTCTATTTTTAAGATATGAGATAAACCAATTGTGTGCTGTTCCTCTAATACCTATTCCATACAACTTGTTTAGCAGTATATCGTACTGCACTTTGTCATACGCCTTACTCATATCCAACAATATACCGATGGCATACTGTTGGCTATTTATGATGTTGAGGATCTCTTGTACAAATTTATAGACTGCTAGAGTGGTAGACCTTTTTTTTCTGAAGCCATTTTGGGCATCATCAAAAATGTCATATTTCTCACAAAAGGCATATATTCTATTACACATAGCCTTCTCATAAATTTTTGAAGCAGTCGGCAGAAGGGCTATGGGGCGGTAGTTACCCGGGTTTGTTTTTAATTTTTTCTTATGTATTGGTTTGATCAATGCTATTTTAAGAAGATCAGGAAAAATACCCTCGCTGAAGGATTCATTTATTAAAAGACAAAACGGTAGAGATAGCTCATCTGCACACTGTCGAAGCAAGGTGGGTGGCACTTCGTCAATCCCGTAACTTTTTTTATTTTTAAGATTTTTTATTATAGTGTGTACCTCTTGATTATCGACAGGGCCGAGAAACATTGTATTTTCTGTCGGATGGATTACAGGTCTACCGGCTGCAGTTTGAGCGCGAGGCGATTCTCCGATTGAAGCAAAGAAGTTATTAAATGTGTCGGCAATTTCCTTTGGTTCAGAGATTATATTGTTATGGATTTCTAGTTGAATGTTAACTTTATTTTTACGAGTTTTTTTATTTGTACGGTCGTTAATTATGCTCCACATAGTTTTTACCTTATTGCAAGATTTTTTTAATTTATTAATATACTGTAACTTTTTAGCTGTGATAATTGACCTTTTTAACGTTTTTTCGTATTTTTTATAATATTTTTTTAGTACTATATTTCCTGATTGTTGCACATGTATTTTAAGTAAGCGTTTATTTTTACACGAATTTTTCAATCCTTTTGTTAGCCAATTTTTATTATATACATTTTTTAACATTACTCTGCGTTTTGGTATACATTCGTTAAGCACATTTGTAAGTTTGTTATGAAATTCTGTATAATTTTTATTAACACCGTTGTTTTTTACAAGTATTTCAGACCAGTTTATAGTTTTTAGTGTTTGTTTAAATTTATTTATATTTGTTTTGTTATAAAATCTTTTTTCTGTATACCAAGGCAATTCTTTTATACAATTTTTTTGTGGAATTTGTAAAATTGTGCCTGCGTGATCAGAGAACCCTAGCTCCTCTACTGTTGTGCAAATGTTTTGGTCAAAATTTGTAAATATAAGGTCCAAACAAGTAGAACATGTTTTAGAAATATGTGTCGCATTTTTTATGTGTTGTGTAAATTTATATTCCAACATAAGATCCAACAATTGACTAGATTTTATATTATTCTTAAGAATATCTACGTTAAAGTCACCTCCAATTGCAATATTAAACTTACAATACTTTTTATTTATGTAATTAAGTATATCTATTAATTTACTATAAAAAACTTCGTGTTCTCGACCATTCCAGTAAACAGTAATAACCAATAAATTTTCTTTAGGTATTATGATCGCGCAAACTTCAAGTACGTAATCTATAGACATGTCCGTTATTTCACGTACCTCTAAGCATTCTATACTTTCCTTTAATAGGATGCAGACTCCGCCTCCTCCTCGAGATTTTCGGCAATATGCTGAAGCTGTCTTGTATCCGGTAAGTTGTAGTAGTTCTATTTTTTCTTGTGTTAGCCAGGTCTCACAGGCACAGATTGCTTGATATGATGGGTTTTGGTCAAGAAAGGCTTCTAATAAATGTTGCTTGTTGTAAAGGCTTTGTAAATTTTGAAACAAAATTTTAAAAACTCGGTCTGTAGGCATCTCTTCGAAAGGAATAATTGCGGCTGTTATTAGAAGGTTGACGGGGCTGATTTGTATGGTTGTCACAATGGTTTTGATTGTTTCCATTATTTTCCAGATTCGCATTATCACTTGTGGTATTCGTTAGTATTTCTTTTTCTATGTTTCTTCTTTTACCTTCTATGTAGAGTTGATTATTACGGATTATTGCGTGCAGGCCCTGTTTTCGTGCCGCAATCAATTCTTCTCTCATGACCCTCCTTTCTATCTGTTCATTTCTATTCAGATACTCAGAAACGAAGAATCCTGTCCCTTGAAAATAGTAACTGTTTTGTAAGATATACTTCGTCATTCTTTTACTCATAAGCTCTATCTGTATTGGTCGAATTTTATTTCCTTGCTTGTACTTTCCTATTCTGTGAATATCTTCTATATATCCTCTTAAATCAATATTTTGAACATCACGAAATATTTCTATAATTTGTTCATGTAAGTCATCGTCAGTTTCTCCATAGTACTCTTGGACTCCGTGTAAAACAATTTTCTTCATCTTATATTCATCTTTATTTTTTGTGATGGGCATTTCTGAGGTGATTATTTTTATCTCTAATTCATTTATTTGAGTTTTTAACAAGTTATTTTCTATTTCAATCATTCCAATCTTGGAGTTTATTTTATCTATGTTTATTTTATAATTTTTATTTTCTTCAGAGATTTTATCTAAGTTTGTTTTATCGTTTTTATTTTCTTCAGAGTTTATGTTATCTATGTTTGTATTATAATTTTTATTTTCTTTAGATAAAAAGTTTATGTATTCTTTTTTCACGTCTTCTTTGAGTTTTTGTATAGCGTTTCTTATTTCACTTCGTATAGTGTTCTGTAATTCTAGTATAATCGATGTTTTATTTTCTTTTAATTGTATCATAATAATTTCGCTTAAACTTTGCAGTGTTAGTTCTTGTTCCAGATTATTGTTTCCTGGCTCTTCTGTGATGGTATCACCAAACATGCTCAAGTCTTCAGAGGTAGTAGAGTCATTTTTTAATATTTTTTTATTTTTCCTAATTGTAATATTTTCTTTTTCAGGTGATGTAATTTGGTATTGAGAACTGACATCACGTTCGCCCACAGGAGTATTCGAGTTGCCTTGGTTTGGAGTTTTTCCATAACAGGCTGGGCATTTCCAACTTTCTTTATGCTCTTTTGACATGGTATTATAAAACCGCGCAGATGAAACATTTGCGCAATCGAGATCGTATATTTTTTTACAGAATTTACATGTTAGGTTTTCCCTTTCTTGGAGAATTTGTAAACATCCTGCACATATTAACGACATCTTGTGGCTATTTAGAATAATTTAATAATAGGTGACTTCTTTGTCCGTTTTACACTATTTTCCAAGTTATTAGGAAATGATTCCACTATTCGAAAACAGATATCACTGTTTTGGATCGATTTATTTATTAATTTCACAAGTGACCTCTGTTGATTTTTCTTTGAACTACTTTGCAAGTTGTTGCGAAATGGTTACACTGTACGATAACAGATGTCACTGTTTTCTATCAATTTATCGAATTTTACTTATTTTGTAAATAACGGTGGCGTTTAAATTATATTTTTGTAATTAACACTATTTTCACTAGAGTCACACGAGATTCACTATTAAGTTTGTGTAATGTTTATGTATAAACTTAACTACTCGTTCACACAACGTAATATACACTGATACAATTTGTTTTGTTTTTATTTTATCATTTTTGTTTATTGCACATAGTTTTTTAAGTTCACTGTTTTTTTTTTATCACAATATAAAGTTTTGATGAATTATTAACTTATTGTTAAACTGAGCACATTTTTTTTATTAACTTATCACTTTTTCTATTTTTTTACATTTTTATCACGGAGCCTATGTTTACTTTGTCGCGCCCTCTGCTGCTCATTATTGAAAGGCATGAAACACGAGTAAAATATTTTTTTCAAAAATCATCCCTTAGGGGGTTAAACGGGGGTGCAAAGTTAGTATGAAACATTGCCGTTTTTGAAGTTATTCGAATGAAATTCAGCATGAAGGTTCTATATTAAAAGGCATGTAACACGAGTAAATATTTTTCTCAAAAATCATCCCTTAGGGGGTTAAACGGGGGCGCAAATTTCGTATGAAACTTTGCCGTTTTTGAAGTTATTTAAATGAAATTCAGCATTAAGGTTCTTTATTGAAAGGCATGAAACACGAGTAAAATGTTTTTCTCAAACATTATCCCTTAGGGGGTTAAACGGGGATGCAAAGTTAGTATGAAACTTTGCCGTTTTGAAGTTATTCGAATGAAATTAAGCATGAAGGTTCTTTAGGCGATACGAAGTTCGCCGGGTCAGCTAGTGTAATATAAATATAACTTATATACATACATACATACACACATATACATATGTATATATCATAAACATACGATAAATAAATAAAGTAATGTCGTAGTAGGTCCTAAAGAAAAGGAAGAAAACATTCGCTTATGGTGAAAGGAAATGGTCTTTTACAAGTTTTTTAAAAATTAAAATAGATTTAGAAGTTCTGATAGTTACAGGTAGATTATTCCACAGTCTGATGGCCTGGATAGTAAAAGATAGGTCAAGGAATTTAGAAGAGTGGACAGGAATTAGAAGAGTGAGGGTTTCTGAGGAACGAAGAGATAAAGCATGAGAAGAAGATGTGAAAATAAAGTTTTCTTTGAGATAGGAAGGAGCTTGAGGACTATAAAGAATAGTATATAGGAAGGTCAGAATATGTAAATCCCTACGTTGACGGATAGGCAGCCATTTTAGTTGAGTTCGGTATTCAGATACGTGATCAAATTTACGTAATCCAAAAATGAACCTAATACAAAAATTTTGCAAGCGATCTAATTTACATAGCAACTCATAGTTAAGATCTGAATACGTTATGTCGGCATAGTCAAGGATGGGAAGAAGGAGGGATTGAGCAAGAGCAACTTTGGTGGCAGTGGGTAGGAAGTTTCTTAATTTACGAAGAGACGCAGAAGCGACAAATATCTTCCTGCTAACCTCGGCCACCTGTGCTTTCCATGACATTGTGGAATCAATAATAATACCAAGGTTTTTAACCGAATTAATAAAAGGGATGCAGATGCCATCAAGCATAACCGGCGGGATACGATGATAATCAAGCCTTGAGATAAAAAATGGACTGCCTATAATGATAGTCTGCGACTTGGCTGGGTTAACTTTTAATCCATAGTATTTACTCCAGCATGATATTTTATTTAAGTCTTCGTTAGTTTGAGCCACAGCAAATGCAATATCATTTAATGGAGCCTGACAATAAATTTGCAAATCATCTGCATAAAGGTGATAGGAAGAAGAAAGTGTACGTGTGATAGAAGAAATAAAGACAGCGAAGAGTAGAGGAGACAGCACACCACCCTGCGGCACGCCAGCGGTTGTATCACACCAAGAAGAAGTTTGGTGATCAATTTTGACACATTGCCGACGCCCGTACAGGTAATTATGAAACCAATCATGCACTGTCGGAGATATGTTAAGAGAAGAAAGAACTCCTAGCATAATATCAAAATCAACCGAATTGAAAGCATTGCTAAAATCAAGCAGGGTTAACAGAGTGAGCTTTTGATGTTCCATACCACGCCTAATATCGTCGGTAATCTTGACTAAAGCAGTAGTCGTACTATGACCAGGTCGGAAACCGGATTGGAATGGGTTATGGATATCGTTAGAATTAAGAAAACTATTCAGTTGCCAGTGAACTAGTCGTTCCAAAACTTTGGAAAGAAAAGGAAGTATGGATATGGGACGATAGTCACTGAGAACAGAAGGATGCATTTTTTTGGGTAATGGAATAATGTGAGCTTGTTTCCAGCATTCGGGAAAGGATCCAGTCGAAATAGAAAAGTTAAGGATTTTAGTCAGGACGGGAACGAGTAGGTCTAAGAGAGGAATGATCATATTACGACTAATACAATCACCTCCAACGGCATTAGACGTGATGGACAATATACTTCTCTTAACATCACAATCAGCGAATGATTTGAAGGTAAACGGTGAGTGGTTGGGAGGAGGCATCGAAGAAAGATTAATCAATGTATCAGATTTGACTTTATTGTCAAGAAATGTGCAAGAGGAGAAGTGGCTATTTAGAGAGTTAAGATCTATATCTGAAGCACAGGAATTTCGAGATTTACCCACTCCCATTGATCTAAGAAATTTCCAAACTTTAGCTTGGTCCTCATTCTCTACAGATTGGTGAATGTGGCGTCGCTGTGCATCCCTACACACCTTATTTCAGTGATTTCTGGCCCTATGGTATTTGTCGCGTTTGACCATGTCCGATGGATCCGCTTTATGACGAGCTTTAGCACGATTCTTTTTTTCCCGGAGAAGCCTGATATCATCAGTTAGCCAAGGAGCAGGAAGATGCTTAAGTTTTACCGGTCGCACAGGTGCATGAGTATCGTAAAGCTTAATTAGGAAACGATTAAATAAACGAACTTTCTCATCTACAGTGTCGGCATCATCGATGCTTGTCCAGTTAAGTTTAAAGGCGTCACGGCGCAATTGTTCAATATCCAGTCCACCAAAGTTGCGCTGCATGAGGATTTTGGGTTTAAATTTTGGAGGACGAATTTTATAGGAGAGGTAAACTAGATCGTGGTAGGAAAAGGCATCCGCACTTAGTTGCCCATGCTTCGCAACATGATCGAGAGAACTAACCATCATAAGGTCTAGAAGTGAGGGGGTACAATTAGGTAAGTAATGCGTAGCATTTAGAGAAAGTATATTCATATTAGCTGAACTAACCAGATTTTGAAGGCGACGAGCACGGGAGTCACCTCTCAAGAGACACGTGTTGAAGTCGCCCATTATAATAGAATGGTCATACAATGGACAGAGGTCTTCAAGAAGAGCCTCATAGGAAGGAAAATAATTAATTGACATATTCGGGTTATAAAAAACACCGAGAAGGACTTTGGTACCTGATAGCGATAGTTCTAGAAAAAGATGTTCAGCAGTATCAGGTGGAGGGGGCTGAGGAGATTTACTAATGATAGTGAAAGAAATATGACTACGAAGATAAATTGCCACACCACCGTGGGAAGAAGTAGTTCGATCGTTGCGAATGAGCTGGAAACCTGGAAGAGAATATGTAGTGGAAGGCAAGGATGGATGAAGGAAGGATTCGGACACAAGAATTGCATGAATGTTATTGTTGTTTACAAAAGTATAAAGCAGATCTATATAATGCGCTGGAATGCTCTGAGCATTAATATGTACGACGTTAAAATTTTTTTGGACATTTGCAAAAGATGAAATAAGAGAATCAGTGAGAGAAGGTCCATCGAGACTATGGAAACTATCATCAGACAAAGAAAAATATTGAATATCATTTTCTTCAGAACTCGACATAATGATATATAATAATATGTTATACTATTATAATAATAATAAAAAATAAAAAAAATAAATATATAATATATATATACTTCTAATAAGTAAATAAATAAAACACCATTCACCACCACTTCTACCAATTGACTATCAACTATTGTTACCCACCAGCGACCTGCATTATGACAAATGGCTATACAAAGGCGAAATAAAAAAAAAAATAAAAAAAAATGTTGTATTGTTTAAATATTTGACTAAATGTATTCCGTAACAATACTTTAACTATTCACGTATCAAATAATAACAAGCTTATATATATAAATATAACCAATAGATTTTTATCAATGAGATAATACATCAAGGTGACGTGTGGACAAACACGGCAATGAAAAATTTCGAGGTTTAATAATTTTTTTTTGTAGTACCAATTAATACTTTAAATAAAATATTTAGTGCTACACATAGATTACTATTTCACCTAACCAGAAAAAAATGTTAGAACATTATAACTATGTTTTTTAGTACCGATTTCATCGATGCCACGCAATTTTTTGTCCCGGGATATTCACTCAAAAATGACATCTAGGTATACGTAAATGTTGTAATTTTTGTGTCTCGATAATCCAGCGTTGTATAATATTATTTTCTTTTTCAGGTATTTTCTCGTCCCATTTAATGTCAGACTTCCAAGTATTTTGTAGTGCTATCTTAGCATTTACGGTGAACGAAGCGAGAAACCCGAAGACGTCAAAAATTGACATGACCATGCGCAGCAGCTCTCTCTTCGTAGGAACTTTTTTCAAGTTTAATATTTCAGCTGGAATTCGCTTCAAAGACAAGTCAAAACCAAAGGCATCACTCAGCGGGAACCAAAACAAACCGAGTGTGCATTCCGGTGAGTCATCGCAACCGGCTTTCATCATTATGGCCTTATCACTTAAGGTGTGTTTTGGTGTGCACTCTAAAACATCTGGTTGCACATCCAGTTTCTTATTTCAAAACCACCTCTTTTATGAATTTCAGACACTTCTTTCATCAATTTAGAAGCCGTCTCATCATCGACTGACTCAATGTAGTCATCCATGTAATGCGATTTCAGGATAGCTTGACTGGCTTCAGGCATCTCCTCTTCGAATCGCATCGCATTTTTATTTTTTATATACTGCGCTATAAATGGTGAGCAGTAGGCGCCAAATATTAATGACGTCATGACGTAAGTATCTATATTAGATTCTGTATTTTCTCGCCACAGGAATCGTAATGCGTGCAGATCTTCTTCACTTATCTTCACGCGAAGAAACATGTCTTTTATATCTCCTACAAAGGCGACTGGCTTCTCTCGAAATCGTAGCATTATTCCCAACAAAGACTGTAGCAAGTCGGGCCCCTGTAGCAAGTAATCGTTGAGACATCGACCAGCAGCGGTGACGGCAGCAGCATCAAAAACTAATCTTAGTTTACTTTTGTTCGGATTATCGACGCCGAAGTGTGGTAAATACCAAACATGTTTTCTAGACATCGAGATTTCCTTATCAGTTAATTTCTGAGCGTAATTATATCGATGGATCTGAGTTGCTGAGAGTCGGCGGACGAATTGCGGCAGTATCTGACGTCACTCCGGAGCTGAAAAATCCTGTAATATTGGACGGCCGTCACCCGACGGCACAATTAATCGTGAAATTTTATCATGAACAAGCCGCGCACGGGAATCATGAAATGGTAGTAAACGAGGTACGCCAAAAATACTGGCTACTGCACTTACGCCCTACTGTTCGATCTGTAGTCGCGCGCTGTTTGTTTTGTAGGATCAGGAAAGTCCAACCTACCAATCCAAGATTAGGAGATCTTCCAGAGGCGAGGCTAGCACAGCACCAAAGAGCTTTTACTTTCTGTGGTGTTGATCTTTTCGGTCCGATGGAAATTGTTATTGGCCGCAGACGTGAAAAAAGATACGGAGTACTCTTTACCTGTTTGACCGTAAGAGCAATACACATAGAGTTGGTGCCATCCCTGTCATCTGATTCATTTATTATGGCGCTACGAAGAATGGCCGCGCGCCGCGGATGGCCATCCAAAATGTACTCTGACAATGGCACAAAGTTTAGAGGCGCTGCTACTGAAATAAAAAAGTCAATGCAAGAGTTGAGTCAGTCAGATATCAAGGACAAACTCATCGACAAAGGAGTAGATTGGCAATTTATTTGCCCGGGCGCCCCTCACATGGGAGGGGCATGGGAGCGTCTGATAAGAAGTGTGAAGACAGCGCTCAAGGTAGTTCTGAAAGAAAGAGCTCCCAAAGAAGAAGTTTTGATCACTTCACTAGCAGAGATAGAGAACATAGTGAACAGCCGACCGTTATGTCACGTTTCCACTGAACATGAGTGTCCAGAAGCTCTCACACCGAACCATTTTCTTATCGGGTCTTCATCGAACTTACCAGTACCTGGAGTATTCACTGACGGTGACATGTACGGAAGAAAGCAATGGAGAATTGCACAGAGACTCACAGAGATGTTTTGGAAACGCTGGATTCGTGAATTTTTACCTACTCTCTTACCTCGTTAAAAGTGGTGCCAAGAAGGTCATGATCTGAAACCAGGAAGTGTTGTTATTATCGTTGACAACAATCTTCCTCGAAATATATGGCAGAAAGGCCTAATAGAAAAGATATATCCAGGTCCCGACGGCCGTGTGCGCGTTGCTGATGTAAAAACCAAGACCGGTGTACTTACCAGACCCGTTACTCACCTAGCTGTGCTGCCCACTGCTGGAGATGATTGTCCTTGACGGACAATGGGGCGGAGAGTGTAGACGACGCGAAGCATTCCCGGCTGCACCTGTGAACACACTAAAATAAATTAATAAACATAAATAAAAAGTGATTAGATTAAGCATTAGCAAATAATTAATGTAGTACTTACTATGAATAAATGCACGCCGTAAGGTGTACGCATGTGTGTGTGGCCGTCACACTACCGTCGCTAGTTCGACAGTTCATCGCGATGCACCAATGTACCCACACGTATGCGTATATCCCGAAAGCTATTTCAAGTTAGTCGCCTGTTTTACTCATTTTCAAAATCCTGGACACCGCACCTTACCTTCATTGCCTACAGGGACGATTGAATCATCGTCATTTGCAACAACAACTGAATGGCATACTGAAATTCAAAACCTTGAAAAAGACGGCACTATCAGACAACTCCCTGAAAGAACTCGAATGGTGGTATCATCACTACAGCACCCGCTCCATCATACACAGTTGCGCACCAACACACCACCTAGTAACCGATGCGAGCGACATTGGCTGGGGTGCAAAGTTGGACAACGAAAGCCTCTCAGGGCCGTGGACACTACAACAGCAACACCTGCACTCCAATCAAAAGGAGATGATTGCTATACTCAACGTATGAAAAGATCGAGGTCGGCTCCTGAACTCCACAAAACTTCATATACAATACGACAACCGAACGGTAGTATCATATATTCGCAACAAAGGAGGAACCAAATCCAAAGCGTTGATGGAACTGGCACGCAGAGTATTCAACATTCTCGACTTTGTTTCACATTCAAGTGTCTATATACCACATACCCGGCCTTTACAACTGTCACGCGGACAGGCTATCACGGAATCGAGGTCTTCGGAATGGCACTTACTACCAGAAGTCACGAACGTGGTGTTTGCCAAATGGGGAACCCCAGAAATAGACCTTTTCACCTCTCTTCGAGCCCACGTGGTGGAGAAATACGGTACTCTGGACAGACTAGACAAGTCAGCGACCCTTTTCGATGCCTTGAGCGTGAATTGGAACTACAGACTAGCGTGGGTGTTCCCACCCCCATATCTAATTCCGAAGGTGTTATCACAGCTGAACCAATCCCATGGCATATTTCTCGTAGTAGCTCCACGGTGGAAGAAAGCCTACTGGAGACCAGACCTGAAGAACCGGTCATTGTCGAGTCCGTTCACCGTGAGGAATCTATGCCAAGTCTTGGTGGACACATCGACAGGCCTTCCTCCTCCAGATGTCACAGAAATGACGCTGGAAATATGGCGTTGTGGGGATGGGAGAGCCAACTAGAAAATTGGACTGAGGAGCAAAGGACATTACTGACATCTAGTTGGCGACAGTCTACTCTGAACACTTACCGCCCCGCATGGAATCGTTGGATAAATTGGGCCCGAGAGAATCATGTCAGGCCATACATGCCATCAGGCTCGGATCTCGCACGATTCCTATCTGACCTACATCAAAAAGAGAACCTCGCGCTGAATACAATTCTAGTCCATAAATCAGTAGTATCCACGTTTTGTGACCCAAACAATCGGGGTAACCTAAGCTCCCATCATTTGGTCAGACAGATCATAAAAGCCATATCATTGGCTAATCCTAAAATGTCCAAGCCCCCTATTTGGGACATAAATGTCCTCGCAGATTATCTGGGAACCAAAAACCCAAACACTAAAAGCCTTTATGAGGTGTCAAACCGCTACTATCCTTCTTCTATCGTCGGGTCGTAGAATTCACGATCTGACTTTATTAAAAATCTCTCCTCAACATTGTCTTATTAAAGAAGACGACATAATCTTTAGACCCAGCTACGGATCCAAGACCGATACTGCAATACACCGGCAGTCTTGTTGGAAATTATTAAAAAATCCCAATAACCGATCCTTAGATCCAGTCCACTGGATTAAGCTTCTAATTGAGCTATCACAACATAAAAGGCATTCCCCAGATACAATGGACAGCCTCTTCCTGACAACAGCAGGACAACCAAAACCTGCATCAAGAGCAGTCATTGCATCATGGATAAAACGCATGTTGAAGCAAGCAGGAATAGATGCAAGTCCTGGAAGTTGCAGATCAGCCGTCGCATCAAAGAATTGGCTTGAGAACTTCCCTATCAGCGAGGTCATAGCAAGGGGCAATTGGAAATCTGCCAATACGTTTAAAAAATTCTATCAACGGGAAATCAACCCTTCGCCCAGAGATTGTAATAGTACATTGATTACAAAATTGTTCATTCCAGTAGATTAATTTATAATATTGATTTATACTTCTTGCCTACATGTAATTACTTACTCGAACTAAATATATTGCTTATGGTTTATTTATACATTAGTTTAGTTTCTTAAACACCTACATACATTATCACATTGGCGTCCTCTTTGACCAGGCGAAAACAAACAAATCTCTCATGTTAATATTTTTAGGTTTGGAAGAACGGTCAAGTTGGTTTAATAGCAACGTTTTACCCTACAATAAATAGTAGATTTTACAACAAGTGCACAAAACGAGGGCTGATAGTAATGTCGAGGATAGAAATGGTTTTGTGGACGAGTTATAAACTCTGCTTTTTACTTCGATTGCGAGGAAATAAATAAATAAACGCACGAAAAACAAGACCTGTTTCCCCTTTCCCGCCGCTTTTTTTTTAAATCTTACGACTTTGAAATTAGGCTTGGGCTGCAGATCTATACAGCCTACTATTAAATTAATTTTGTAATAAAATAATTTTCTTAAATTAATTAAATAACCTACCGTACTTTAATTTAAATTTTAATATCTTATATATGACTTAAAAAACACATAAGGCAAATAAATTAAAGTAAATATTATAAAATAACAAATTCTATCTCTGAACTTTTTGTTGTGTTTGGCTGTATGGCTTATTTCCTTTGCCTTAATATAGATACATTTATGAGTAGATACGTTTTTGCCCTTGTGCACAAAATTCGATTTTGTGCAGCCTATATCCTGCGCAAATAAGCATTTTCTGAGCATGAGAAGTGAAAACGTTTATTAAACATACTTACCTTCTTCCAAACCTAATACTTCTAACACTGCCTAGTGATATAAACATTCCAACCAATGATTATAAACCGCCATTGCATTTATTTAGCAAAACAGGCTTTCCCGCCATGCCGAAAGAGGACGTGACGTAATCGTGAGCAAGATAGTTGCGATGGAAGGGGCTGACAGCACAGGAAATGACCAGAAATCATGTACGTTACTCTCTCATGTTTATATTTTTAGGTTTGGAAGAAGGTAAGTATGTTTAATAAACGTTTTATTGTAGGGTAAAACGTTGCTATTTTCATCAATGTGCAGATTATCTGGTAGAGCCAATCTCGTATTTGTGCAATTTGTGTTTCTCAGGTGTTTTGCCAAAAGCATTAAATAGGTCTGTTGTCATACCTATTTATAAATCAGGTGATAGAGACAGTGTCACGAATTATAGGCCGATTTCGCTCCTACCTATACTTGCCAAGATCCTTGAAAAAGCTATTAATGCAAGACTAAAAAAATATCTCGAGGCTACCAACTTCCTCTCTCCTAACCAGTATGGCTTTCGAGAGGGATTGTCGACTTCTGATGCCATTCATCATGTTACGCAAAACTTAGACAAGAAAAACAAATGCTTAGGAGTGTTTCTGGATCTTGCTAAGGCATTTGACACTGTCTCTATACCTATCTTGTTGCGTAAACTGGAATACGCGTTTTTTTTTTATATTACTAAGGTGGCAAACAAGCATACGGTTGGCCTGATGGTAAGCCGTCACCGTAGCCTATAGATGCTTGTGTTAGATAATTCCCCAATATGTCAAGTTATTAAGATCATTAAAAGGGAGTAAATATCAAGAAAGTAAATTAAACAAAGTAGGTAATTAGTAAATTATATATTTTCAATTAAAACCAAAACTTGGGCAGATTATCAAAATGTTTATTAAATCATTTAACTACTTTATAAGCTACCACAATTTCGGAAATAAACCAAAATGACCACCGGTAAAAGAAATGGCGAAAGAAAACCGGTTATGGCCTTTTTTATCGATCAGGTATTTTAACACATCTTTTTCATACAAATACAAAATTACAATAATAATAAAAACAAATAAATAAATCGTAAACCAAGTTATTTTCAGAACGGAAGTACGACTTGTAACATTTAACAAGTCGAACCGGAAGTGCCGAATATCATTTATTAATTTTATTACATCATAAGTAATAATAATATGATTAAAGATTATCATTTGTATTTATCATTTGTACTAATTTATTTGTGACTAAGTGACATTCAAGTTAAACACTTGAAACACTAAAGTGACAATTTAAGTTCGGTTCAAAGATCTTTATTTTCTCATTACAACATAGTTATTTACATGAGAAACAAATATTTTACAAAAACTTTTGTGGGTAGAATTAAATTAGTTAGTGTTACACTTCAACATTGCACATCTGATTGAAATACAAGTCAAGTTGCGCGCTCAATAAACAAAGTGTGGTCCAAGTGATAAAAATATCGCGGAAAGTCAATTTATTTAAGTAGATTATCATCGTTGAGAATATAATTTTTAAGTTTATTTTTAAATATATTTATTGAACTCGCATCTTTTATTTCCTTTGGAAGAGAATTATACAACTGCGCTCCAGAAAAATTAATATTATTTTTGCCATAGTTAGTTCTAACATTAGGCAGTGCCAAGTAACTTTTTTGACGAGTTGAGTATTTATGCGTTTTTGTTTTAAATGTAATATTTGAATGAATTTTTTTATTTATAATTTTATACATGAGCATACATGTACTCTGTTTATGCATTTGCATTAGGTTCATTATTTTAGTCTCCCTATACACGGTTTTAGTTGGTGTTAAATAATCGTAATGATATAATATTTTAATTATTTTATTTTGAAGTGTTTGTATAGTTTTTAAGTTTGTTTTACTCGCACTTCCCCATACTTCAATGAGATAGAGTAGGTGAGGTTTCACCAAGCTATTATAGATCAGCAAACGAGTTCTTTTTGGTATACATCGAGCCATGCGATACAGAGATCCCACTAAGGCTGACAATTTGTTTTTAATGTGCTCAATATGAGTACTCCATAATAACCTACCATCAAGTTTAAGACCAAGGTATCTTTCTTGTGTCTTTCTCTGTAGACGTTCACCATTAACAGTTAATTGTGCATGTTGGGGAATTTTTTTATTTTTAGCACTAAATACTACATATGATGTCTTGGAAGCATTTATTGTGAGGAGATTGTATTGAAACCACCTACTTAACGTGTCTAAATCCTTTTGAGTGTTAGTTAAAATCTCATTAATATCTTGTCCGTAATAAAATAAGCAAGTGTCATCCGCATAGAGAGAAAGCTCCCCGTTTAAACTTACTTCTTGAATATTATTTACATATATAAGAAAGAGTAATGGACCCAGAATTGAACCCTGTGGTACCCCGCATGTTAAAGGTTTGAATTCACTTTGCACTTCACCAATCTTGACAAGTTGATATCTATTTTCTAAATATGATTTTAGCATTTTGTAAGCTGTTCCAGTGATGCCAATACTTTCAATTTTCTTTAACAGTAGAGAATGACTGACCGTATCGAATGCTTTTTAGGTCGATGAATAACCCAAGGACTATTTGTTTATTGTCTATTTTTGTTTTAATACTGGTAATCAAATCAATAGTAGCACTAAGGGCATTCGACATTGGTCGGAAACCATACTGTCTCTTATATAAAAAGTTAATTTGGCATAGATGTTCATCCAGTCTTTTATATATAATTTTTTCTAAGATTTTTGACAGTACTGGCAACACTGATACAGGTCGATAATTTCCTGGGTCTGATTTAGTTCCCGATTTGTATATTGGTGTGACTTTCGCAATTTTCAAACTAGTAAGTAGTAACCTGTTTAAACATAGGGTTAGACTATCGATTATTAAGTTTTTTATACACTTTATAGACTTTGTGTTAATGCATTCAATACCTGCACTTGTGTTAGGGTCTAATCTATCTATTATTTTCGAAACTTCCTCGCTAGTACATGGAAAAAGTGATTGTAGTTCACATTGTTTAGAGTTATGTGGTTTACCTAATGTGTATGTAGTATTGTTGTGAAATTGTATTGGTATTTTGTTCGCTAATCGGTTCCCTATATCCGCAAAGTAGTTATTAAAAATTGTACAGATTTTAACGTGATCTGATACTAATTGTCCATTTTCATCTTTCAAATTTGAAGGAGCGCAGCTGTCTTTAATTTTGTTATTAGAGAGATAATTAATAAATTTCCACATTTTTTTTGGATTTTTTTCACACTTTGTGAATTGTTCATAGTAGTATTGTTCCTTAGTATTTTTTATTGTTTGTGACACATATTCTCTTTTAGCATAAAAATCTTTTCTCAGTTGTTCGTTCCCAGAGTCTCGCTTTAGTCGGCTCCACAGACGGTTTCTTTCGTTGATTGCTGATATAATATCACGATTAATCCATTCTTTCTGAGGTTGGTTTAATACTTTATATTTGTTTGTTTTGCTGCTTTCGATCGCACTCTTAATGACATTCTCCAATATATTGAAATCTAGTGTTGATTTTTCAAATTGTATTGATTCCATGATTTCATATTATTTTTTATAATTCGTAACCTTATAAAGTATTTTTTGTTTTGCTGGAGGAGCACATTTTTTGAATTCTATATATATATTTTTGTGATCTGACAGAGAGGATTCGATAATTGCAAAATGATAATTGTTATTCCTTAAGTTCGAAGAAACATGATCTATGATGGTATTGGTAGTTGAAGTCTCACGAGTGCAATATGTAGGGTCGATTTTATTGAGAATTTTATAGCCACTTTCGTTTAACATTCGCTGGTATGCCTTGGTTTGTCTTTCATTTGTTAATAAATCTATATTTGTATCGCCAAAAACAATAGCTCTCTTTTTAGAGATTAAATGTGATTCGTAATCATTCAGAAAATTGTTGAAATTGGACCAACCAGGTCTATAAATCACTCCAACATCAATTGCGTATTTATGAACATGTATCCATAAGTAATTGGATCCATTTGTTATAACCTCATTTGTTAGTTCATGCGTTAGGTTGTTGTGTATGTAAAAGTTAATACACAATATCATCATATTATCATTTATCCTATCGTCCTATTACCCTTCTACCATCATTGGGTAAGGTTCTCGAACGTCTCATAGTTCCGCGTTTGCTACCAGGTGGCCCTAAATTTCACGAAAGACAGTTTGGTTTCACCGTCGGGAAATCTACCGTCGATGCAGCTCTTACCGTCCGTAAAGCAGTTGAGCATTCTGAAAGTAAATATGTGATAGGCGTGTTTTTAGATATCTCGGGTGCTTTTGATAATGCTTGGTGGCCAATGTTATTACTTAAACTTAAGACCAGAGGATGTTATAGTAATATTTACTCTCTTATTATGACGTACTTTGAAAATGGTATATCTAAATTAAAACTCGGACATTATGCTGCGTCAAAGGTGCTTACATTAGGCTGCCCACAAGGCTCAGTATTGGGTCCCTACCTGTGGAATATCGGATTTGACGACTTTTTCAGCCTCCCCTTACCGGATGGATGCTCCTTGACGGGTTATGCTGATGACGGTCTTTTATTAATTAATGCTAGTTCGCGGGCATCTTTAGAAAAAATAGCTGAAACGAGTCTTGACATTATCTCGGAATGGGGAAATCGTAACCGTCTCGAATTTGCACCTCATAAAACGTATCAACTTATGCTTAAGGGAAATTTAAAAGTCCCTCCGCGCTTTCGCTTTGATGGAGTTTCAGTTTCAAATAAAATCACAGTCTGCTACTTAGGTTTACTTTTAGACAAAAACTTTAATTTCATTGAACATATGAATATGAAGCAGGTAGGAGAAAAAGCCAAAAATAATTTTTATGCCTTAACTCGAGTATCTGCGGCAACCTGGGGTTTAACCTTTAGAACGTTAAAAATGGTTTATACTGCGACGTACCTGGGTTGTATAACATATGGTTCAGCGGTTTTCGCGGATCGTGTAACAATTGGGGCCGCGCGAAGAAAATTATTGCAAAGTCAGCGTCTTGCCTTGATATTTTTGTGTAAGTCTTACAGAACTGTCAGCACGGAGGCACTCCCTGTGCTGGCTGGCATAATACCCGTCGATTTTTTTTTTTTTCTCGGGGCCGGCTGTGCTGTCCTTATGCCGCTGTATATTTATACACCGGTATCGGGGGAGCACGGACCGCCAGGCATTTCTTCTCATGCAACCGAGCGGGTGGGCAGGTTGCGGATAGCCCAACTCCGGCTGTGGGGCCGACCAACTGTCAAGGTCGACCCCACAGCGGGAGCGCCCCGTAAGGGATCCCGGACAAGAGAAGTGCCCGAAGGTCAAATCCAAGCCCTAGGGTAACCCATACCTTATCCCTGTGTTCCAACGAGGAGGGGTAACCTCGTCCACCAAAAAAGCCCACCACTCCAAAATGAAGCATCTGGAAAAATCGAATCCCCAGGTGGGTCCCGGCCAAGCCGGGGAATCCCATGCCGACTCGTCGGTCAGTTCCCTACGTAATCTGGGGGGGAACACCCATATGCTTTTAAGTGCCGCACCTTCTGTGCGGCAGGCTGCTTTAGCGCCCACGACTCTGGCTGCGACCCACGCGCCACTTGACACAGTAACGGCTGCGACTCACGCGCCATCCGACACAACAATGGCTGCGACGAACGCGCCAAGCACCACGCGTGACAAACCCTCCACGAGCGCCTGGCAACAGAGCATCGTCAGGAATAGTGTCACCAACAACCCGGACAATGACAAGAACAACGCACAACCTACAAGCATCGGCGACGAGCTACGCGCACTGGCGCTCCAGCGCGCGAAGATCGACGCGAGGCTGAGGGACGTGGACACCAACCAGGAACGTGTGGTGAGGGATGGCGACCCTGGTTCCGTCAAAATCTCGGCCGATGAAGTACGCTTGCTTCACCAGAAGCGCGGAAAAATCATAGCCCGGGAAAGAGAACTCAGCAGCCGCTTGCGTAAAACCCGCGAAGGTGAAAGCCAGCGCGAAGCGCAAGCGGTTGCTGACAAGGGAGTACGCGACCAGCAGCGAGTACGCGAAGGGAGTACCCAGCGCGAAAAGCAGCCGGACGCGGAAACTCGTGGGCCAAGACAAGTACGCGAAGGGGACACCCAGCGCGAAACGTCAAGGCCCACGACAGGACCAACCTCGGCCGACACCCCAAACCGCGCCGCCACAAGACCGAGACAGAGGAAAAGGGGCAAGCGGGCCGGAGCCTCCCACAAGGCGACCTTGGCTACCAATACCTTGCCAAACACTTCTGAACCGCAACCAGGGTCTAGTGGCCAGGGAGCGGTGAAAAGAGTGCGCCCAGACGAAACGATCTCGCCGAGCACACTACAGGGAGACCCCAAGCGTGCGAGGCTTCAGTCAGGGGAGCGGAAAACTTATGCGCGGGCCACAGCGGACATCCCGGCGCGGCTGGCCGTAGCGATCTGCTTCTCCCCCCCCGCCAGAGACATGACCACCGACGAAGCCGAGCACATAAAAATGAAGCTTGAAGACCTCGTCATGGACACCGACCCCACCACACCACTCCCAGCTTTCCGAGGATACCCACGGATAGCGGACGGCACCGTGCAGATGTGGTGTGAGGACGAAAACGCCCTGACCTGGCTCACACTGAACGTCCCCAAAATCACCTTACCGGACACCGAGATGTCACTGACTGTGATGAAGCAAGCCGATGTACCGACCCGTGTCCGAGCTGCGCTCTTCGTACCCAGGTACAATGGGGACATAGCGCGACTCCAGAGTGTTCTGAAGCGTCAGAACACCTGGTATGACATAGGGAGGTGGTCCTTATATAGGGCGACATCGGTTGGAGGAGACAACCCTGGGACCTTTCTGACCCTGGGCATCCCACCAGACGAAGTGGAGAAAGTTCTGGCGCGAGAGCGACGTGTATCGTACCTCCTTGGGTCGATATACGTGCGGCTCCTCACCAGAACGCCACCAGAAGCACAGAAAGAAGGCCCCGACACCGCTTCCATACAGACGGCACAGACAGAAGACGACATCACACACCTCGAGGAGGAAATGGCAAAAGCGGCGATGGCTGACGCGGAATCCCTCCCGCCTGCATCACCAGGGTGGACAGACCAGCTGCTCGCCTCGTCGCCGAACGATGACCGGCACGGGATGGAGATGGCTGGAAGACTATCCGATGGATCAGTCTCCTCCTAGCTCCACCCCGCCATCGTCATGACCCACGCCAAACCTCGAGGTCATACAAACAAACCTCCAGCACAGCCAGTGCGCCACGGCTAGTTTGCGCAAGGCCCTGGAGATGAGACCCCGAACCATTGCACTGATCCAAGAGCCGTGGATCAGAAACAACAGGATATGCGGCCTCGGTAATATAGGAGGTAAGCTAATCCTCAACACCCATAGCACAGACAAACCACGCACTTGCGCGTATATACCCCATGATATACCGACCACAACACTCACCCAATTCTGTTCCAGAGATCTGACTGCAGTCAGGCTCCAGACCAGCGACAACGCACCAGACATCGTACTAGCCTCGGTATATATGCCAGGCGACGATGAAAGCTGCCCACCGAAGCAGATGACGGACCTGGTGCTCTACTGCGAGAGCGCAAACCTGGACCTCATCATCTGCACCGATGCGAACGCCCACCACCCACTCTGGGGCAGCGAAAAGCCAAACCACAGAGGAGAGGTATTATGCACATATTTATTTTCCACTAACCTTAACATTATAAACCGAGGTTCGGAACCCACTTGGGTCACGAGCCGAGGACAAACAGTAATTGACCTAACGCTAGCCACGGGGAGAGCGACAGACCTAATTACAAACTGGCGCGTAACCGATGAAGCTTCTTGCTCAGACCATAGAAGAATCCGTTTTACACTACTAGCAAACACAAAAAAACCTACACCAAGACGAAACCCGCGTCGCACACACATACCCGGGTACAAAAGCCTTCTAGCCCAACTATTAGGCAATCATCTAACACCCACAACTTTAACAGACCTCACACAACTTGAGAACACTGTAACCAAACTCTCGGAATACATAACTGAAGCGTATCATGCGTGCTGCAAACTGAAAGTTCCAAATACAAAAGGGAAAGGCTCCCCCTGGTGGAACTCTGAACTAAGCAAACTCAGACATGCATTACGCAAACAATTTAACAGAGCAAAGAACTCAAGACTGACAGAAGATTGGGAGCTATACAAAGAGACACAATACACTTTCAAAAAACAGATTAGAATTGCCAGGAGAGCTGCCTGGCGACAGTTCTGTGAAAACATTGAATCTCACAATGAAGCGGCCCGAGTTAGGAAGATCTTATCAACTGATAAGGATCGCACCCTTGGTTCGCTGAAAAAACCGGACAACACATACACGCAAACAGACCAAGAAATTAGCAAGGTCCTTCTGGAAACGCACTTCCCAGACTGTCACCTCTCCGAGGACAAATCCTGGACGGATGAAACCAAATGGACGCCTACTAACCAAGACTGGTCGAGAGCCAGCACCATAGTTACGGAAGACCGCATAAAATGGGCAATTAAAACCTTCCAATCATACAAATCTGCAGGCCTGGACGGTATCATCCCAGCACTGCTACAATGGGGAATAGACCCCATAACACCATGGCTGGTGGCGATATACAGGTCATGCATAGCACACAGATATGTACCACGGGCGTGGCGTGAGGTAAAAGTAATCTTCATTCCTAAACCCGGCAAATCCGACTACACACAACCGAAATCTTACAGACCTATAAGCCTAACATCATTTCTACTGAAGACACTAGAGAGACTATGTGACCGTTACATTCGAGACGGACCTCTCCGACAAAACCCTCTACACAAACAACAACACGCCTACTCCACAGGTAAATCAACAGAATCTGCGCTTCACAGCGTAGTGTCGAAAATAGAATGTGCACTAGACCACAAGTCATCCTCGTTGGCTGCTTTCATCGACATTGAAGGCGCTTTCGACAAAACTCTATTTCACAGTATTAACACAGCCCTCAAGAAACACGGCGTAGACTCGACCTTACGCAGTTGGATCACCAACATGCTTAAGTTGAGAGCCGTACAGGTCACAGTGAATGACACCACAAGAGCCATTGTGGCGAAGGGCTGCCCACAAGGAGGCGTTCTCTCGCCACTTTTATGGAACCTGGTGGTAGATAGCCTAATAAAACGTCTAAATGACAAGGGCTATTTTACCGTAGGGTACGCGGACGATTTAACAATAATAATAAACGGCAACCACGAAAACACACTATGTAACCTCATGCGCCAAGCCTTGAAAATAGTAGAGGACTGGTGCAAGGAATACCAACTAGCAGTAAATCCCACGAAAACCGAACTGATTCTATTCACAAAGAAAAGGAAGGTGGCCCCGTTACAACTACCACACTTCTTTGACACAACCCTAAGCCTTTCAACGGAAACCAAGTATCTGGGTATTTTCTTGGATAAGCAGCTGAATTGGGCAAAACACACTGACTACATCACCACAAAAGCCAGTATATCCATGTGGCAATGCAAACAACTACTAGGCAGAAACTGGGGTATCACTCCAAAGATTACCCACTGGCTATACACCGCAATCATTAGACCAATCATCACCTACGGCTCTCTAGTATGGTGGCCCAGGACCGACTTGAGTACAGCCCAAAAAGACCTAGAAAAACTGCAACGTTTGGCCTGCGTAGCAATCACGAGCAGCATGAGAACAGCACCTACTGCTTCTCTACAGGCGATGCTGGGACTGCCACCCCTGCACTTAATCGTGCGAGAGGAAGCAACACTAGCAGCCTTTAGACTTAGCATAGCGGGCACCCTAGGCAAAGATTTCCGAATCAAACACATACGAATAAAAGAGGATGCCATCAAACAGCAACCAATGATGTCATCACTCACTGACAAAATTCCAAAAACACACCGATTCTCAAAACACTACAAAGTACAACTAACCGAAGAACCGAACGACTATTCAGGCCCAAAAGAGCTCAGAATCTACACTGACGGATCAAAGACTGACTCTGGGACCGGAGTCGGAGTCTACTCAGATGAACTGAACATTAAAATATCAAAACCCCTTGGAATGTTCAACACTGTCTATCAAGCGGAATGTGTAGGCATTATCCAAGCAGCATATGCCCTTGAAGCCAGGAAGGTCACGGGAACTCATATCCGCATACTCTCCGATAGCGCTTCAGTACTCCAATCTCTGAACAAGAACTATTTTGACTCAGGATTAATACTAGAATGTCACAATGCACTCGAGCGCGTTGCGGTGACGAATCGCAATGTGCTAACACTTCAATGGATAAAAGGACATAGTGGCTCACTAGGTAACGATGCAGCTGACGAACTGGCCAGGAGGGGATCTGACACGACAGTTCTCGGACCCGAGCCCATCGTGCCAGTCCCATTCAATCAGCTACGCAGATGGTTACAAAACATCACATACACACAAGCTGAGAAATGGTGGACTGCGGCACCAGGCTGCAGGCAATCCAAGGAGGCGATGCCATCCCTGGACAACAAGCTGCCCAAGCGTCTATTGCGCCTGGACAGGAAAAGCCTGCGCCTGGTAACAGGAACCATCACAGGACATTGCTCACTAAACAAACACTTTCACACAATAGGTATCACGGACAGTCCTCTGTGCAGAGCATGCATGGAGACTGAAGAAACGGTGGCGCACGTGCTCCTTGAGTGCACAGGCGTCGCCCAAATTCGGAAAGAGACACTTGGGTCACCAACGTCTCTCGCGGACACACTGAGTAGTTTGGGAGGACTAATTCGCTTCTGGAGGGAGGTGGGCTGGATGGAATAACAGCCCCACGGCATCACGTACAATGGTCCAGAACGGGACTGAGTGCGGAAACCATACCCACTAGAGGGTTCTTATGATGATGATGATGATGATGACCCGTCGATTTGGAGATACAGCGTCGCGCGTCGATGTTCTATAGATCAAAAGAAATGACCCCCGCGTTCCTTAAGACACGTGATCGTGACAAAATAAATAGACTATTTAATCCGTTAGATGACGTATTACAGACTCTTCTATCGGAATGGCAGGAAAGGTGGGAGACTTCCGTAAAAGGCCGTCATCTGTATCTGTTCTTTCCCTCTGTGAGAGACAGATTAAAGAAAACTTGGCTAGAGGTCGACCATCAAGTAGCTCAATTTTTAACGGGACACGGAAACTTTAAGGCCAAGTTATTTTATTTCAAGGTTGTACCTTCTCCTTTCTGTGAGTGTTCTACCGCAAATACCAGAGTAGAACAAACAGCTCATCACGTTCTGTGCGAGTGTGATCTTTGGCATGACGAACGCGTAATCATGTTGAATTCTTTACATGTCACTTCGGGCGTAGTTTATTATTCTAATCTCGTAGCAAGCAGAGAGAATTATCAGGCATTTAGAAGGTTTTGCAATACATATTATTGGAATCAAAATAGTAAACAACAGCTCATAGCATTAGGTCCCAATAGTAATGTAACAATAGACCGTGGTGCTCGGCAATCGAGCCTCACTTGATTTGCCATCTCTCTAGGGTATAATGCCTTTTGCTTCAAATTGCTGTTTCTCACGTAGTTGTTAAGGAGGGAAGTCCTTTCAATACTTCCTACTCCGACTATCGTCTTTCTGATTAAATTCGTTGTGAGTTCCAAGACAGCTGTAGTTTATTCCCCGGGACGTCAATAAGCTTCATTGCTTATTGTCTATCTGAGGTCGCCGTTGTTGATCCTGGCTACACAGGAGACACAGTGGTGGGAATGTGTGGTGGGCTTGTCCCGATTATCATTTATCAGTACTATTTGAAACATTAGCTAACATTCATTTGTGAACCGGAAGTGTCAAGTGACAATTTATGTTAATACACAATATCATCCATCATATTATCATTTATCAGTACTATTTGAAACATTAGCTAACATTTATTTGTGAACCGAAAGTGTCAAGTGACAATTTAAGTTAATACACAATATCATCATATTATCATTTATCAGTACTATTTGAAACATTAGCTAACACTTGCAATACCGGGGGTATCACTCACGCATTGCCAACCCTCCCAACCCCCCCCCCCCCCCAAGTGGAGCTCTGGAGACCTTACTCACCGTAGGAACACAACATGGCTGAGACCAATGCTATTTGGCTGCAATCTTCTGTAAGGTGGAGGTCCTTCCCCAGACGGGCTGCTCCGATTGGAGCGGATTATCCGCTGTGCCCTACCTCTCTTAAAAAGCGGGTGTACGTGGGATCCTAGTACAGGTGCCAGTTCTCCATCAAACACATGACTCATAACTGTTAAGGTGCAAATGCATTGTTAATCATGTTATATTTTTTGTCATTTGTTTGTGGAGAAGAAATAAATAAACGGTTATTATTATTATATTTAGATTACTTTCCCCCCTCGGATTTTTGTACGGTCGGACGTGTTTTGTGCTTTAACTAATTAAATTAAATCTATATTATTCTAAAAATTCGGTTGTGAACAAATAGTGTTGAAGTACCAGGAGAACATACCCTAACAAGACATCAACGAACCAGTATCGATAATAATGATGACACATACTCCTAAAAAGTCACAATATGGATCAGTACCGAATTTAAGTACAAGTACAGACAATAATAGCCCTTCGGAAATGGACTTAAATATTATTCATCGCAATAATAAACGTCGTCGATGTGAATGCGGCGGTGTAAATGAGACTTCGATTGAATCTAAGTTAGATACTTTTATAAATTCCTTATCGGAGTGGAGAAACGAAACTGGCTCCAAATTATCCAGTATCCATGCCTCCATGATGGATATCATGAAGCAAAACCGTGATATTATCGCTTCAAACACGGAGATCGAAAAATCAATTATATTCCTCTCCGAGAAATATGACGACTTAACTGTGCAGTTCAACAATTTAGAGACAAAAAGTAAAGACTGTATGGAGCGATTATCTAAAATTGACGCAGAAAAGGAGGAACTGAGTCGATTTTCTCGCTCAAGCACTTTGGAATTACGTAACATCCCGTTAATAAACCAGTCACAAGACAATCTACTATTAGCGAGCTCCCTAGTGTTCAAGGAGCTCGATGTTGATGTTTCTTCTGCTAACTTCTACGATATTCGGTGCGTCTCGTCGAAACCCAACACCAAAACAATCATTGTCACCCTCAACTCCGTCCTACTGAAGAACAAAGTTTTGAAGGCCTTCAGAGACTACAACAGGCGGAGTAAAAATAAACTCTCATCCAGTGTATTAGGTCCGGATGGGGGCAGCCAATCACAGCCTATATATATCGCGGAACACCTCACCAGGCATGCCCGTCACCTCTACTACCTGGCACGGGAATTCGCTAAGGCGGAAAACTATAAGCACTGCTGGACGGCCAACGGACGTGTGCTGCTGCGTAAGGCCGATAATGAGAAGTTTGTTGTGGTTACCTCTGAGGAGCAATTGTCGGGACTTGTCTCAAAAAACTGAAGTCTTTTTGTTATTTTAATTTCATTTATTTATATAGTAAGGTAAAACATAGTAATTATAATTATAATGGGTCTTCTTACATATTTTACACTTTTATATTCACCTTCAACACAATAGTTTTTCTATACAAATACACACATTATTACACACATAACACACAGTCCCCTCTCTATACACATTTATTACGCATTATATTTCTTTTTAAAAGCTTTTATTTAACTTGACCTGTATGTATGTATGAATGTATGTATGTATGTAAGGGTGGAATCTTGGAACGAAAATTTGAACCACTTCCCGTAGACCGATTGAGCTGAAATTTTGCTTAAAACTGTAGATCAGATGACAATACAATATTATGATAACAAAATTACGATACAGCCTTTTGTGTTCCGTTTTTCGTATAAAACAGTTCCGACCAAAAACCTATAGGGTACTTCCGGTTGTCCTAGAATCATGAAATTTGGCAAGAAGCAAGATGATGTAGTACAAGTACAGGAATAAATCTGAAAATCGTAAATTTGTAGGTTCTTCTTCTTCTTTAAACAACCAATATAATGTGACCCTACCCTTGGTACATTTTACATTGGTACATGGCTCTTTTATACCGGTTATGAATTAAAATGTATTTTATCTATTACTAGCTTTTCCTCGCGGCTTCGCTCGCGTTAATTTTATGACATAGATCTCGTTTGACAACAAAACAACCCATAGCGCGACTTGTGGCGCCATCTGTTGGCCGATAGCATCCCATACAGCGCCCTTTATAGTAGAAAAAATATTTTCTCTTTGGATTGACATACTTTCACGGGTAAAAAGGTAGCCTATGTTGGGCTCTGTACCCCTGACATATACAAATTTTCATAATGATCAACTGATTAGTCAAGCCGTGAAGGAATAACAAACAAACAAACTCACTTTCTCATTTATAATATTAGTATGATAGTATGACTAGTATGAGGAGCTCGATGGCGTCGCTGTGTGTCACACTCTAATATGAACACACAAGTTAAGCGACGGTGACCCTAGCCAGCGTTTGGATGGGTTTCGTTATCTCGAGCTTCTTCGTGCTTCGGAGGGCACGTTAAGCCGTCGGTCCCGGCTGTTGTCGATAGATGACAGTCGTTAAGCCAAGTCGGTGGCCTTAGGGCGGTTTGAAAACACCGACCTCTGCCAATCCGCATTGGAGCAGCGTGGCAGAGTACGCTCTAATCACCTTCGATTGAAGGGAGACCTGAGACCAGCAGTGGGATGATTATGGGTTGATATGATGATGATGATGATGACTAGTATGATTATGGGAAGGAACCCTCATGCGCGAGTTCTACTTGCCCTTGGTCGGTATTTTATTTTTGATGGGTACATAAACCCGTTTAGTTTGTCGCAGGGTGACTGTAGTAAAATCAGCAAATTATATAGGTATTCAAATTGCTGGTGCTAGTTATCTATCTATATATATAAAAATGAAACCCGTTTTCCGTTGTCACGACATAACATGAAAACGGCTTGACCGATTTGGCTGATTTTTTTTTTAGAATATTCCTTGAAGTACGAGGATGGTTCTTACGGAGAGAAAAATTTAAAAAATTCCCACGGGAAAGCGGGATACACGCAAACGAAATTGCGCGGGTTTCGCTAGTAACAAATAAATTCATTAGACAAGTACCGCCCCTCGACAATAGATGGCACTGCGAAACCTGTCCAGTGATAACTAAAAAGTAAAAAATAAATTAAAAGTAAAAAAATATATTTAAAAACAAGCTTTTATTTAATTGCGCTAAAAAGAATAAAATAAACTTTTCTTTTAAAATTTTAACTATCAACTTATAACGTCATTACACAATTTATATGACATAAAAGCTTGTCGCGAGATTTACCTGTTTAGGAAAACATAATTATCGAACTAACATTTATTCGTACTACGAGTAAATGTTAGTAATTAAATCTCGCGACAAGCTTTTATGTCATATAAATTGTGTAATGACGTTATAAGTTGATAGTTAAAATTTTAAAAGAAAAGTTTATTTTATTCTTTTTAGCGCAATTAAATAAAAGCTTGTTTTTAAATATATTTTTTTACTTTTAATTTACCCCCTCACTCGTATGCGTACAAAAACTGCGTATGCGTTTACTGGATGTATATATAACTCCCCATGGCATCTCTTTTTCACAATCACATTTCTCCTACTGCTTCCCTCAGGCTCACTTTTCCCTGCCCGAACTCCCATTCTAACGTCTAGTTTAGCTATAACTCCGGTCTCCCCTTTCTATAGGCTCACTCAATTTACAAGTTATTATCTGTACTTTACCCTGATACGTAATTTTACACAATTCAAAATTCAATTGTAACGATTCATTATTGCACAACATCGACAGTGTGTCGATTTCGAGCTCCTTATCTTGTGACCCGGGTGCTGTGAGCGGCTACCTTTCAGCGCACAAGAAATCATTTATTTTTCTTACACAAAATATTCGGAGCCTTTCCGCTAACTTTGATAGCTTTAATATACTCCTTAGTAACTTAACAGTGATACCCGACGTTATTATAGTAACAGAATGCTGGCTGCAGCGCAACCCAACTATCCCAATATTACCTGATTATTTTATATATCCTTGCCTCTTCGTCTAACCCCTCTAATCAGAATGACGGTGTTGTTGTGTACTATCACAATTCTCTTATTGGAGTATCAGTGTCCGAACCTAACGTCTCTGACGCTAGTTGTTTGTTGATTAAAATTAATAATGACACTGCCATTCTTGCTGTTTATCGTCCTTGTGCCTTTCGTAATCCTTCTACGTTTACCATGTCCTTAAACACATTACTTGATTCACTCCAGTCCTGCACTAATCTGATAATAATGGGTGATATAAACATCGATATTTCCCCTGATAACACAGACCCGGCTGCTGAAGACTACCTAAACACCACTGCATTTCATGGCCTTCTTCCAGCCCACTCTCTTCCCACTCGCAACTCCTCTTGTCTTGACCATGTCTTAATGAAGTCCCCCCTCTCTGCCCAAACCTTTGTCCTTTCATCCAGTGTAACTGACCACTATTCAGTGCTTCTCTCTCTAGACCTAAAAAAACCTATGGCTCCCCGTTGTATAGTTTCCAGAATCGATTATGAAGGTCTCTCACTAACACTAAAAAGTTCTGACTTCTCTGACATATACACAGCTACTGACACTGAATCTGCCGCTGATAATTTAATCACTAAGCTTCAAACTGCAATCTCTTTGCACTCCAAACAGTTTTCTCCTTCTCGTCGCCGCAAAATCTCTAGACCTTGGATCACCCCTGGACTTTTAAGATGTATACACAATAGAGACAAGATGCATAAGAGATTAAAAAACAACCCCGAAAACGATATCCTCCGTACAACCTATTTTAGATATAGGAACTTTTGTAATTCTCTGTTAAAAAAGATAAAAAAACAATACTATACCAATTTGCTTTCTCTGGCTGGCACCAACTCAAAAAGGATATGGGACGCTATTAAGGATATTGGCAACCTAAACAAAAATGCCTCGTCTAATAAGGACCTTTTATTATCTAAGGATACGCCCCAGAATTCGGTTGAGCAGGTGAACTCTTTCTTTGCTACAATAGGGAAGTCCTATGCAGAAGTCCTACGTGCTAATACCCCCTCCCCAAACCCTTCCACTACTACTACTCCTACTAACATAAACTCCTCTCCTCCCAATGTAGTTCCGTATTCATTTGTCCTCTTCGAGACTACCATCGACGAGGTCGAGTCAATAATTGCTTCATTAAGAGACGACTGTGCGGTGGGTTGGGACAACATCCCCTCTTCTCTCCTCAAACGATATTTAAAGATCCTAAGTGGTCCCATCACTCACGTCTGCAATATGAGCATGGCTAGCGGCTGCTTTCCGTCCTCCTTTAAAAAGGCTCTGGTGCACCCGGTATTCAAGGCTGGGGACCGTGCCTGTGCGAACGACTACCGCCCTATTTCTGTCCTCTCCTCCCTGTCCAAGATCCTTGAGCGCCTTATAAATAAAAGGCTGGTCAAATATCTTGAGGATAAATCCATACTGTCCCCTGGTCAGTATGGATTTAGACCTCGTCGCTCTACGGCCGATGCTGTACATGAACTGACCGATCATGTGGTCAGGGGTTTGGACGGGGGGAGCAAATGTCTATCGATCTTTCTGGACCTAGCGAAAGCGTTCGACACGGTCTCCATTCCCATCCTTTTGGCCAAGCTGGAGACCATAGGAGTGCGTGGAAATCAGTTATCCTTATTTCGTAGTTACCGTCTGAGCGTAGTCAATGTGTGGTGGTTGACGGCATACGTAGTTCCTTCCTTATGCTCGAATACGGAGTTCCCCAGGGAAGTATTCTGGGACCCTCTCTCTTCCTGGTGTACATTAATGACCTTTGCTCCCTAAAACTTCACAGTTGTAAAATAATATCTTACGCGGACGATACCTCCCTTACCTTTTCCGCTAACACATGGGAAAAGACATTTTCCCTCGCACAATCTGGTCTCGATACAGTTTCTGGCTGGCTACGACAAAACCTCCTGACGCTTAACCCTCTAAAAACAAAATATATGGTATTTTCCATCTACAATCTCCCCCAAAATTTATCACCCGCACAGTCTCTTATTGCTCACAACCATGGTAGTATCAATCCTACTTCTTGTTCCTGCCCTACCCTATCTCCTTCCTCTTCCTATCAGTATTTGGGAGTGACTATTGATAACCGGTTGAACTTTCAGCAGCATATCAGCAATACTGCCGTTAGGATCAGAAAGCTCATGTTTGTGTTCAAAAAACTGCGTTCCGTTGCTTCACCTAACATAATTAAGATGTTATATTTAGCTTTGTGTCAGTCTATCCTCATCTACTGCATAACTTTCTGGGCAGGTTGTGCCAAATCTACTCTCATAAAATTAGAACGAGCACAGAGGGCCCTATTAAAGGTGTGCTCTTCGAAACCTTTCCTTTTTCCCACCTTTGACCTTTACCAGTACTGCCAAGTTCTATCTGTTCGCCAACTGTTCATTCTCTATACCATTATTAAACAACATTCCTCAACAAAATACATCCCCTCCTTAGCCGTCACTCGACGCAATCACCTTGTTATCCCTACTACCCCACTCAAAACTACATTCTCTCATCGTTTTTTCTGTTTCATCGGTCCGTTTACTTACAATAATTTACATAAAACCCTTGATCTATTCCCATTCACCAAGTATGTCTGTAAACGAAAGGTCAGTGCATATCTTCAGAACCTAAACTATATTGATACTGAAAACCTAATCCTGCCAATAACATAGTATTGATATTATATTTTCTCCCAATAGAACAATTATTCATGCTAATGCATTACTATCATATAATTTTGTACTCACACACAGACACACACACTCACACTCACACACTCACACATACACACACACACGCGCACACACACACACACACACTCACAAACCCATTGAAGGAAACTCCCTATTAATGAATGTTTGACTTTTTATTTTTATTTCTTTGGTTTTGTTTATTAGTTTAATTTTCCGTTTATCAAAATTAAAATAAAAACTCTCTAAGTAGTGTTAATATAAACGTACTTGGTTATGTACTTGCCATCTAACAATAAGTACTACTATTTATGTATTATCCTTTTTCGAGGTGGGGGGTCCTGGTGCCCTGAGATACAGGCCTCGGCTTAGTTCAGGCTCCAGTCTCTCCCTGTCTAATAACTGTTTTATATGTCTTGTTAAACTACCACCTAAGCCTATGATTGTGGAGAGAAAATAAACGTTTTTATTATATTATATTACCTCAGTAACCGTACCCAGTCAAATATGGTCTAGCGAGCCGGAGGTCTCAAAAAAAACCAAAATTTTATTAACTAATTTATTAAAGTCAAAAATTACAAAAGTAAAAAATTAAGAAATAAACTATAATTAATAAAACTTAAATTAAAAATTTAAAAAACCCCCGACTTAAAACCTCTAAAAAGTAAATAAATAATAATTATGTACCCCCTATTCGACCTTTTAATTTTATGATATAATATTTATATTAGTTAATAGTAGTTAGTCATAATACCTACTTCCAAAGCGTCATCCCGTCGGGGGAACCGCTAAGTAAAAATTTATTACTAGCTGACAATTTGATATCTACTGTCTATTAGTTAATAGTTCCTACACAGTTATGTTTAAATGTCTATAGCGGTCCCCCGACGTGATGACGCTTTGGAAGTAGGTATTATGACTAACTACTATTAACTAATATAAATATTATATCATAAAATTAAAAGGTCGAATAGGGGGTACATAATTGTTATTTATTTACTTTTTAGAGGTTTTTTAAGTCGGGGTTTTTTTTAATTTTTAATTTAAGTTTTATTTGGCGTTTTTTATAGTTTCGTTCCTATTTTATTCTAATCCCTATCAGTTTCATTTGTATTTTAGATATGTATGAGAGGTATTGCGAAATATGTATGAGGGTATTGTGAAATATGTATGAATGGTATTACGAAATATGGATGAGAGGTATTGCCAAATATGTATGAATGGTGTTACGAAATATGTATGAGAGGTATTGCGACATATGTATGAGAGGTATTGAAAGTACTCGTCAAGACGTATCAAACGAGCCCAAACTCGATGGGGTTATGTTATGTCGTGTAATTATTAAGTTCCTATGGCCACCTTCCAGCTCCATCATGAGACCCTGGCACCAAAGTACTCATCAAGACGGATCAAACGAGCCCAAACTCGATGGAGTTATGTCGTTTGATTACTGAGTTCCTATGGCAACCACCCAGCTCCATCATCAGACCCTGGTTACCTCTAGCACCAAAGTATACAGATACACACGTCAAACTTATAACACCCCTCTTTTTGGGTCGGTGATAAAAACACAGCGCGATAGCAATAAACATTAAGTATGACGAGCGAAGCCGCGAGCCCAGCTAGTGAATTATACCTAAAAATGAACTATTCAATGAGACCATTCCAATGAACCCAAACACGATACATCTGCTGTAATTTGACGAGGAGATGAGTATACTGCAGGTTCCAGATGATGCTGCAGCATCAGATCAAGTTTACCATATTCTTGCAATATCATGACAGTAACAGTATACCAAATTTCAAATCGATCTAATCAGTGGAAGTTGCTTATTTCCCTTCATCAAATAGAAAAAAGCTGGTGATCTTCAAACGGCTGAACAGATTTTCATGAATCATAGCTAAGAACACTCCCGCACAGGTCACCTTTCAAACAAAAAAAACTGCATCAAAATCGGATCATCCGTTTGGTTGCTACGATGCCACAGACAGATCCACAAATACACAAATACACAAATACACACGTCAAACTTATAACACCCCTCTTTTTGCGTCGGGGGTTAAAAATACACGACGTCGGGTCGAAGTATGAAGCCCAAGTGTCTGGTTGTCGCGGCGGCCTCCGAGGCGTCGCGGCTTACACGTGCCGCTGCATCAGCACTTTACTTCAATTGCACAATGTTTAATGAAAATACATGGTGCCGTGTGCAATGTGGTGCTATGTCAGCGATCTTCCTGTGGGACGCTCGCGTAACACCTCCCCCCTCAGAATCGCAACTATTTTAGAGCGTTTAGCGAAAATGTTGCGTTCGGGATCCTCTGCACAGGATTCGGGATGCTGTATACTGCTGCGGTGTTAGTTGAAGGGTCTTCAATCTCCGCTGTCTGGTTATGTGTTTCGGGGTTTTGTCTTCCCTTAATATATTTCTTATAACATGTTGCAGCTGCAGCCGCAATTGCGATGATGCTCAGGATCGTATATAGTGGTACTGTTGTGTGGTACAAGGATGCTGTGCTCCCTTCATCTTGTTTCATAGTCCTTTGTGATAAGATTTTGTCTTGTATGTCTCGTAGTCCTTCCAGGTTTAAGGAGTTCAGGACGAGCGCTGATTCAGGTGAAGATTGTAGCACTGGCTTAGCTGGGATGTTAAATATCTTGACAGGTTGTCCTTCGACTCGATCTTGAACGTTGTAGATGGTGAATTCATCTGTATGTACGGAGCACCGTTGTGGTATGGTGATTAGATGGCTATGGTGCAGGATTCTGAATTCGTCCCGGTCGCAGGTAAGTCGTACTTTAGTTGGATGCGGTAGAGTGATGATGTAATGTCTGTCGTCTAGTTTTTCCAGTGTTTCCCTTGTAAGTGTTATAGTAATCTGTTGGCAGGCTTGATCCAGGGTCTGTCCGGAAATAAGAGTCTGGATACCGTCGGAGTCTGACCTCATCTGCTGGTAAGTGGTCGTTTGACACAGGTATCGAGACTTTATCTTCGGGCATTCAGCCTCTATGTACATGTACTTTTACCGTTGGTTGCTAGTAAAGGATAGGGAGGTACAAGGATCTGGTTATATTGGTTGGGAACTATTGGTAGTTTATACAGTTCGTAGACCTCTGCTGAGAGAATTGGGAATTTAAAGGCTATAACGATTTGCCTATTTGTATAATATGAGCCCGTTTGAATGATAGTATAATAGTCTCTTAAATCTATATCTAATAACTGATTACTACTATAAAGTTCCTTAAGCTTCTTAATAATTTTACCTAAAATATCCACCCTTAACATTGAATGATGAACATTTGATGAGCGGGTGAATGCTAATATATCCTCTATTCTACGTAATTCGTTCGACAGCTCATCTACGTTATTAGTAATAATAGATAAGAGCTGCGCTAACTTAGCATACTTAATTAGATTATTGCGTTGGTGTACCTCGTTGTCAAGAAGTATTTGTAGAGTATAGTTAATTTTCTTTTGATTTTCCACTAGGTTAACTAAGATATTTGAATGGTGGTCCACCCATTCCTTGCTTAGACTAATATGTGTATTGAGATTACCTATTAATTTATCCTGATTAGTTTTAAGAGCCTCAATAACATTATTATAGTTAATTGCGTCTGTATAGTCTAAATTACCGGTTATGCTTTTTATTATAGATCCTAAACCGTCAATGAGACCTCTCCGTGAACGATGAGGTTCTAGGCTATCTAGTTCATATGAAGTTTTATTTAATTTTAGGCTTAAGTAATCAATTTGATTTTCAAATAGTATATATGTATCGTTAGGTAACCTATTCTTAAGTTCTAGGATCTGGCCTCTCACTTGAAGTATGTGATCACTTATGTTATCAAGCTCTATATACTGAAGGAAGGAATGATAGTGTGTTATTAGTCTAGTTGGTCCCAGTTTGAAAGGTAGAACTCCAGGTCCGTCTTCTAGGCTGTCAATTTGGATCTCTTGTGCTCGGGCCAGGGTCAACGTTAGGAGTAGTGGTCTGTAACAATTTAGCTGGTTTGGGAATTCTTTTCAATCTAGCCTTAGCAATGGGACCGCGTTTTTTGGTGGTGTAAATGTGTATAGGCAAGTCGGCTAATACGGTGTCTTGTGTATATCTAGGGGCTGTTTTCTGCCGGCTGGCTGCAGGATTAGTGATAAAGACTTGTTGTTGGGGTTGGTATTCTATTTCTGGTTCCCGATTTTTATTGCGGTTTTCTATTATAGCCGCGCATTCAGCGGCGGACAGGTCATGTATTAGTTCGTATACAGTCCTCATTCGGTCTTTATGAGTTTGTAAGTATTTATGATTTTTATTTATAGTTGTTAGGCAACTAGCCATTCATATTTCTTGAATTGATTTTTTGAAAGAAAAATTTCACCTCCTCCCCCCAGGTGGGATTCGAACCCACGACCCCTCGATATCCGGCCGAGTGCTCTAACCACTGAGCTACCGGGAAGGTTAGTAATGGTGGTGAAATTTCTCATTCCTTTTAAACTGCGTAAGTCGCAGAGCACGCCATCTACCTGATAGTTTTACAACCAAGTAAGTTTTGTAAGTATTGTTGCATTAAGTGCCCGGTAACGTCTATGTCTATAGGGTCTCTAGGGTTAAAGTGTCCATTTATCAAGTCGTACGGTCGACATTTCGTGAAACTATGTACGGAGCTATTATAGGCTATTAGGGCATGCGGTATCAGATTGACTATGGGTTCTGTTTTACGTTGTAGGCTAAGGATACGCAAATGCTCGAGAAGGGTGCAATGAAACCGTTCGATGTTACCATTATCGCTAGGTGTATGGGCCAGTGTTTTGTGGTGCGTTATTTTGTGTAACCTAACGAATTCCGCAAAGATTTGGTTATTAAACTCAGGTCCTTGATCTGTTACTACTGTTAACGGAAGGCCATGATGAGTGCAGAACGTTAGAAAACCTTGTAAGATACTGAGTGCTGTTCCATCTCTAAGGAGATACGCTTGAGCATATTTAGAAAAGACATCTATAAATGTTAAATATTTTTCATTTTGAGCGGTGAATAGGTCCATATGGATCACTTCGAAAGGTTTAGACACAGGTGGTACGAGGTTGAATTGTGGTCTGACAGGGTTCCTGTCATATTTCGCTTGCCCACAGATAGTACATTCGGCGATAAATTTGGAAATATGTTCTTTCATCTTAGGCCAGAAGTAACGATGAGAAAGAGAGAGGTAACATTCACTAATACCACGGTGGTTAGTTTTACCGTTGTGATAGTTACTAATTATCTCTTGTTGCCTTAGGTATTCTTTTACATTTTCTAACTCGTGTTTGCAAAGTACGAGGTTCATAGATGAGTTTTTAAAGTTAGACTGGATTACAGGTATAATCGAATACATGGCGTTTGGGGGATTGATCAAGAGAGCAGTTTTAACCTTTGGATTGACGTATTCCTTAATGGAATTAATGACATCTTGTTCTAGATTGGACTGTGAGATTTGAATTGAGACACGGGTGTGAGTTTCAAATGGCTTTGATACTACAGGCCGTTTTTTTATGTCGCCTACGAGTGTTATAGCGAGTTGGCGGTGGAATTTATTAAGAGTGATCTGTGATGGGGACCTCTAATATAGGGTTTTCCTCGCTAGTGTGGACTGTTGCGGTCGTAGAACCTTGTTGTGGTTGGGGTTGTTCTGAAGCGTTACCTATTATAGATTGTAAATCATCTAAGAGAGATTCTAACTCTTCATTATGTATCTCGACCCTAGATAGTGCGTCGGCGTTGGTGTTGGATTTGCCCTTTTTGTATATGACAGAGAAGTCATATTCACTCAACTTTAACTTCCACCTAGTCAGACGCGAGTTGGGTTCCTTGAGACTCATTAGCCATTGGAGTGGTTTATGGTCGGTTACTACTTTAAACTTTCTCCCAAACAGATACGGTCTGAAATACTTAGTGGTCCATACTATGGCTAGCAACTCCTTCTCTATTGTACTATAATTTATCTCGCTGGTGTTAAGGGTGCGAGATGCGTATGATACTGGTTTGTCAGAGCCTATAGGTCCCTGAGACAGTATAGCACCTATAGCAAAGTTACTAGCGTCAGTAGTCAGTATAAAGTCCTTCTCGAAATCGGGATATTGTAGAATAGGGTCATTTGTCAGTAAGTTCTAACATGCCTCAAAACATTTAACATAAGAAGGATTGTCTATTGAGATCTTTTGGCCCTTTTTTAAGCACTGTGTCATTGGCTTTGTAATGCGGGCGAAATCAGGGATGAATTTTCGGTAATATCCGAGAAGTCCTAAAAATTGTTTGATCTCCTTGGTAGTCCTAGGAATGGGGTACTTGACTATGGCAGCGATTTTATCTGGATTGGGCTTTATCCCTTCTCGAGTTATTACATGGCCTAGATAGGCAGTTTCAAGCTTTAAGAACTCAGATTTATTCATCTGGACCTTAAAGTTGGACTCTTGAAGCCGCTGGAAGACCTTTTCAAGGTTGAGAATGTGTTCCTGCAAGGATGTACTAAATACGGGGTGGTGGTCAGGATACCTCCGCGTGGTCCACCCCGGGCAACGCCGGCGCGTTCTTGCCGGCGGCTGAAGTCCTGACACGTGGTCCGCTCTCCGTGCTCATTATTATGAGTGCGTGGAAGATGCGGACGCCGTCTCCTTGCCGCAGTCGCGGAAGGGGACGGCCGAGTGGAGCCCGGATGCGGGCGAAGCGCCGGCCTAACCAGCCGGCGAGCGCAGACCGTAACCCCGTGGGACGTTTCCTCCCATGGGGCCGGGGGCCTTGGCTTAATCGCCCGGGCCGCGAGGAAGATAACCTCTATAAAAAATCACCCGAATCCCAAGGTTCGGACCGCGCCGAGGGGATGCGTGGCCAGTCGGAGTCTGGTCACTAGCGGTCCAACCCCGCCGGAACTGGCAACCGGGCGGGTGTATCAGTGCCCCTCTGTTCGGGAATGGGCGTCACCCCGCAGAGGAGTATATATCGACCCAACTCGTGGGATTAATTATGGAATTTCAAAATCAATTAAAAATTTTAGAGGTGGAAGAGGTGGACGAGAGAAGGGAGGTAGAGGTACGAAAGAATGGGAGTGGAGCTTGTCGCTCACCGGTGGTGCTGGTGCGCCGGCTGGAGGACGAAGAAAAAGAGAAGAGGAGCAAAGGTTTCGTCAGTGCGCTGTCTGACTCTGACACGGCGGCCTCAATGGTTTCCGTTCGGTCATTGAGTTCGCAGCGGTCGCTGACGAGCCACTGTAAGAAGCGCAGGCTTGCACCGAAAGATGGTGACTCCGGGTCGGAGTCGACAGCGAGTGAGGCGAATAGTGCCAGGGAACAAAAGCGAGTTCCTGGCTGCCCCGCCACTACCGGGAAGTATGTGGGGTATAGGCAGGCCCTAAAAGACAAGGCAGCGGCGAAACGGGAGGCCCTGCGTTTGGAAGTGGAGGAGGAGGTGGCGGCTCAGGCGCTGCGCGCACGCGAAAAGTCCGCCAGGCTCGCGGAGCAAGTAATCGGGCGTACCTCGAGCGCAGACTCCCTCGCGATGGACATCGGTGAGGACGAGAAGACGCGGACTGAGCTAGGAGAGGCGGTGGAGGATAATCTCCTGACGATCTTGCAGGTGGGAGCCAAGTCGTCCAATCTGAAGGGGACCTTCCAAAAGTCCCTGAAACTTGCGGTCGCCGGGATCAGAGACGCGACCCAAAAGTTGGCGGAAAGGTCCTCTTCGGAGGAAAATAAAAAGCTGGAGGCTAAAGTCCACCGCCTTGAGAAGCAGCTGCGGAGCTCCGGAAGGAGATAGCGGAGCTCGCCAGGGCTCGCAAGCCTGCGTCCCCGCCGCCGTCGCCCAGGGTACAGGCGGCAGCCGTCGAGCCGAGTATGAGGTATCTCGGCATTGTACTCGACGGTCGGTGGACGTTCGCCGAGCACTTCCGGCGACTAGTGCCGAGACTAATGGGGGCCGCTGCCGCGCTCAGCAGTCTACTCCCGAATGTCGGCGGACCGAGCGTCGCCTGTCGCCGCCTCTATTTGGGGGTGGTGCGATCGATGGCCCTTTATGGCGCACCGCTTTGGGCCGATACCCTGTCCGCCCGCAATCTGGCCCTTTTGCGAAAACCGCAGCGGGCCATGGCGGTCAGGGTAATAAGAGGTTACCGCACCATCTCCTTTGAGGCGGCGTGTGCGATAGCGGGCAGTCCGCCGTGGGAGCTGGACGCCGTAGTGCTGGCGGCGGCGTATAGGCTCGCCGCCGAAGCCCGCCAAGGAGGGGACCCGTTCCCGGATGGGGCTCTGCGCTGGAGGGAAAATGCCCAGCGGTCCCTCGTCCGGGAATGGGGCGCGCGGCTCGAGGAGACGGAGAGGAGTTCTGGAGCACCACGGCTGCGCACCGTGGACGCCATACGGCCGGTTTTAAACAATTGGTTAGGGAGGCGCCACGGTGCGCTGTCGTACCACGTTGTGCAGGTATTGTCCGGCCACGGCTGTTTCGGCTGGTACCTGCACAACATGGCGAGGAGAGAAAGAACGGCGGAGTGCCACGAGTGCGGCTGCGCGGAAGATACGGCGCAGCACACACTAGAGGAGTGTCCCGAGTGGGCTGCGCCTCGCGCCGCACTCGTGGCTGTTGTTGGCGACGACCTCTCGCTCCCGGCTGTTGTCAAACAGATGGTCGAGAGCGAGAGGTCGTGGGACGCGGTAGCCTCCTTCTGCGACGAAGTATTGACGCAGAAGGAGGCAGCGGAGCGGGTGAGGGAAGCGGATCCAGCCGCCCCCCCGCTCCGCCGAAAAAGACCGGGCGGCAGGCGTTTGGCCCATGCCCGGCGACTGCCACCTTAACGGGGGCTTCCGGGCGGCGGTTTGGGGAAACCGTCGCCCATCGGATCGGAAGTCCCCGAGCGGTGCGGCGCGCCAATTTTCAACTGTGCGCGCCGCCAATAGTGCCGAGCCCAAGGAGACGGGTCTTCGGACAACCGCCGGCGGGGTCACGGAAGTATCTTAGTTCCCGTGGCCCCGCCCATCTAGGCGGATAAGGTGGCAGTCAGTCAGGTTTTTAGTCGGTATACCCAAGTGGCATAAGAGGGAGAGCCCGACATACCCCCACCGCTTCCCCAAGCGGGGGGCATGCAGTAATGCATTTTCCTGACTATAAACAAAAAAAAAAAAAAAAAAAAAAAAAAAGGGTACAGGCGGCAACTGTTGGCCGGCCAGAGCCAGAGATGTCGCAAGCTGAGTTTCGGCGGTCGCTGATGGCCGACATCGGCTTCATGATGAATGCCAAGATAGCAGGCATCAGCGACCGCCTTGCGCCGGAGGCGCGTCTGAGCCCGCCGCTAGCAGCGGATAGGGCAAGAGAGCGCATGCCGCCGTCGTCATATGCGGCTGCAGTGGCGGGCCCTAGCATCAGGCGTGGGGAAAGCCCTGTCAGGCTAGCTGCACAGCCCAAGGCTCCCCAGCTCACCAAGAGCAAAGGGAAGGGCAAGGGGAAGTCCAAGGGTCTGTCAACTGCGGCACCGGTCTCGAACCCGGCCCCAAGCGCCCCGGATATTGCGCGGAACGTCATAGTCGACGAAGATAGTGACTCAGTCGACGAAGACTGGACACCGGCGCAGAGCCGGAAGCGGAGAGCAGCGGCAGCAAAACAGCGCCAGGTGGCCGAGTCGCAGGCTAGAACGCCTGCGACTCCAAACCGAAAGAGGATGAGGAACCGCAAGCGATCGCGTCGGCTGCGTGTGCCCAAATCTGCGGCGGTCGTCCTGACAGTCCTGCCAGAAGCAGAAAAGCGTGGCGTCACGTACAAAGACGTCATGGCGGAGGCAAGGAGGAGGATTGACCTCGATTCGCTGGGCATCCCCGGTGGGCTCACCACCCGCCGTGCCGCGACGGGGGCGTATATTCTCGAGGTCTCCGGGGAGACCCACAATGAAAAGGCGGACGCTTTGGCCGGTAAGCTGCGGGAGTGTCTGGCGGGGGGGGACGTTAAGGTGGCTCGGCCAATAAAGTGTCTCGAGTTACGGGTCTCGGGGCTGGACCAGTCCGTGACTCGGGACGAGGTGATGGCCGCAGTTGCGCGCACCGGTGGCTGTCCCCCAGACGCAGTCCGAGTGGGAGAGATCCGGCCAGACTTCGCGAGGCTAGGGACGGCTTGGGTTAGCTGCCCAGTCGAGGTGGCCAGAAAGGTAGCCGGTGGCCGCCTATTAGTAGGCTGGGTTTCGGCGCGCACGACTTTGCTGGAGCCGCGTGCCATACGCTGCTACCGGTGTATGCAGAGTGGGCACGTCAGGGCACAGTGCTCGGCGCTAATAGATCGCAGTGAGTTGTGTTTCCGCTGCGGTCGCGCCGGGCACAAGTCCAGCGGCTGTACCGCGGACCCGCACTGCCCGCTCTGCGAGGCAGCTAAAAAGCCGGCAGGGCACGCGGTGGGCGCAAAGTCGTGCTCCGCCCCGAAAACCCGCAGGGTCAGGGTCGCTGCATGGCGCCCTGCTCAGCCAGCGGACCGGCCGCCGGCCCCTGAAGGGCCGGAGGCAGGCGTAGAGCCCATGGCCGTCTCCTAATTATGGTGGTGGCACTTCGCTTCTGCCAAGCGAATATTAACCACTGCGCCGCTGCACAGGACTTGCTCGTGCAGTCCATGGCGCAGTGGGAAATCCACGCGGCAGTAGCGGCCGAGCCCTACTTTGTCCCGCCACGATCTACTTGGGCGGGAGACAATCGGGGCTCGGTTGCCATCATCACCCAGACGGCTGTGGGCGCCCCGCCTCTGCAGGGAGTGAGGCGCGGGGACGGTTGGGTTGCGGCTCTGTTGGGGGACGTCGTTCTGATCGGCGTCTACTTTTCCCCCAACAGAGTCTTGGCCGAATTTGAGGCCTTCCTGGCGGAGTTGGCGGCGGTTGTGCTCCAGTGTGCTCCTCGCCCGGTGATTGTCGCCGGGGACCTCAACGCGAAGTCTGCGGCGTGGGGCTGTCCGGCGACCGACGCTCGCGGAGAGGAGCTAATCGATTGGTCGGTGTCCAGCGGCGTTGTGGTGTTGAACCGGGGAACGGTCAACACGTGCGTACGGCAGCGGGGGGGCTCTATCGTGGACGTCACGTTCGCGACCCCCGCGCTCGCGCACCGTGTCGAGGGCTGGCGAGTTCTGGAGGACGTGGAGACGTTGTCGGACCACCTTTACATAAGGTTCGACGTCTCCACGGTCCCAACGACACAGGTCGGCCCGGGCCGGTCCCCGAGGAGCGACGGCCCCCGCTGGACGCTGACAAGGTTGGATAGGGAGGAACTGGAGCTGGCCGTGCTGGTGCAGGCCTGGCAGAGTGACTCCGCTGTTCCGGAGGACGTCGACGTGGAGGATGAGGCGGCGCGGCTCTGTGCGGCCATGGCATCCGTTTGTGACGCTGCAATGCCCCGCGCGGGGCCGCGTCGTCCGAGGCGCAGGGTTTACTGGTGGAACGGGCAGCTCACTCTTCTTAGGCGGGATTGCGTTGCGGCCCGACGCCAGTACACCCGATATCGACGTCGGCGAAACCGGAACGCCGAGGAGGAGTCACGCCTGTACCAGCAGTACCGCGAGTGCGCGAGGACGCTGCAGGAGGCAATAAGGAACGCCAAGTCGGAGGCGTGGAAGGAGATGTTGGAGGCTCTGAACCGAGATCCATGGGGGAGGCCATATCGGCAAGTGCGCGCAAAAATGGGCCCTCTTGCTGCCCCCCTGACGGAGAGCCTCCAGCCCGACGTCCGGGAACACGTCGTCTCATCGTTATTCCCGGACAGAGGTGTGTTCGCGCCTCCGGCCATGGCGCCTCCGCCTACAGCGCCTGGGGAGGAAGAGGAGGAAAGCGTGGTGCCCCCGGTGACCGATTCGGAGCTCCGGGCTGCGGTGGCGCGGATGTCTGCGCGTAACGCCGCCCCGGGCCCGGATGGTATCCCAGGTCGTGCGTGGGCGCTGACCCTGGAAGAGGAAGGCCTCGGACCGTGGATGAGGAGTCTGCTCACCGCGTGTCTCGTCCAGCGTTGTGTGCCGCTGCGGTGGAAGTCCGGCAAGCTGGTCCTACTACAGAAGGACGGCCGGCCAGCCGACTCGCCGTCGGCCTACCGCCCCATCGTTTTGTTGGATGAGGCGAGTAAGCTGCTGGAGAGAGTGGTCGCGGCTCGCCTTATCCAGCACTTGGAGGAGGTAGACCCGGACCTGAGTGACCAGCAGTTCGGCTTCCGCCGCGGCCGGTCCACGATGGACGCGGTCACGCGGCTGCGGACTCTGGCGGACGAGGCCAACTCCCGGGGTGAAGTCGTGCTGGCGGTATCGTTAGATATCGCAAACGCGTTTAACACGATCCCCTGGGAGGTGATTCGGTCAGCGCTCGCGCACCACGGGGTGCCGCGCTATATGGAGGACCTCATCGCGCACTATCTCAGTGCGCGGGAGGTGGTGTTCCCGGTCCCTGGTGGGTGGGGCCGTAGAGCGGTGTCGTGTGGTGTTCCACAGGGGTCGGTTCTTGGTCCGCTCCTGTGGAACATCGGGTACGACTGGGTGCTGCGGGGCGCGAACTTGGGGGGCGTTGGCTTGATATGCTATGCCGACGACACCCTGGTAGCGGCCCGTGGCAATACCTTCCGCAATGCGGCTGTGCTCGCCACGGCCGGGGTCGCGCACGTTGTGGCAAGGATTCGGCGATTAGGTCTGGAGGTGGCCTTGCACAAGACCGAGGCCCTGTGTTTCCATGGGCCCCGGAATAAGCCACCTCCGGGAGCGCACATAGTCGTCGGGGGTGTGTCCATCGCCGTCGAGCCGAGTATCAAGTATCTCGGCCTTGTACTCGACGGTCGGTGGACATTCGCCGAACACTTCCGGCGACTTGTGCCGGCTTGATGGGGGCCGCCGCCGCGCTAGGCAGCCTGCTCCCCAACGTCGGCGGACCGAGTGTCGCCTGCCGCCGCCTCTATTTAGGGGTGGTGCGGTCAATGGCCCTATATGGAGCTCCCGTATGGGCCGACGCTCTGACCCCACGCATAACGGCCCTGCTGCAACGACCGCAGCGGGCCATGGCGGTCAGAGCGGTGAGAGGGTACCGCACCATCTCGTGCGAGGCGGCGCGCGTGCTAGCGGTGAGTCCGCCGTGGGAGTTGGATGCTGTGGTGCTGGCGGCCGCCTACAGGCTAACCGCCGAATCCCGCGATGGCGGAAACCCGTTCCCGGATGGGGTCCTTCGTTGGAGGGAAAATGCCCAGGAGTCCCTCATCCGGGAATGGGCAATGAGGTTGGAAGAGGGGGCGGCGAGGGCCGGGCGGCCAAGGCGGCGAACCGTTGGCGCCATCTGTCCGATCCTAAAAAATTGAATAGGGAGGCGCCACGGTGCGCTTAACTACCACGTTGTGCAGGTGCTATCCGGCCATGGGTGTTTTGGCTGGTACCTGCACAACGTGGCGAAAAGAGAAGAGAGCGCGGAGTGCCACGAGTGTGGCTGCGCGGAAGACACGGCGCAGCACACGGTTGAGGATTGCCCGGCGTGGGCTGTGCCTCGCGCCGCGCTCGTGGCGGCTGTTGGCGACGACCTCTCGCTCCCGGCTGTCGTCAATCAGATGGTCGAGAGCGAGAGGTCGTGGGATGCGATGGCCTCCTTTTGCGGCGAAGTAATGACGCAGAAGGAGGCCGCGGAGCGGGTGAGGGAAGTGGATCCATCCGCCCCCCCGCTCCGCCGGAAAAGACCGGGCGGCAGGCGTTTGGCCTATGCCCGGCGACTGCCACCCTAACGGGGGCTTCCGGGCGGCGGTTTGGGGAAACCGCCGCCCATTGGTACGGAAGTCCCCGAGTGTTGCGGCGCGCCTAGTCCTGTGCGCGCCGCCAAACGTGCCGTAGCCCAACAAGTGGGTCTTCGGACAACCGCCGGCGGGGTCACGGAAGTATCTTAGTTCCCGTGGCCCCGCCCATCTAGGCGGATGAGGTGGCAGTCAGTCAGGTTTTTAGTCGGTATACCCAAGTGGCATAAGAGGGGGAGCCCGACATACCCCCGCCGCTTCCCCAAGCGGCGGGGCATGCAGTAATGCATTTTCCTGACTATAAACAAAAAAAAAAAAAAAAAGGATGTACTAAATACAATTATATCGTCGAGATAGACGAGACAAATCTCGTTTTGAAGTCCGCGTAGTACATTGTCCATGACCCTCTGGAAGGTGGACGGGGCATTTTTCAATCCCATTGGCATCCTTAAGAACTCAAAGTGGCCATGCTCCACATTGAAGGCAGTTTTGGGTACGTCATGGGGGTTCATTTCGCACTGATGGAACCCTGATGCGAGGTCAAGGGTTGTGAAGTACTGACATCTACCTAATTTATCAAGTACGTCATTGATGTTAGGAATTGGATACTTGTCGTCGATAGTTTTTTCGTTTAATTTGCGAAAATCGACAACAATTCTCCATTTTTGTTTGCCGGAAGCATCCATCTTTTTGGGGACTACCCAAATAGGGGAGCTCCATGCAGATTCCGACGGACGTATTATCCCTTGATCTAGCATTTTTTGTATCTGTTCTTGAACCTCTTTGCGGTGAATGAAAGGGTACCTATAGCTCTTAGTGTATATGGGAACCTCGTCAGTAGTCTTTATACAGTGTTTAATTTTGTTAGTGAAAGTTAGGGGTTCGTTGTCTAAATAAAATATGTCAGAGTACTGGGCACAGAGTCTAGTTAAGTTAGCTTTCTCTTTAGGATTGAAGTGATCAGTGCGCAAGCGTGATATCGCCAGGAGCATTAAATTCTTGGAAACAAGGTATGGTCACAGAATGGTTATTTCTAGAAGTACCATGTATATTGTTTTTTTTTTTTTTTTTTTTTTTTTTTAAAAAATTTGAGTGCGTTTGACCACAATCCTGCCTGGTGTTAAGCAGTGATGAGGTCTAGGGTGGTACACGCAAACTCAAAAAATGCCTGTTCACTCTTGCCTTGAAAATCCCTAAATTGTATGAATCGGGAAACACAGACGCGGGGAGGGAGTTCCATACCTTGGCGGTTCGCATTATAAAAGTGGAGGCAAATCGACTGGTGCGGTGAGCAGGAATATCGACCACATACGGATGGAATCGCTCCCCACGCCGCGTCGTCCGATTTCGAAATGGTGCAGGGGGAATTAAATTATGTAACTCCTGAGCACACTCCCCGAAGTGCAGCCTGTAGAAAACACACAAACTCGCTATCAGTCGGCGGTGTTCGAGGCTCTGAAGTCTGGTCGAAAGTGTGTCCTCACCAATGAGTCTCCTGGCACGCCTGTCGATAGCTTCCAAGGCCTCGAGCTGATAACGGGCAGATCCATCCCACAAATGGGAGCAGTACTCCATACAGGAACGGACTTGGGCTGTATAAAGATTCAGCAACTGACACGAGGTAAAATATCGCTGAACCTTGGAGAGGATACCCAGTTTTTTGGAAGCAGTCTTAGCCTTGGTCTCGATATAGCTACCGAAGTTAAGGTTGGACGAGAGGTCGATACCAAGAAGCTCGAGATGATCGGTCACAGGAACAGGCACACCACGAAAAGTAGGAGCCAAGTTGAACGGGCTCTTTTTTGCACTGAACAGACACGCCTGAGTCTTAGAGGCATTGAAGCTGACACGGTTGGCATCACCCCAATCGGAGACGGCCTGCAAGGCACGATTGGTACGGTGCACCATTGCCTCTCTGAGATCGTCGATTTCCGGTTTTTTGGCGCTTGAACTAGAAAAATATCTTTCAGCAACTGTGCTATCATCAGCATACCCAAAGGTACCGGGTTTAAGCAGATCATCTATTTGAAGCAGAAAAAGAGTTGCTGAAAGAACAGATCCCTGAGGTACGCCAGCATTAATTGCTAATAGGTCAGACGAGCAGCCGTCAACAACTACTCGAATAGACCGTTCCCTCAGGAAATCGGCAATCCAATTACAAAGGCCAATGGGGATACCGTACGCGGGAAGCTTCGCCAAAAGACCATCATGCCAAACTCTGTCGAAGGCCTTTGAAATGTCAAGTGAGACACCAAGTGCTTCACCGAACCTCTCAAGAGCCTCACCCCAAATATGCGTGGCATACACAAGAAGATCCCCAGTAGACCGACGCTGGCGAAATCCGTATTGTCGGTCACTGAGGAGATCATTGTCTTCAAGGTACGCCAGCAGTCTCTTGTTAATAACACGTTCCATCACTTTACAGAGAATGGAAGTGATCGCGATTGGGCGGTAGTTTTTAGGGTCGGCACGACTACCCTTCTTGGGTACAGGTTGTACATTGGCAAGCTTCCACGCTTTGGGTACGATTCCGGACCGAAAAGACAGACGATACAGACGCGTCAGAACAGGAGACAGCTCAGCTGCGCAATTCCGTAAGACAATCGCAGGAATATCGTCAGGACCACTGGCTTTATTGACATCAAGGTTGCGTAGAGTTTTGAGAACCTCCTTTTGGTGAATGCGAACTTCATGCATTTTGCATCCACGAGGAGATAACTGAGGTGGTGTTTGAGAGCTCGCATCCAGACGTGAGTTTTCAGCAAATAGATAAGCAAGTAAATTGGCTTTTTCTATTGCTGTATGCGCCAGTGTTCCATCAGGTTTCTGCAAAGGGGGAAGTGAGGAGCGGCAGAAGTTTGCTTCAACGCTTTTGGCCAGAGACCAAAAGGCTTTACTACCAGTTGGGTACGAAGCAAGTTTGGTCCCCACTCGGCCTATGTGGTCGAAGCGAGCCTTCTTAATCAGCTTTTTGCAGGACTTGGCCGCAGAGTTAAAAGCTTTCTTCTTTATGCGCGTATCCGGAGCTTTGCGACTACGAGCGTCAGCCCACGCCTGGTATGCTGACTGTTTGATAGCTTCAGCTTTCAAACAGTCAGCATTGAACCATGGCTCAGACTTGATGCCAGAGGTTCGGTTTGAAAACGGAATATAATATTCCATCGCTACACCGATGACCTCAGCAATAGCGTTTGCACAGCTCGACGGATCGCCAGAGGAGAAGCATACTTGCAGCCAGGGGAAAGACGCAAAAAAGTGTCGCATCTCATCCCAATCTGCTGATTTGTACCTCCATACCCGTCTAGTGCCTCTGGGGCTGGGGTCGGACGGAGGACATGTCAGGACAGACCTCACCAGACAGTGGTCAGAGCTTCCCAGAGGGGCTGAAACAGACACATGATACCGGTCTGGTTCGGTCGTCAGCAGAAGGTCCAGGCAATTGGCTGTGTGGTTATCAACGTCGGGAACCCGAGTAGCCTGGTCAACCAACTGAGAGAGGTTCAAGGACAAGGCAAACTTGTACGCCTCTCTACCGGCGTGGTCCGTATCTCTAAACGGAAACAACCACTGCTCATGGTGAGCATTAAAGTCACCCATAAAAACAATTTGCGCAGTAGGGTACCTTTGTTGAGCCACATCAGCCGCCTCACTTAGGTGTTGAAACAGCCGCGAGGTCTCCTGGTCACCGCTATGCGAACGGTAAACACCAGCATAGACCGTCTGCTTATTTTGCGTATTTAATAGTAGCTTAAGAGGTGGTTGCATGATTTGTATATAAGGCAACTGCCTCTGTGTTTGCAAATTAACCTCTATTTTAACTTTTTTATAAGGCTGCTTATCTGAAAATCCTCAACCTGACTAGTCGAGGGTTGCATCTCGCTAGTCTGGTCACTACGAATTAATTCCTGTCCCGTCCCGAGATAAGGGGTTTCTTCGCATGTATTATAGTTAGTCTGGTCATAGTCAGTAGGTTCAGTGTAGTTATAATTGTTATAGTCAACTAATTGATATTCGGGTTCATAGTAAGTTGGGTGATAGCTGTAATCGGGTTCATATGTATAACACTCGTTTAAATTCACATCTCGAGACTTGAAGTAGTTAGTGGGAGGCGGATTCCCATGCTTGGTCCAATCGTGACCACTCGGCGGTAATACTTTGGGGGTGTAATGATTTACTCCGCTCATAGGGCGGGGTCCAAAGTTATTATTAGTATTAAAGTTTCGAGGTGGTAATCTAAACATATTACTATTTGCATTGTAATTACGGGGTGGTGCTGCAAACATCTGCTGCGTGCGAGAAGGCATACGAACCTGATTTTGCTGATACTGCGGGTTAGGCCTGGGTGGCTGGTGAGTGTTAATAACTTGGCGTGGTGGCTGTTGCGCCATGGGTCCAAATGTAAAAGCTCTAGGAATTTGGGGAATCTGAGGCAGTGGCAGTGGCATTGGCATCTGTATAGGCTTAGGAGCAGCTGTGCTCTGCGCATTTTTAGGAAGTCCTTCATTGCGTTGTTGCAAATAAATAGTGTTAAGTTCCTCCTGTACAAACTCCAATGTTTTCTCCATGCTCTCGGGGCGCATGCACCTTATACGAGACCCTAGTGGTTCTTTAAGTCCGCGATCAAAGGCCTGCATCGTTAATTTTTTATACAGGTCTCTTTTAGCAGTTACGGTTGTGGGTACAGTCTCGTGTAAAGTGACAAACGTCATAATAGTACTAAAAAGCGTTTGACACCGATCATAGAACTCTTGTGGTGAACTATTGCCTTGAATCTGCATAGCCAAATCGTTATACAGAGTGGTCTCGTCTCGTTGATCACTAAAATTATTAATTAGTGCGTTTCTAATGCCTAACCAATCGGATGGTATGCCGTTGGAATTTATAGTCATTGCGGCAGTACCTTTTATCTTATTTAATATACCATTTATTAAGAATAAATTAGTAAGATGATTATCTTCCGATTGGTAAGCCCCTACTATCTGATCACATAATTGTATGAACCTTGGTAGCGTGTGGGGGTTGCCATCAAACTCAGGCGCCAATCGAAGGGCCTTAATTATGGTGTCCGGGTCAGCCTGGCCAGGTGCCGACTGAGCTAGTGGTTGTTGAGCCATCTCTAAACTAGTGTTTTCTATATCTATATCTCTATTCCTATCTACTATAGTGACTCTAGCCTGCCGAGATGCAGAGCTACGAGCTGATTTACGGGGATGAAAAATTTTGGGAGTTTATATTAAGATTACTAGGAAATAAAAGGAAAGCAACACTACGAATAAATTGTAATGTACTTACAGTATCATGTTCTCGATACCTGGAATTTCTTGAGCGATGTCGATTTCTGGATATCTCCTCCGCCCTCAGCTGGACACGTAGGGATGTAGGTGGACTCGATGAAGATTTTAAGAATCAGCTAGTCGCGCGGGACACGGGCTGTAATTCTTTTCGGAAATCTTGATCGCGAAATCACGCGCGCCTAGTTCAAGCCTAGGGGTTCGACTGCGCCAAATATGGTCTAGCGAGCCGGAGGTCTCAAAAAAAACTTTATTACAAAATTTTATTAACTAATTTATTAAAGTCAAAAATTACAAAAAGTAAAAAATTAAGAAATAAACTATAATTAAAAATACACGACGTCGGGTCGAAGTATGAAGCCCAAGTGTCTGGTTGTCGCGGCGGCCTCCGAGGCGTCGCGGCTTACACGTGCCGCTGCATCAGCACTTTACTTCAATTGCACAATGTTTAATGAAAATACATAGTGCCGTGTGCAATGTGGTGCTATGTCAGCGATCTTCCTGTGGGACGCTCGCGTAACAAGTCTGTAAGCATAGATGGTGTGTTCAGCGAAACCGTAAACATTGATTTTGGTGTACCTCAGGGTTCAGTACTAGACCCCACGCTATTTTTAATGTATCTAAATGATCTATGTGAAACTACATTGGATAATGTGAAAATATTATTATTTGCTGATCATACAGTTTTATTGTTTAATGCGCCAACCTGGGAAGAGGTCCATAGAGTCACTGAGGATGGATTACAGACTGTCACAAATTGGTTATATAAAATATTTTTACACTTAACTATGAAAAGACAAAATATATTACCTTCAGTTTATCTGATAATAAGCAACCTCTTGGGCTCAAAATTAAAGCACACATATATACGTGTAATGCCGGCTCTACACGTTGGCCAACACATTGGCCAATGTTGTGGCCAATGTTGTGGTGATATGTTTGTGACGACGTCCACACGTTGGAAGGTCGTTCAGTTTGATTTGGTTCGGGCCAATGTGCGGACGATATTAATAATGAATATTGAGGCGCTGACGGCTGCTGCGATTTATTTATTTTCAGCATACCTACCGTTACTACGTAATAAAATAGACATGAAAAAAAAGAAGTAAGAAGTACACTTAATCTTGCAATAAACGATTTTATTTTATTTATTTAACACTACAGTACTCGGACGAGGGAGATATGGCTCACGGAGAAAACTGGCGGAACATTGCCCAAAGGCTATTTGGCGCCAGACTTAGTTCCGTGGTTGGTCGCTAGCCATACGGACCGAGGCCCTACTGTAATGGTCACACGAGGGGGTGCGAGTGATGAATGAAAATACTTGTTTGTAGTACACTGAATGAATGAATGTTTATTGAAAATACATAGGTTTATTTACAATTCCTAAGTAGGTTATGGGTACATAGTTGTATGGAGTTTAGAGCAAGGTAATGTAATATAATATAGGAAAGGTAATATAGGTGTTCTACTTTTAATGATGACAAGGTTTCAGTACAAGGTTTTTATGTGAGGTTCAGGTAAGAATAATGAGGACGTGTGTCGTCACACTACACCTTCCCCCTTTTTTTTTAAGAGAGAAAAAAAAATTATAAAAGTAATGTCTTAATACTAAGTACATAGGTTCTTAAACTATGATTACACAAAAGAATATAATACTACTTAGTTAACGGTTACAGGATTATATTATTTTATCTTATACTTCTAATATCAATATCTTATTTCTATTGTATGATCAAATTTAAAGGTCGGTATGGTGACCTTAATAGATTAATTATTTCTTATGTGGGAATTTGATCAGTGATAATCTTATTTCGATTCATTGTAAGTAACATTAAGATGCTGTTCCTTATTTGGAATAATTAATTAAATTTTAATCATGTTGATTTTAGTTTATAAGGTATAGTATTATTTTTATGTAGTAAGTAAGGTTTATTGTTAATTATAATTTTTACATTTTCGTTATCTTGTTGGTAGGGTCCTGAGTATACCGGTTCCAATTTATCTCTTACTTGTTTTTTGATTAACACTAAATCACCTATTTTATAGTTAATTGGGTTACATTTTTGATCATAAATAGTTTTTCTTTCTATTTTACTTAAAAGTAAATTATTTCTAGCATCCGCTTGGGTTTTCTGTAACCTATATTTTAATTCTAATGGGTATTGTGATGTCCACTGTTTGGTTCGTAATAAAACACAATAACGTTTGCTATATTCCAATGCCCCGTTCCGCACGCGTCCGTCCCGTAGCTAAGCCTGGGCAAAAGTGCTCGCCCCGACTCGCCACCTAGCGAGGCGCGTGCGTAACTTTGCATTGCATTTATTTATACGTCACATCTATAATCGTAGTATGGCACATCTACCTTTTACAAAATTAAATATAAAATAAATAAGCTACTTTATAAACTACCACCATTTCGGAAGCAAAGCAAATTGACCACTGGGGAAAAGAAATGGCGAAAGAAACCCAGTTACGGCCTTTTTTCCATTATTATTGTTATTATTTTTTATTTATTTTTTCATTAAATTATTTTAATATTGTTACAGTGTTTAGAATACATACAACTGGTAATGGGAAATTGAACAACAATGAGCCTTTTATATAGCGAGAATAATCGCATGATGACGTCTACCTTTCCTTTAATTATAAAAATGACACTAATTAAGGTAACAATTAACCTTTCGCAAGACACTTCCAAATGATAGCCACTGATAATAATCATACATACATAATTAATTTGGTCTTATTTTAGTATGACAGTCAAGCAAAACATTCTCGCGTCTCCTTTTAAGTAGACTATATTATATCATTAAATAAAGTTAAGAAGTTAATCTAAACAATGTTAGCAAAATATAAAAACAGTAATGACTGCAGTTTCACAGTTCAAAAGTATCTAATTATGTAGAATTATAATAACTTGAACCAAGCAACTTGTTAGTTAAAATAAAGAGATATAGTTTAATACTACAAGTAGTTAGTTATAGCTGAATATAAGATACATTTAATTTGTTACCTTATAGCGAGTTATTACATAAGACTGGATGAAACTATTCCACTGCTAACAATGATTTCATTTAATGAAATTATATTTTCATTTTGGACTATTCCCTAGTACTCTATCAATTGAAAACTTTAATGTAAGATCATTATAAAACAAATAAAATTAATTAAAATTTGCTTCAAATTATCCTAGCTTTATACCGTGCTTATGAATTACAAACAACAACAGTCTGTCTATTCAAATGCTAGGTTTCAAACTAGATAAATTAGGTTCATATCATAAATCATAAATAACAGCGTTTTACCCTGAAATAAAACGCTTATTAAATACTTACCTTATTTGAAGCTTATGTGTATATTATATATACAATGAGATAGGCCCTATCTGTTTTCCGCACATCTTTCCTCTCTTTCTACCCTGTAGCCCTCTCTCGCTCGCACACTATCCCCTCTACTCCACCAGGGCGGCCATACGGTTGGCGGCCGCGTTCTCATCATTGTGTCGAATTAAACCAGGCAGATTTAAAAACTAAGCTTCAAATAAGGTAAGTATTTAATAAGCGTTTTATTTCAGGGTAAAACGCTGTTATTAAACACTTGACCGTTATTTGAAGCTTATGTGTATATTATATACACAATGAGGAGGACGCCAATGTGAAGTTATGCACATGAACAAGCCGAAGGCGTAAACGGTAACTATGAAGGTTACACTGTTCATTTTATATTTAGAAAAATATAAATTAAATTGCAAGTGTGCGAGACTAAATAAATTTTTTTAATCAAATAATACTCTGATGTACATAGAAATTACAATCATAGTATCTGGAAATGTACACAAAAACATATACGAAATAATATGCAAGCAACATAATAAAATAGTAAACTTCTTCACAATTTTGATTAATTTGTTCCAAAACAGTCTGACATCCCAGAGCTAACAGGAGCCTGGACGACCTCACGCCTATAGAAGCAACGGAATGTGTCATCAGACCTCTAGTTACCTCGTGACAAAATTTGTCAACGGACACGTTATCGTTATTATTATATCAGTTTCTGGAGGCGACCGCTGAGCAAACGCTACCGGGAGTTGCGACAATACTAGCCTCTGTTATGCGCTCACAATACGCGCTACTGGCTTGTGGTCCCTCCTTAAAATAACAAATAAAAATGGAATTATGTTTTTCATTTAACAATTTAACACATTGCTTTACCCAAAACAATTATTGAATTGTCATTTCTTAGTAATTTCCAGGCCGATTGCCTAAAATCCAAACGGTCAGTTTTAGAACCAAGCCTGGGCCATAGAATCAAATGATTAGTATTGTCAATATAATGCTTTTTATTGACTGCCAGAAGGGTCAGGTCATGGATACGTCTACCAGAAAACAAAGCAGCAACATAACAGTGTGTCTGGTAGCAAAGCAGTTATTTTCGTTAATTTCATATGAAGACAAAAATTAAGAGAATTTACATCTCAAATGGTTTTCTTATGAGTTGCAGGTTTTTTATATCATGCTTAACCAGTACGTGAGCACTTAGGACTCCCAAAAATTCGGTATTACAGAGCGTAGACACCACTGATTTGTGCAATAGTATAAATACTGTGTGATTCCTAGAATAATAATGACTCAAAAATCGAATCCTAGCCGTCTATTCCATGCGGCTTTGTATGTACTACGCGTAGATGGACGCTAGAACGATGAAAGTAGGTCCAGTTGCGAACTGGGGCCCGATTCTACTAACACAAATGCACCAATGGACTCTCAATGGTGTCTCAATCGTGTCTCAAAAGAATGCCGATAGTGTATCAGTGGAATAGTTTTTGACATTTGTTATGGACTTAAAGGATAAGTTAATCATTATGTTATTGTTTAGGTCCATAACAAATGTCAAAAACTATTCCACTGATACACTATCGGCATTCTTTTGAGACACGATTGAGACACTATTGAGAGTCCATTGGTGCATTTGTGTTAGTAGAATCGGGCCCCTGTTCCAGATTAGCTTAGATTATAAGACCACCCTCATCAAGTTCAAGAGAACTATTGATTTCGTGCTGCCTTTTTTGCAAATGAAATATAAGGCTGTTCTGTTGTCGCACTGCAATAGAACCGTGGACGACTCAAGGACTGACCCTGGTCTTGTAATAAATTGAGTAAGGCCAAAAGTTCCTTTTGGTTGCAGTGTACCAGTGGTTCTCATTAGTTCTATGGTCTCATGAACGAACGGTCGACTATTTGCTCTCCCCAAGCAAGGTCTGTCACGTCAGTCACTAGGAAATACGAAGTGAATCGGAAAGACAATGGTGTTTCTGCAACTACCATGTTAGCTCCTTCAGTCAATGAACCGGAAACATGAACTGCTTGACATCTGGTATTGTGGCGACTGTGTTCAGGAAAGAGAGGAGTACTCGAAAGTGAAGCCTGCTCTTGTCACTAAAAAACTTAGATATTGCAACTTCTCTACCGTGATTTGGACTTGTAATATCTGTGTACTTTGATGCACAACTCACACTTTGAAAATAGTCCAAATTCAAATTCAAAATTCAAAACTTTTATTCAGAGAATAGGTTTTCACAAACACGTTCTCTTGTCAGAGTATACAGTAATAAATGTTTTTAGTTAGTTTATCTTAATTAATGGCTTCTGTCGTGTCTTAGCGACACATAGACAATTTCGCCAATGTCGAGTATTTTAAATGAACACTTTTTAGCAAAAAAAAGTACACTTTAAAAAGGCAACGTGGTACGGTGAGGATCCGAGGTCGCCATCTTGACGACCTTCGTTGACAAGGCGGCGATCTCGAATCCAGTAATAAATGATTTAAAACTAGGTACATACATACAACATTACGTACGCGGAATGTCAATAAAAAGTGTCATTAATTTGTCTCAACATAAAAATAAATCTAAAATATAAAATGCTAAATCGGTGTTAAAGATAGGAGCAGACCGCCGGCAAGGCAGCAAGTCCAAATAGACAAATATTTGAATCTCTTGATTCCTCATTGACTGTGCTACCTAATTAGATAGAAGCAAACACCTTGGGGGCCGTTCTCAGACCGAATGGGAGGCACTTCATTTTCACTAACCTTCCTTTGTAGATTAGACGCAGGAACCGTCTAATCTGTGAGATGGAGCTACGGAAAGAACCGTCTAGTCTGTGAGATGGAGCTAGTGAAAATAGGTCTGATAGGTAGGACAGGACTATTTTCCACATCCAATCATTTGTTTGAAAGTACTCCGGAACTCGAGAGACATTTATTAATCTAACACTGTCGGTGATTACATATCTGTTCAAGGCCGCTAGGTTGAACATGGGTCGGTGCGACTCGTCGCCCTTTGACACAAGGAACAGTGTGTACACAAACTTGGCGAGGCTTTGACAACATCTAATACCTACACACCGGTGTTGCATCTGGGTGATAATGGACGACATTGCATCCGTCGATTGCATTGAAACGAGTCTCGTTTAACAGTAGTAGGTACTACAAGTGGCGGTCGATGTGAAAAGGAGATACGATACCCTTTTATTATCTTTAATACATAACTTGGGGCACACACCAAACGAGCCAGACGCGACGCTCTGAATGTTGCGGGCTGATAGTCAAACTATACATCTTTTGTTACGGTAGTAATCAGAACCATGAAATGACCGTGCGAGGGTTTAGCATTACAGCAACCCTGCTCGGGTTGATTGTAGGCATGGGAAATATGCGTAAGCGCACAACATCCATGAGTAGTACCCTGCATGCAGAGGTAAGTTACTTAAAGCCTGCCCCTGCGAGGGGTGGCGTGCGGCCTTGCCTTGACCCGTTTGCGCAACGGAAGCAAGAATGGCCGGCTTAATGTATCACTTGTTTGTGTGTTGCAAACAAAGCTTATTCTATCTATCAATCAATGACCCTGCGAGGGTCGAGCGTTACAGCAACCCTGCGAGGGTTGATAATAGGCATGGGAAATATGCATAGGTGCACAACATCCATGAGTAGTACCCTGCGGAGGTACGATATGTAAAGCCTGCCCCTGCGAGCGGTGGCGTGCGGCCTTGCTTTGACCCGTTTGCGCAACGGAAGCAAGAATGGCCGGCTTAATGTATTGTTGAGTAGCCTCTGTGTCGCCGCAGATGGGGTGTTGTGGAAGTGATTAAATAATGTCCAAATTCATATACTATTATGATTGTTTATTGAGAAATTAAGTACACAGTTATATAGTTCCGAATAAATGTTATGTATGACGTGTCCTAATTGCGTGGCGGTACAGAGGCTACTGGCGTGCAGTAGCCGGCCACAGCGCGGGCGCCTGACGTTGCAATTCTTACATGTGACGCCGTTACATCATCCCTCTTTTTCAAAAAAAAATTAACAATTTTGGTAAAAAAAACTAAATTTTATAGTACAAAATAATTTTGGGGTCTGTATGATTTTAATTGAATACTACGTTATATAAACTGAAAAACGTCAGGCGTAAAACGTTAAAATATGATAAACTTAATAAACAAGAAACTGTGTTTGATTTTACAATTAAATAAAATTATAACTCTCTACTAAAGGTGCAGAGGCACACAGGAATGTGCTGATCGCGCGTCTACGCGACGGCGACGGTTGGGTTCCCATTACATATACGCAGTAGCGTGCTTATAATAAAATAAATGAGCGATTGTTTCGCTGTGAATAACAATAATGTTTATGCTAAGAACAATTTAGAAAAACAATGTTTGTAATAAGTTACAGTGAAAATTTAACAATTTTTTTAAATATTTGAACGCACTACTTTTTAGCATTGACACGCCGAAGTGGAGCCTGTGGGCTGATGGGTAGCTTGTCCCGTCGGCCCAAGGGTTGACAACTCCTTTCTCATCCACCTTCTAAAGTTGACACAACATGATTTTCCACAGACACAAAGGCACAATAATGTAACTGCAATGCACACTATTATTATTGCAATTCCGTATGATTCAATTTTCCTCTAATGTCACCCACTTGTCTTAAATTGTTTGCTCCTTGTTGAGCTATTACGATTTCTTCAGTTTTAGATTGGTAACTGCCCATAGTTATTATTGGCATGAAAACAAAATAATTAAATTATAATGAAGTTACTTGGGTGACGGTTCGGTGAATATTGTTTAAAAAATTAATAAATCACGAAATATAATGATTTTTACTTAAGAAAGTTATGTGCCTTTATGCATGTGTAAACAAAAACAAAATGTATGTCGCTGTTGATCACGTACATACTTGATACTTAACCTAGTTGCAGACATCTATATTTCTAGGTCCGTCTTGACATTTTATTATAGTAAATATTTTAGTTTACATTGTATTGTATATATATAGTGAAGTCACTTAAAATTAGTTTTAAGGGTAGCTACCACTAGGCCCATTCTGCAATAAAAAATTAATCCGGACCACAATGTCCTAATGGTAGCGCCGGAACAAAAATAAAATAAGGTTTATTCATAATACAATCATTACAATACTGCTAAACTGTACGCGTTTGAATATACTATGAGGACGCGCGATAAGAAAACGCGTCTTATTGATAAGTTCTTAAGGACTAATTTAGTCTAAAACGCACGGTAGGTTTAACAGTTCGACCGCTCCTAGTAACACGTAGTGTGTGTGTGCCCTTATTATAACCGTTAGGCGGCTGTTCTGTTATTTTCGGTTTTACCTTGCCCGAAATATTTTCATCTAAATTATCGTTGATGATATAAGCAGGTTTGAGTCTATCTATTGATATATGGACTTTTCTCTCATTCAGTTGTATTAAATAAACTTTCGGACCTCTCTCCAAAACGCGATAAGGCCCATTATATGGTGGTTGTAAGGGTTTCCGTACGAAATCGTTACGAACAAAAATGTGTGTACAACTGTCGAGATCGGAATGTACAAAAATTGTTTTAGAGCTAGGATGTTTGTTTGACATGGGTTTCAAATTACTAATAGCGTCGCGGATTTTTTTAACATAATTTTCGTCTGTAAGAGTTGTTGTTGTTGTTGGAGGATCGTAAAAATCTCCCGGTAACCTTAAAGTTTGTCCGTATACCATTTGTGCCGCGCAAATGCTGTTGTCTTCCCGTAATGCAACTCTCAAGCCTAGAAGGACTGTAGCGAGTTCTGTAACCCATGATGAGCTATCTGTAAGTCGAGCCGTTAACGCTGTTTTTAAAGTTCGATGCCACCTTTCCACAATGCCATTGCTTTGCGGGTGGTAGGCTGTCGTCCTAATTTTATTTATCCCCATCGCTTTGGTGAGCTCAGCGAAAAGGCTACTTTCGAATTGTCGGCCTTGATCGCTGGTCAACCTAACAGGGGTCCCAAAGCGTGCTATCCAACCTTCGTAAACGATTTTAGCGACAGTCTCCGCAGTGATGTCCTTGATTGGGAAGGCTTCCGGCCACCTAGTACGCCTGTCTATCATGGTAAGGCAATACCGGAAACCATCGGATGTTGTAATTAAAGGACCTATAATATCAATATGTAAGTGTTCAAACCTGTCGCAGTCTGAAAAGTGTTGAATGTCGGAGACGGTGTGTCGATTAATTTTGGATTTTTGACAAGCGATGCACGCCTTAGCCCAAAGACCTATGTCTTTGTTCATATTTGGCCAGAAAAATTTTTGTTTTATTAATTTTCGCGTCGATCTGATACTAGGATGACTCAAGTTGTGTGTTTGTTAAAATGCGATTCTACGAAACGGTCCAAGTAAATAAGGTCTGGCGTGGGACGATGATACCTCGCAGTGTAACGGGGTATCGGATGATGCTAAATATATTTTTTTAATTTTAATGTTTGGGTTATTATTTGTCTCTGATAGGTATTTATCTGTCGCTTGTAATATTGCGAGTTGTTTAAAATCGATGCTTACGGGGCAATCGATAGTTGAGACTCTAGATAATGCATCAGCCACGGTATTTTCGTCTCCAGTTATATGACGGATATCTGTGCAAAATTCGCTTACGAAGGCTAGCTGCCTAATCCGACGCGGAGAGTCTGTTTCTGTATTAATGTTTTTATACGCGTAAGTCAATGCTTTGTGGTCAGTATAAATAATTAATGACCGGCCCTCGACCATGTTACGAAAGTGTTTTATCGCTAAGTATATCGCTAACAATTCACGATCGTATGTTGAATATTTTTTTTGTGTGTCTGTTAGGGCCTTAGAAAAATAACCTAGCGGTTGCCAGGCATTATTTACACGCTGTTGCAATACGGCGCCGATACAAGAATTTGATGCGACGGTCATAAGCGCATAGGGAGCATTGTCGCATGGGTATGACAACATGACTGCCTTTTGAAGGTCGGCTTTACACTGCATGAATGCGTCGTCAGCTGTTGCTGTCCACTGAATAATAGTTTTATCTTTTTTTTTTCCGTTATGTAAATAGGCATTTAAAATTGACTGATGTTTTACAGCATTTGGTATATGTGACCTGTAAAAATTTAGCATTCCTAAAAATCGCCGTAATTGTTCTATGTTTTCTGGTTTAGGAAAATTTGTTATGGCTTGGACTTTTTCGTCTAAGGGTCGTAAACCATCAGGTGATACTCGATAGCCGAGAAAATCGAGGGTGTTCTGCGCGAAAGAACACTTATCGATATTTATAGTAATGCCATAGCTTTGAAATCGCTCACAAATTTTGTGTAGGTGTGCCCTATGTAAGATAGGACAAGTGCTAGCGATTATTACGTCGTCTAAGTAACTGAAAAGAGATGAACTTTGTACTATGTCAGTTGTATCCTTATCTGTTGTATGTATGTTATCAAGGCCTTGTAAAACTGTGTTGTTCATGAAACGTTGGAATGTTTGGGCAGCATTCCGCAACCCAAACGTCATACGAGTGAATTCGTATAGGCCGAACGGCGTTATTATGGCCGTTTTTTCAATGTCGTCCTCTTGGACGGGTATAGCAAAATATGCTCGACGAATATCGACTTTAGAGAATATTGACTTACCTGTCAACGCGTAGGTGAAGTCCCGTAGTTGTGGGATTGGGTACCTGTCGGGTTTGGTTACGGCATTGAGGCGCCTGTAGTCGCCGCAAGGCCGCAACTCACCATTTTTTTTAACTACGACGTGTAGTGGGCTCGCCCATGGTGACTTAGATGGGCGGCAGATACCCAACTCCTGCATCATCTGAAACTCCTCCTTGACTTTTTTATATCTGTCAGGGGGCAGACGACGAGCGCGCGCATGTACTGGCGCGCCTTCTGTCTCTATATGGTGACAGACGGAGTGATTCGCGGACTCCTTATAAAATGCGGGTTTAGTTATTTCTGGGAACTGAGAGAAAAATTCGTACATCGGGTGGTTATTATCTAATGTTTTTATAGTGCTGTTCTCGTTATAAGAAACTAGTGAAGCTATTACGCTCAAACTAGTTGACTTATCTAAAAGTTTACGAGCTTTAAGGTCGACCAATAGATTAAAATGTGCTAAAAAATCGGCACCTATAATGGGCTGTTTTATATCAGCGATTATAAAATTCCACCTAAAGGACCTACGTAATTTAAGGTCTAGTACTAAAGTTACTGTACCGTATGTTTTGATAACAGTTCCGTTTGCCGCGTAAAGGTTATAATCAGTGCACTCACCGCTGTGTTTATAACTGCTACGAGGTATAACTGATACGTTCGCGCCGATGTCCACCAAAAAACGTAAATTACTTTTAAAGTCTGTTACACATAGACGGTTAGATCCAGGAACGGTGCAGACTTCCGCCTCAGTCTGCCCCGGAATTAGTTTCCCTGTGTCTTCCAGGCGCAGGGTTGGACGCACTTGCGCGCCTTACCGTTAAAGTTGTGGTGGTAAAAACAGAGACCGTCGTCGCCGGGGTATGTAGGACGACTCTGGTCGGGTGGGTTGTTAGAACGCCGACGGGATTGAGAACGATTGCGAAACGATCCGCGTCTTGATCTGTTCCATGGTCTGGACGAGCGTCGGAATTGTTCAAATTGCGCCGTGAGCTTGGCTATCTGGTCGCTGAGGCTTGATGCGTTGTCGACTTGCGACGCGCCTGGTCTTGATACCTCGGCTACGTCGATAGGTCGCATGGTTTCAACAATTTTGTCGGCTACGACGGCTTGGCTCTCCAAGTTTTTGGTGTCGGTCACGGTCAAAACACCTCTGACCGCTGATGGTAGATGGCGCATCCACAGCATGCATAAAGTATCGTCGGAAATCTTCCCGCGAGCCAGGTCCCGCATACGTCTCAGCAGTTGGGATGGTTTTTGTTCCCCTAACTCCATTTGACTGAGCAACTTCTCAAATTGGCGGTTTTCACTCTCCTCATACACTGAGATGAGGCGTGTTTTGAGGGCGTCAAATTTGTGTGTTGCTGGTGGATCCCGCAACAAATCACTCACTTGCTGGATAACGTCCTTGCCCAGTTTGCCGATGACTAGGTTAAATTTTGTTTCATCGCTTAACTTCTGTGGGGCCAATATGGCCTCCGTTTGCACGAACCATAATTGTGGTTGGTCGCACCAAAAATTTGCTATGCGGCTAGCAACTGAAACTGCGGCTAGCTCGAACTGGTTGTCCTGGGCAGTGAGTGGTGTGGGTTGTATTGGTGGTGCGGTTGCTATGCCTGGTGTGCACGCGTGTGGCGTCTGTGTAGCCATGTTTGCGCGTTAAGTAACAATAAAAAGTTTTGTATTCTAACACTTTGTTCACACTAGTTTGTTGCACTTCCACTTAAGTTAATTCGCGAAATCACCACTTGATGACTATATCGCGGACGCGCGTGGTCACCTTGCCGATGACCGTGAAAATCACGTCGGGGTCACCACTGTTGAGTAGCCTCTGTGTCGCCGCAGATGGGGTGTTGTGGAAGTGATTAAATAATGTCCAAATTCATATACTATTATGATTGTTTATTGAGAAATTAAGTACACAGTTATATAGTTCCGAATAAATGTTATGTATGACGTGTCCTAATTGCGTGGCGGTACAAAGGTTACTGGCGTGCAGTAGCCGGCCACAGCGCGGGCGCCTGACGTTGCAATTCTTACATGTGACGCCGTTACAGTATCACTTGTTTGTGTGTTGCAAACAAAGCTTATTCTATCTATCAATCAATGACCCTGCGAGGGTCGAGCGTTACAGCAACCCTGCGAGGGTTGATAATAGGCATGGGAAATATGCATAGGTGCACAACATCCATGAGTAGTACCCTGCGGAGGTACGATATGTAAAGCCTGCCCCTGCGAGGGGTGGCGTGCGGCCTTGCTTTGACCCGTTTGCGCAACGGAAGCAAAGATGGCCGGCTTAATGTATCACTTGTTTGTGTGTTGCAAATAAAGATTATTCTATCTATCTATCAATGACCCTGCGAGGGTCGAGCGTTACAGCAACCCTGCGAGGGTTGATAATAGGCATGGGAAATATGCGTAGGTGCACAACATCGATGAGTAGTACCCTGCATGCAGAGGTAAGTTACGTAAAGCCTGCCCCTGCGAGGGGTGGCGTGCGGCCTTGCTTTGACCCGTTTGCGCAACGGAAGCAGAGATGGCCGGGTTTGGTAAAGGCAAGAAAGCTTTTCGAACACCCTTCTCCTGTGCTGCAGCTAGTGACTCCGCATTAAACACGTGCTGACATGACGGGGAATCTTACGTAGCGCGACCTTGAAATGGGGAAACGCTCACGTGGTTCGTAACATCGTAACAACAACTTCTCATCTTGATAACCTCCGCACGACGATTCAAGTTAATTGCAATGATCAGAGCAAACTTTAAAAATTTCATCTTTCAAAAACAGCTCGTTAACCTTCTCGCCTATTAGTATGTCGAATTCGAATCGCGCGCCCACTGTAAAAAACTTCGCGTTGCTTATGAACGCAGAATGATAAGGCAGCAAATGACTTGTGAGCGTGAGCAAAAGGGAGTTACGAATCATGTCTTAATTTCGTCATTTATCTTTAAATCGACAAAACCGGGGGTAGCATTATAAAAATAGAACCACGCACCAATCACTACTATCTAAATGTTGCAAATCCTTTAACGTCTGAAGAAACCCCTGAGGAGTCTTAAGTATACCTACTGGGTTCTTTCAATTTCGTCTCAATTTTAAACATAAAACCTGATTGAGCAACCGGTGGCGGTACTTCGACAGAATTTACAATAGATCTGCGTATAGCTCGACACTAACGTTCCCGTCACCTATATTACCATTAATGTGTACCGCGGAACAAAATACAGAATAAAATTATTTTGCAAATTGAATAAAATGAATGATTGATTTCGAAGGTCATCTACTTAACGTGTTAATTTACAGGACTCGCGATGTCGATACCGGCGTTTGCTCTCCCCCCCCTTTTTTGTTACGGTGACGCGGTCTAGATTTTCTGAGGACTCGAGTCCAATTGATTCACGCGATCGTGATTATTATCGTCACTTTTAGCGGGAGCACTAGCACTAGCACATGGTGTTTTCGAGCATGGAATTAAAACACTATCGTCACTTTCCATCTTAATACGTGCTGAAAAGAAACCTAGGGTAGAAAATCACACAATTTATTCATAAAACATGTAATTAAGCAAAACTGAAAAAATATGTAGGTAGGTACTAAAAGCCTTTCCCGGATGGGGTTCTGCGCTGGAGGGAGAATGCCCAAAGGTCCCTCGTCCGGGAATGGGGTACGCGATTAGCGGAGACCGAAAGAGGGTCTGGAGCGCCACGGCAGCGCACCGTGGACGCCATACGACCGGTCTTAAGAAATTGGTTAGGAAGGCGCCACGGTGTGCTGTCGTACCACGTTGTGCAGGTATTGTCCGGCCACGGCTGTTTCGGCTGGTACCTGCACAACGTGGCAAGAAGAGAGGAATTGGCAGAGTGCCACGAGTGCGGCTGCGCACAAGATACGGCGCAGCACACGTTAGAAGAGTGTCCCGAGTGGGCTGCGCCTCGCGCCGCACTCGTGGCTGTCGTTGGCGACGACCTCTCGCTCCCGGCTGTTGTCAAACAGATGGTCGAGAGCGAGAGGTCGTGGGATGCGGTAGCCTCCTTCTGCGATGAAGTACTGACGCAGAAGGAGGCCGCGGAGCGGGTGAGGGAATCGGATCCAGCCGCCCCCCCGCTCCGCCGTAAAAGACCAGGCGGTAGGCGCGTGGCGCATGCCCGGCGACTACCACCTTAACGGGGGCTTCCGGGCGGCGGTTAGGGGAAATTGTCGCCCATCGGATTGGAAGTCCCCGAGCGGAGCGGCGCGCCAATTTCAACTGTGCGCGCCGCCAATAGTGCCGAGCCCATGTAGACGGGTCTTCGGACAACCGCCGGCGGGGTCACGGAAGTATCTTAGTTCCCGTGGCCCTGCTCATCTAGGCGGATAAGGTGGTAGTGAGTGAGAGTTTTAGTCGGTATACCCTAAGTGGCATTAGAGGGGGAGCCCGACATACCCCCGCCGCTTCCCCAAGTGGCGGGGCATGCAGTAATGCATTTCTCTCACTATAATAAAAAAAAAAAAAAAAAGGTACTAAAAGCCTACGTACGTAAAAGTATCGAACGGTAACACCGTTAATCAAATAATTGAAACAGGAAAGATAATAAAAAGAAATATTAAATAAATTGCAAAAAGAAATGCAAAAAAAATTATTAATAAAAAGAAATAATTAAATAAATTGCATAAAGAAATGCAAAAAAAGAAAAATAATTATTTCACCGAATCCTGGGCACGACCGTGCGCAGCGGAAAACAGGACGCCAATGATGAGAACGCGGCCGCCAACCGTATGGCCGCCCTGGTGGAGTAGAGGGGATAGTGTGCGAGCGAGAGAGGGCTACAGGGTAGAAAGAGAGGAAAGATGTGCGGAAAACAGATAGGGCCTATCTCATTGTGTATATAATATACACATAAGCTTCAAATAACGGTCAAGTGTTTAATAACAAATGATATGTATAACCATAACATTTCCTCCAAACTTTATAATAATTTGATTTCATCATATGTCACACCACAACAACTATGTATGTATTTAAATTCCAAACGTTTTAATCGTTTGTTTTGTAATTTCATAAAATGGTTTAAGTTCCAAACGTTTACATCGTTTGTTTTGTACACATTGTATCACAAATAACAAATACCTATATATGTATATAATTCTCAAAATTACATTAAACTGAAATCCAAACATTGCAATGCAAGTTTCAGTTAAGTATACTGTTTACTTAGTTCTCTTGACCTTAACATACTACAATACAATGTATTGCATTACTCTTCATGCCAATACACCAACTCAAGCCTATCATCCATAGGCATCGAGTCATACTCTATGATAATGGGGAATGTAAACAGATACATTTTAATTAGATCAACCTAAATATGACAAAAACACATTAAATTCACCATACTTTTTGATTGAAAATTGTAACTTTCGTTTCCATTTGTTCCCATATTTTATCATTTTTATAATATTAGAATTATTGCCAGAATCCCTGGACATTTACCCAGAAAAGGGCTTATAGGCAAATAATTATGTATCTGTTATATGCATATGACATTTTCCGGCCAATGACATTTGCCACTTTATATTGTGTGGGTAAGGATTCAGATGTCTGGTTAAACTCAAGACACTGATCAGTGTTTATAGGTCACTGTGCTTGATCTAGGATCAGCCATGTTGGGCCTAGCCACCATAAAGTGTATGACTGCAAGGATTGAGGCATGACACCTAGATTCATCAAGTTTGCTGGATTCTGCTTTGTATTAATATAATACCAGTCAGTACCTGAGATGGAGTTCGCGACTTGCATGAGTCGATGTGAGACACGAGAACGATATATATCGTGTTCGTGTTTGTATTAGTGATGCACCGATTCCTATTTTGGGGATTCGGATTAAGATTAGGATTATTGAGGAAAGGAAATGCTAACTGACTTGAAGTACCTCATAATGGCTCATAATATGACTCTATTTATTGGTTATAATATTAATATTCAAAATTAATAACAGATAAGTTTTTGTTTAAAAACACAGCATTTGCAAATTATTAGGGTTCTCTTTTGCGAGTTTGAATTTTTTGTTCGATGGCAAAGACAAAGGGATTAGAACCCTAGGATTAATCGTAAAAATGCTGATAATCGGCGATTACGATTGATCCGAATCCTAATCGTTGCATCACTAGTTTGACGGGGTTTTGATCCATTTTGAGAAAAGAAGAGAAAAGAAGATTTTGTTAATTCATAAATTATAAATTGTGGCCATAAACCTATTACATAGCTAATTTGGATAAGTAGAACGTTCCACACAATTCTAAAGTGGAATGGGTTGTTTTTTTTATTTTTTATTTTTTTATTATTATTATATATTTTTTTTATTAATTTTTTTTTATTTTTTTACAAACTACCACTGGTATTAGTTTTTTTTTTCACCAAGTCACTCAAAAATATAATATATATTCCGGTTGTCAATACAAGATCATTTTTTGATATCATTTTCATGATATAGACATTTTTTTTTTTTTTTTTTTTCCGGTTTTCACCGAACCACCTCTTGATCTTGTCAATACAAGATCATATTTTTTTTTTGATATCATTTTCATGATATAGACAATTTTTTTCCCGGTTTTCACCGAACCACCTCTTGATCTTGTCAATACAAGATCATTTTTTTTTTTTTATCATTTTCATGATATAGACAATTTTTTTCCCGGTTTTCACCGAACCACCTCTTGATCTTGTCAATACAAGATCATTTTTTGATATCATTTTCATGATATAGACAATTTAGGTACCATTCGATTTTCATCGACTCATCGTTGCTCCAATTTAATGGTGCTTCAGCTCCAATTTCATGGTGCTCCACAATTTAATGTGATCCAAATTGGAATTGACAGGTTTCCCTTTGAAACATTTGGTTATTTGATCCAATTATATTTTTTGAGTGACTTGGGTGGGTAAGGTAATAAATGTATTTGCAACGTATTATGGTCACAATGTAAAATATGTTCGCAATCGTATGTGAAATGTGAGGGTAGGTACTGTAGGTAGGTATCTACTATAATAAGAAATAATAATTATTCAGAGTAAGTATAATAATCATCATCTAATTGCATTCCCTTATTATTTTTTTATTTAACATTGATATTGAGATAGTGTATTAATTTAGGAAGACCCTAATGCACTACTATAGATTTAGGTCCTAAATATACCCTGCATGAACCTTTGAAATGAGTAAATTATAAAATATATTAAAAATTTAATAACTTAGGATACCCATTATTAAAATGTGCGATTAGTATTTCGTGATCTGCTTTTAGATTACCTACCCCGTTTACTCATAGAATTTCGTACATACTTGTACTGATCGCCTACAATTTGACCAGTATATAGAACTTGATTGATATTCAATTTCATTGTGCATGTACAATTTTGGCTCTTATGATATAGAACTTAAGAACGGTACAAAGTCCAATATGTAAAGGTCGACCTGCTCCTGACCGTACGTAAATTGTATCGACCAAGGATCGACCATAGAAATAATTTATTTATCCATGGTCAGTGTGATCTTAATTTGGTATTCATGTAGGTACCACATTCCACCTCGCTCACACATTACACCATATTTAAACAGCGCTGCCATTTTAAACATGAATTCGCGCAGAAAACTGCATCCTGCTTGCTTATTATTTGACCTTCTAAAATTTAAACGGCCACAATACCTATATTCTAAGCTTAAATTTCCTCTTTCACATTCTTTTTATAGTACGCGACCGAATCGATTTTTATTGGCGGTACACTCGCACAAAACAACACTGCCCCCGATAGTTGAAAAGGCGCATGTAACAAGAATCTAAAACTGAGAAAAAAAAAATTTAATGAATGAAACCTTAAATTGTTTGCTGTCTGTTAGTTAAACGAAGAAATATATTTTTCAAAATGTGGATTAATGGTTAACATGATTATCTTTCAATTGCTATAGTACGATGACGATAGGTATATTTTAAATATATTATACGGAAAATCTTAAAAAAACCTTTTCATTTTAGTATAAAAAATTTGAAGAAATGAGACATAATAAATTGAATAGACGCATGTCGCCACATGCGCCCTATCAATTTCATATGAGCTTTTTATTACTTTTAACCCTAGTATTTTGGGCGCTTCGGTACACTTACGACTTTTCTATTAAGTACCATCCATACTTTTATTTCTACTATAGAGAAATTCAGACGTATCTGGCAGATGCGCATCGAAGAAAACATAAAATATACGAAGTAGTAAGGGCGCATGTGGCAGATGTTGACTTTTCTACTTAGTAGGTGTATAGTTTTCAACCAGCGTCTAAGACGCAAATGGTCACTTGCGACTTTTCTATTAAGCATTAAAAACGATATCGAATAAGCGCCTATTAAACTTCCGATCACTAAATATTACTATGAAGCTCAAAGGCGTATGTGTGCAAATGCGACTATTCTACTAAGTTTATGATAATTTCGGCTTTTCATCTTCCATTTAGTAGAAAAATTGGATGCATATGCGCCTATTTTTACTATCGAAAATCGCTATGAAGCGAGATAGCGAAAAATAAAAAATACTAGCAGATGCGCCTTTTTTTGCTGATTCCAACAATGTATATAACTCAATTTCGGAAAAAATGTTAGATGCGCCCTTTCAACTATCGGGGGCAGAACAGCTTTCAGAGGTAGTTTTTGTTATCAAGCCACAAAATGTTGGAACAACATACCCCCTCCTTTGCGATTACTTCATAGCAAAATTACTTTTAGAACAAAATTCAAAAATACCTACTTGATAAACAACAACTTGATATACCCTTGCGATACGTTGATGAACTTTTTGTGTGCTAATTTTTTGCCACTATTATATTCCGACTGTATTCTGTTCCAGTATACTTGGCACAGGATTTCCAGTCAATTTCAATGATTGTGTTTGAATCAGATTGGCTTGCCTTTAGGTGCTTTATTGCATTGCAATGTAGTGATTTGAAATCGTTTCAAATTGATTAATATTTTTTTTATTTTTTTTTATTTTTATTTTTATTTTTTTTGACATTAGTATGGAGTTTCTATCTATCTACCATACTGGTTAGTCTATTCGTTATACTAACCATTCGTCAGTTATTGATACGTCTATCAACGACACACGTCGATCGACTACATATATTATTGTTAAGACTACTTTGTGTACATAAATTGTTTTCTCGTATAAGTAATTAACATTGCAATTTTTATGAGAAATAAATATCTTAAACCTCTTAGAGAACGTAAAATTTGAAATTTTACCGATATTTCAACAAAGTGTAAATAAAAGTAGGTAGAAGTAAAACGCACTGCGTTCGACCACCCGGCGCATATCACTACATAGTATAAAACAAAGTCGCTTTTTCTGTCCCTATGTCCCTATGTCCCTATGTCCCTTTGTCCCTTTGTATGCTTAAATCTTTAAAACTACGCAACGGATTTTGATGCGGTTTTTTTTAATTGATAGAGTGATTCAAGGGGAAGGTTTTAAAGTATCATACATTCCAAAATTCCCACGGGAAAGCGGGATACACGCAAACGAAGTTGCGCGGGTTTCGCTAGTCATCATTATTATGCAAAGGAGGTGCATGGCCATTACTCGTTACTAACTAGATTTAAATTTAGCGTTGATAAATTTTGATTGAAATAAATTTATGATTTAATTAATGACGAATACACAAATATCCAGTATTATTTATATATTCATACACTTTGTAGGTTCTTTTACTGCAAAATGTCTACTATTGCATAAGAACATTAAGGTCAAATAGATAACTTTTTCTCCTATGTTTTTTATTAATGTGTGGACAATATTCTCTTACCTATCCCATCCTCGTCGCCACTGTGATGTCCACTGTTTGGTTCGTAATAAAACACAATATAATAACGTTTGCTATATTCCAATGCCCCGTTCCGCACGCGTCCGTCCCGTAGCTAAGCCTGGGCAAAAGTGCTCGCCCCGACTCGCCACCTAGCGAGGCGCGTGCGTAACTTTGCATTGCATTTATTTATACGTCACATCTATAATCGTAGTATGGCACAGGTATGAATCGTAATTATATAATGGTTCTACACCATTACTTAAAATATTACTAGGTAATCTACAACTTTTCCCAAACACCAATTCGAATGGTGTATATTGCGTTGCCGTATGTACGGACGTGTTATACGAGAAGCACCAATACTGTAACCAATCGCTCCATGTATGAGGCTCATTATTTGTTTGTGTTCTAAGATATGAACCTAGTGACTTATGGGAATTTTCTAAAGACCCTAAGGTTTCATGGTGGTATGCGGTTGATTGCAGTTGTTTGATGTTCAATATTTGGGAAATTTCACGCATGGTGGTTGAAATAAATTCACTACCCCTGTCAGTTGCGATTTCGCGGGGTATTACGAATGCGCGTGCGACTGTCTCAGTTTCCTTATTTAGCAGCGGATACGCCTCAACGTATTTTGTGAGCTCACACTGAAGAGTAAGTATATAGCTGTATCCATTCGAGTCCTTAGGTAAGGGACCGACTAAATCAAGGAAAACTTTATCAAAGGCTGAAGTTGCCGTACTTGTTATACACATTGGTTGTTTAACATTTTTGTGATATTTTTGTTTTTGGCACTTATCACATGTTGTCACGAATTTATATATGTCACTATTCATGCCTGGCCAATAGTAGTGACGTTTAATATTATTTGTCATTCTACGTATGCCTGCGTGACCGCTTGTTGGCAAAATATGGAAGTCGTTTAATATGACGCGCCTGTCGTCTTTATTATTTACTTTAGTGACACCTTGTATTATGCATAAACGGGGTCCGGACCTATTTACACTTTAGGGATCTATATCACTACAATACTTTAAATAATTGAAGTTATAGGTAAAAATAATAAAAACGTGCTTCCCGTTACGTATTTATTTTACGACTCCCTTAAAACTTAAGTATGGCGGCACAGCGCCCACACACTGCATACGTCACCATTCATTCGTCACCGCATTCACACGTGTCTTGTGTCCCTACACCATTCCCCCTTTCTAAAGAAGTCGTCTGGGTTACACATTGCCCTGTTATCCTCTGTACCCTGGCGGCGTGGCCTGCTGATGAGCGGGCCCAGGAACGGGCTGCACGGCCACCGCGGTTGGGTTCCCGGGCGGCGGCGCGCTGCTGCCCAGCTGCTTCCGCACCCAGTGTTTCGCTGAGGTCCTGCACCGCCGCCATAGCAGATATGCTATGACGAGGCTGAAGACCACTACCATGGAGATCACAATCAGGACAATGTTGTCCAGCTTGGCGTTCACGTTATTCGTGATGGTAGTTTGGGCAACGACATTACTCGTATCGACCTTCTTGTCGGCCTTGCTCTCGAACGAACCCATGTTGTCAAGCTGATTAATTAATTATTTTTAATGCAACAACTATTTATACTAAAATTAATAGAAATTCGTCATAAATTTTTGCGATCCAGTGACATCTTTACACTTATTAATTATTCACTTTACTTTACAAAAATGCATGTAAACAAAATCTGAATAATACTATCTAAAGTTAAACAAGCAAATTTAGTACTTAAGTGAATAGTAGTAAGACGTATATGAGGTGTAGAGACACATTACACACACCTATACAGCGAATCGTATGACCGGCTTGATAACGCGGCCACTTCGCGTCGTTTTCGGATGTAAAACATCGCTAGAAGTGTCTGCGTTATTTGTGTTATTGTCATGCAAATTACAATTAGAATTAGTACTAAAATTATCCTTACATACATTCTCCTCGTCGATTATATATGCCGGCTTAAGCCGATCGACAGAGATACAAGATTCCTTATCACCTATTTTTACAGTAAATGTTTTTCCTCTCCTCCTTATAACGCTGTATGGGCCATTATAAGGGGGTTGAAGGGACCTATGGGTGGCATCGTTTCTGACAAACACACTTTTGCACGTACTCAAAGCACTAGGAAGGAATAACGAATTTGAATTACCATGACTCGCTGGTTGTGGTTTTATTTTTTTTATACCGTCTCTCAACTTCTGTAAATACTCCGAGTCTGAACTAATTTTGACATCGTCATAAAAATCACCTGGCAAACGGATTGTGGTACCGAAGGTTAATTCGGCTGCACTCACGCTGCTGTCGCTTCTAGGGGCCGCGCGCAACCCTAATAATACAATCGGTAGCTCGTCCACCCACTGCGTCGAATTGTTGCAATTCAAACGAGCCATAAGAGCCACTTTTAAAGCCCTATGCCAACGTTCGACTTTGCCATTACTTTGGGGATGAAACGGGGTCGTCCGGGATTTGTGTATGCCTAAATACTTCATTAGTTGCCGGAAGAGATCGCTCTCAAATTGTCTACCTTGGTCGCTAGTGAGCTTCGTAGGGCACCCAAATCGAGAGATCCAGCCTTCAAACACTACCCTAGCTACCGTTTCGGCGGTGATATTGTCGACCGGAAATGCTTCTGGCCACCCGGTAAATCGGTCTATCATCGTAATACAATATCGATATCCGTCAGTAGTGGTGGGCAATGGACCTACTATATCTATGTGTAGATGTTGAAAACGATCAACTAGTTGAAATTCTCCTACACCCGATACAGTATGTCTCGTAATTTTTACTTTTTGACATTGAGGACACGCCCTTGCCCACTTTGCAATATCCCTATCCATGTTCGGCCAAAAATATTTTTGTTTCATTAGTTTTTTTGTGACTTTAACTCCCGGATGACTCAGGTTATGTATAGAATGAAATGCCAATCGTCTAAAATTATCCGGTAAATAAGGTCTAATTTTGCTTGTTGATATTTCACAATAAATATCTTTCTCACAGTCCGGTAATTGAATCTGCTTGAATTGCAAGTTGCTGTCCGATGTGCGCAATACTTGTTGTAGGTATTCGTCACTAGGGGTGGTGGTCAGGATACCTCCACGTGGTCCACCCCGGGCAACGCCGGCGCATCCCTGCCGGCGGCTGAACTCCTGACACGTGGTCCGCTCTCCGTGCTCATTCTTATGAGTGCGTGGAAGATGCGGACGCCGTCTCCTTGCCGCAGTCGCGGAAGGGGACGGCCGAGTGGAGCCCGGATGCGGGCGGAGCGCCGGCCTAACCAGCCGGCGAGCGCAGACCGTAACCCCGTGGGACGTTTCCTTCCATGGGGCCGGGGGCCTTGGCTTAATCGCCCGGGTCGCGAGGAAGAAAACCTCTATAAAAAATCACCCGAATCCCAAGGTTCGGACCGCGCCGAGGGGATGCGTGGCCAGTCGGAGTCTGGTCACTAGCGGTCCAACCCCGCCGGAACTGGCAACCGTGCGGGTGTATCAGTGCCCCTCTGTTCGGGAATGGGCGTCACCCCGCAGAGGAGTTTAAATCGGCCCAACTCGTGGGATTAGTTATGGAGTTAAATAATAAAAATCAATTTAAAATTTTAGAGGTGGAGGAGTTGGTGGAGAGAGGGGAGATGGAGGTAGGAAAGAGTAGGAGTGCGGCTTGTCGCTCGCCGGTGGTGCTAGTGCGCCGGCTTGAGGACGAGGGGAAAGAAGAAAAGAGGAGCAAGGGTTTCGTCAGTGCGTTGTCGGACTCTGACACGGCGACTTCAATGGTTTCCGTCCGGTCATTGAGTTCGCAGCGGTCGCTGGCGATCCACTGCAAGAAGCGCAGGCTTGCGCCGGATGATGGCGACTCCGGGTCGGAGTCGACGGTGAGTGAGGCGAGTAGTGCCCCGCCGACGGCTCCGCTTCCTCCCCGGGAGCAAAAGAGGGGACGTGGCCGCCCCCCCACTACTGGTGAGTACGTGGGGTTGAGACAGGCCCGTGAAGCCAAGGCAGCGGCGGATAGGGAGGCCCTGCACTTGGAGATTGAAAGAGAGGTGGCCGCGCAGGCGTTGCGCGCGCGTGACAGCTCTGCCAGGGCTGCAGAGAAGGCGGTCGGGCATGTTGCTGGTGCAGGCGCCGGCACGATGGATGTCGGCGAGGAGTCGCTGACGCGGGCGGAGCTGGGTCAGGCGGTGGAGGACAACCTCCTGACCATCACGCAGGTCGGGGCCAAGTCCTCGAATCTGAAGGGGACCTTCCAGAAGTCCCTCAAGCTCGCGGTCGCCGGGATCCGGCAGGCGACCCAGGAGCTAGGGAAAAGGTCTTCTTCAGAGGAGAACCAGAAGCTGGAGGCAAAGGTCCACCGCCTGGAGAAGGAGTTGGCGGAGCTCCGCAAGGAGATGGCGGAGCTGCGCAAGGTGCGCAAGCCCGCGACCCCGCCGCCGGCGCCTCCGGCGCCCAGGGCGCAAGCGCCGACGTCTTCGTCTGTGGGCCGGCCGGAGCCGGAAATGTCCCAGGCGGAGTTCCGACGGTCGTTGATGGCCGACATTGGCTTTATGGTCAATGCCAAGCTGGCGGGCATCAGCGACCGCCTTGCGCCGGAGCCGCGTTTGCGCCCGCCGCTGGCGGCCGATAGGGCTGCGTCCTATGCGGCTGCAGTGGCGGGGCCAAGCGTGGCCGTGACGGACAAAGGAAAGGGCAGGGGCAAAAAGACCCAGCCAGCGGTGGCACCAGTCCCAGCTCGAGCTCCTGCTCCGGTACGAGACCCGGCTCCGGCTCGCACCCCGGCCCCGGCCCCGGCTGCTCCGGCCTCGGATGATGAGGAATGGACGCCGGCGCAGAGCCGAAAACGGCGAGCAGCTGCGCGAGCGGCGGCCAAGCAGCACCAGGCCGCCGAGTCCCAGTCCGCGGCCCCAAAACGGAAGCGGCGGGGGAACCGCAGGCGGGCGCGCCGGCTACGTGCGCCCAAAACCGCGGCGGTCGTGCTGACCGTCTTGCCCGAGGCTGAGAAGCGGGGCCTGACGTACAAGGAGGTGATGTCAGAGGCGAAACGCCGCATCGACCCTGCCTCCTTGGGTATCTCTGGTGGCATGACCGTCCGCCGTGCGGCCACCGGGGCCTTTATTTTGGAGGTCCCCGGAGAGGCGAGCGGCGAAAGGGCGGACGCACTCGCCGGCAAGCTCCGGGAGGTGCTGGCGGAGGCCGACGTCAAAGTCGCGCGGCCCACCAAGTGCCTCGAGCTACGGGTTTCGGGGCTGGACGAGTCCGTGACTCGAGAGGACGTCCTCGCCGCGGTCGCGCGCACCGGCGGCTGTCCGCCGGACGCGGTGAGAGTGGACGAGATCCGCCCGGACTTCGGGGGCCTAGGATCGGCGTGGGTCAGCTGCCCAGTGGAGGCTGCCAAGAGGGTAGCCAGCGGCCGTCTGCTGATCGGGTGGGTGTCGGCGCGCACGACTTTGTTGGAGCCGCGTGCCATGCGCTGCTACAGATGCATGCAGAGCGGGCACGTCAGGGCGCAGTGCTCGGCGCCTACGGACCGCAGCGAGATGTGCTTCCGCTGCGGTCGCGCCGGGCACAAGTCCAGCGGCTGTACCGCGGACCCGCACTGCCCGCTCTGCGAGGCAGCCAAAAAGCCGGCAGGGCATGCGGTGGGCGCGAAGTCGTGCTCCGCCCCCAAAACCCGCAGAGTCAGGGCATGGCAGCGCCCTGCTCCAACAGCGGACCGGCCGACAGCCCCTGAAGGGTCCTCGGCAGGCGTGGAGCCCATGGCCGTCTCCTAATTATGGTGGTGGCACTACGCTTCTGCCAAGCGAATCTGAACCACTGCGCCGCAGCACAGGACTTGCTTATGCAGTCCATGGCGCAGTGGGACATCCACGCGGCAGTAGCGGCCGAGCCCTACTTTGTCCCGCCCCGTACTACTTGGGCGGGGGACAATCTGGGCTCGGTGGCCATAATCACCCAGACGGCTGTGGGCGCCCCGCCTCTACGGGGAGTGAGGCGCGGAGATGGGTGGGTTGCGGCTCTGTTGGGGGACGTCGTTCTGATCGGCGTCTATTTCTCCCCCAACAGAGCCCTAGCCGAATTCGAGGCCTTTCTCGCGGAGTTGGCGGCGGTCGTGCTCCAGTATGCTCCTCGCCAGGTGATTGTCGCCGGGGACTTTAACGCGAAGTCTGAGGCGTGGGGTTGCCCGGCGACCGACGTTCGCGGCGAGGAGCTGCTTGACTGGGCGGTATCCAGCGGTGTCGTGGTGCTGAACCGGGGGACGGTCAACACGTGTGTGCGGCAGCGAGGGGGTTCTATCGTGGACGTTACGTTCGCGACCCCTACGCTCGCGCAACGTGTCGAGGGCTGGCGAGTTCTGGAGGACGTGGAGACGTTGTCGGACCACCTTTACATAAGGTTCGAAGTCTCCACGGTCACAGGGACACAGGTCGGCCCGGGCCGGTCCCCGAGGAATGACGGTCCCCGCTGGGTGCTGTCCAGGCTCGACAGGGAGGAGCTGGAGCTGGCCGTGCTGGTACAGGCCTGGCAAAGTGACTCCGTGGTTCCGGAGGACGTCGACGTGGAGGATGAGGCGGCGCGGCTTTGCGCGGCCATGGCATCCGTTTGCGACGCTGCCATGCCCCGTGCGGGGCCGCGTCGCCCGAGACGACGGGTGTACTGGTGGAACGGGCAGCTCGCCGTATTGAGGCGAGCTTGCGTTGCGGCCCGACGACAGTACACCCGATATCGACGTCGCCGGAATCAGGACGCCGAAGAGGAGTCACGCCTGTACCAGCAGTACCGCGAGTGCGCAAAGGCTCTGCAGGTGGCGATCAGGGACGCCGAGTCGGAGGCATGGAAGGAGCTGCTGGAGGCTCTAAACCGAGACCCATGGGGGAGGCCGTATCGGCAGGTGCGCGCAAAACTGCGCCCCTACGCCGCCCCCCTGACGGAGAGTCTCCAGCCCGACGTCCGGGAACACGTCGTCTCCTCGTTGTTCCCGGACAGGGGCTCATTCACGCCTCCGGCCATGGCGCCGCCGCCTGCGGCGCCGGAGGAGGAGGCATCGGGTAGCGTGGTGGCCCCGGTGACCGAATCGGAGCTCCGGGCGGCGGTGACGCGTATGTCTGCGCGCAACACCGCCCCGGGCCCGGACGGTATTCCGGGTCGTGCGTGGGCGCTGGCCTTGGAAGAGGAAGGCCTCGGGCCGCGGATGAGGCGTTTGCTCTCCGCGTGCCTTGTCCAGCGTCGTGTGCCGCTGCGGTGGAAGTCCGGAAAGCTGGTCTTGCTGCAGAAGGACGGCCGGCCAGAGGAGTCACCTTCGGCCTACCGCCCCATCGTCCTGTTGGATGAGGCGAGCAAGTTGCTGGAGCGAGTGGTTGCGGCTCGTCTCGTCCGGCACTTGGAGGAGGTAGGCCCGGACCTCAGCGACCGGCAATTCGGCTTCCGCCGCGGCCGGTCCACGCTGGACGCGGTCACGCGGCTGCGGACGCTGGCGGACGAGGCCGCCTCCCGGGGTGAGGTCGTGCTGGCGGTATCTTTAGATATCGCCAATGCGTTCAACACGCTCCCCTGGGAGGTGATTCGGTCGGCGCTTGCGCACCATGGGGTGCCACGCTACCTGGAAGGGTTCCTCGCGCACTACCTCAGCGCGAGAGAGGTAGTATATCCGGTCCCTGGCGGGTGGGGCCGTAGAGCGGTGTCGTGCGGTGTTCCACAGGGGTCGGTACTGGGTCCCCTCTTGTGGAACATCGGCTACGACTGGGTGCTGCGGGGCGCGAACCTATGGGGCGTCGGCTTGATCTGTTATGCCGACGACACCCTGGTAACGTCCCGCGGCAAAACGTACCGCGATGCGGCCGTGCTGGCCACGGCCGGAGTGGCGCACGTCGTGGCGAGGATTCGGCGGTTAGGCCTGGAGGTGGCCTTGCACAAGACCGAGGCCCTGTGTTTCCATGGGCCCCGGAACAAGCCACCTCCGGGAGCGCACATTGTCGTCGGAGGTGTGTCCATCGCCGTCGAGCCGAGTATCAAGTACCTCGGCCTTGTACTCGACGGTCGGTGGACATTCGCCGAACATTTCCGGCGGCTTGTGCCGCGCCTGATGGGGGCCGCCGCTGCGCTAGGCAGCCTGCTCCCCAATGTCGGCGGACCGAGTGTCGCCTGCCGCCGCCTCTATTTAGGGGTGGTGCGGTCAATGGCCCTATACGGAGCTCCCTTATGGGCCGACGCTCTGACCCCACGCATAACGGCCCTGCTGCAACGACCGCAGCGGGCCATGGCGGTCAGAGCGGTGAGAGGGTACCGCACCATCTCGTGCGAGGCGGCGCGCGTACTGGCGGCGAGTCCGCCGTGGGAGTTGGACGCTGAGGTGCTGGCGGCGGCCTACAGGCTAACCGCCGAATCCCGCGACGGCGGAAACCCATTCCCGGATGGAGTCCTCCGTTGGAGGGAGGATGCACGGGAGTCCCTCATCCGGGAATGGGCAATGAGGTTGGAGGATGGGTCGGCGAGGGCCGGCGGGCCGAGGCGGCGCACCGTTGGCGCCATCTGTCCGGTCCTAAAAAATTGGATAGGGAGGCGCCACGGTGCGCTTGATTACCACGTTGTGCAGGTGCTGTCCGGCCATGGGTGTTTTGGCTGGTACCTGCACAACGTGGCTAGAAGAGAGGAACGAGCGGAGTGCCACGAGTGCGGCTGCGCGGAAGATACGGCGCAGCACACGCTCGAGGATTGTCCGGCGTGGGCTGTGCCTCGCGCCGCGCTCGTGGCGGTTGTTGGTGACGACCTCTCGCTCCCGGCTGTTGTCAAACAGATGGTCGAGAGCGAGAGGTCGTGGGATGCGATGGCCTCCTTTTGCGGCGAAGTAATGACGCAGAAGGAGGCCGCGGAGCGGGTGAGGGAAGCGGATCCATCCGCCCCCCCGCTCCGCCGGAAAAGACCGGGCGGCAGGCGTTTGGCCTATGCCCGGCGACTGCCACCCTAACGGGGGCTTCCGGGCGGCGGTTTGGGGAAACCGCCGCCCATTGGAACGGAAGTCCCCAAGTGTTGCGGCGCGCCTAGTCATGTGCGCGCCGCCAACCGTGCCGTAGCCCAACAAGTGGGTCTTCGGACAACCGCCGGCGGGGTCACGGAAGTATCTTAGTTCCCGTGGCCCCGCCCATCTAGGCGGATGAGGTGGCAGTCAGTCAGGTTTTTAGTCGGTATACCCAAGTGGCATTTAGGGGGAGCCCGACAGACCCCCGTCGCTTCCCCAGCGGCGGGACATGCAGTAATGCATTTTCCTGACTATAAACAAAAAAAAAAAAAAAAGGTATTCGTCACTATCTTGCTGCTCTGCAAGTTCTGCGAAATTAATGAACGTGGGACAGCTTATTGTTTCTATGCGCGATAATGTGTCTGCGACCACATTATTTTTACCGCTAATAAATCTGATATCTGTACTAAACTCACTGATGTACGAGAGTTGACGAATTCGCCTCGGACTTTCTTTATCATTACCTACTTTGGTAAATGCAAATACAAGGGGTTTATGATCGGTAAAAATAGTTAGGACGCGACCTTCCACTAAATTTTTAAAATGTCTAATAGCCATAAAAATTGCTAATAACTCTCGATCATAAGTTGAATATTTAATTTCCGTTTGCGTTAGTTTTTTTGAATAATACCCGAGTGGTTGCCAACCAGTGCATCCCTTTTGCTGTAAAACGGTACCTACGCTAGTGTTTGAAGCGTCTGTCATTAGCGCTAACTCAGCATCAGGCAATGGGTAGGAGAGTGTAGCGGCGCTTTGTAAGCTTTCCTTACACTTCCTAAAAGCCTCCTCGGCTTTATCCGTCCAAACAATAATAGTTTTATCCCGTTTTTTTGTATTGTGTAAATAGTTATTTAATTCACCTTGATACTCGACTGCATTAATCAATCAATCAATCAATCATTTATTGCTTCCTTAATGTAGGTATACAGGTGTCATCTTAAATCTAGTAACAATTAAGGACCCTGATGGGCGCTGCAATGAGAGAGGGGCCGCTGTATGTCTATTACTCAATTATTTAGGTATTATATTACTTGTATTATTATTATTATCTATATTAAATGTATGTATGTTTATTATATTTTTAATTCACAGATATTATGTATTATTTTATGAGATATATTTGTCTTCTAGGAATTCGTTGATATTATAATAACATTTATTTATTAGTAATTCCTTAATTATTTGAATAAATTTCTTATCATTTTCTATGTTTATAATGTGGTCAGGCAGTTTGTTATATACTCTTACCGACATGGCAAGTGGGCTGGATGAGTGCAGTTGACGGTGTGAGGAAGGTATCTGTAATCTATTTCTATGTCTGATTGGGTATTTTGATATTTTATCTTTCTTTTTAGGAAATAAAGTGGGATATTTACGAACGAATTTGCACATGTCTAAAACGTAGATACTAGTCAAAGTCAATATTTTGTATTTTTTAAAGTAGGGTTTGCAACTATCAGTGGGCTTAATATTATGTATTATTCTTATGAGTCGTTTCTGCAATGTAAAAATTTTTTTCCAGTCTGTTCCGTTTCCCCATAGAAGAGTGTTATAACTCAGCCATGAGTAGGCGTAAGCATAATATGTTACTGTGGCGGTTTCGCTGTCAGTAGATTTTTTTATTTCTCTGAGTGCATACACAAACTTAGATAATTTACTGCAGAGTTTTTGAGTGTGAGATTTCCAATTTATGTTGCTGTCGATATTTACGCCTAGCAGGGTGAACTCGTTGACTACCTCTAAGTCTATGCCGTTAAAGTTCAATTTTATATTCAACGGTGGCTTCTGATAGGGGTGAAATATCATTATTTTTGTTTTATTATAGTTGATTTCTAAATTATGGTCATCTAGCCAATCTGTTGTCTTTTTTAGAATTTCTGTTAGGTGTTGTGTCAGATTTGTGTTATTTTGAGCCGATGTCAAAATAGAGACATCGTCAGCAAAGAGTACACATTTCTCATCCATTGCTTTTGGGAGGTCGTTTACGTACAGCAGAAACAGAAGACACCCCAGGACACTACCCTGTGGAATAGAGGAATTTACTGATTTGCAGTCTGATCGGATATTCTGGATCGTATTAAGTTCCTAGTTGAAGTATTCTATTTCCACAAACTGCGCTCTGTCCCCAAGGTAGGAAACAAACCAGTCATAGGCTGTTCCTCTTATTCCGTAGTTAAATAATTTATTTAATAAGATGTTATATTGTACTTTATCGTAAGCCCTAGTCATATCAAGCAATACTCCGATGCCGTATTTACCATTATCTAGAATATTTAATAGTTCCTGGACGTATTTGTATATTGCCAATATCGTGGATCTTTTTTTTCGGAAGCCATTTTGATTATCGTCAAATATGTTGTATTTTTCACAAAAATTATAAATTCGATTAGCCATTGCTTTTTCGATGATTTTTGAGGCCGTTTGGTGAGTGCTATTGGACGGTAGTTATTTAAGTTATCTTTTTCGTTCTTTTTATGGATCAGTTTTATAATTGTTATCTTTAATAAATCCGGAAACACACCTTCTTCAAATGACTGATTTATTAAAAGGGTGATAGGTAGGGTTAATTCATCCGCGCATTCTATAAATAACTTAGATGGCATTTCATCGATACCGTGGCTATGTTTGTTTTTCAAAGATTTGATAATTTTATGTACCTCGTCACAATCTACTGGCCGGAGAAATAAAGTATTTTTAGTAGGGTAGGTTACTGGTCTCCCCACCTTTTTACCAACGACATTTTCGCCTATGGATGCAAAAAAGTTATTAAAACTATCGGCTATTAGTTTAGGATCAGTTACAGATGTTTTGTGTATATTTAGTTTTATATTATTTTTCACTTTCAGGGCTTTTTTGTTCGTGCACTCGTTAACTACTCTCCACATAGTTTTTACTTTATTAGTCGAATTTTTTATTTGATTTTTATAGTGTATTTTTTTCGCGGTGATTATGGATTTTTTTAATATTTTTTCATATTGTTTATGATGATTATTGATTATTTCGTTATTTGTACTTAGAGTGAGGAGTTTTAACAGTCTTTTAGTTTTACATGACTTTTTTATTCCAACTGTAAGCCAGGGTTTTTTTAAAGTTCTACAAGTTCATCATACCAATTTATTTCTTTTAGTTTTAATTTGAATGTATTTATATTTTTTTGATTATATATTCTTTTTTCAGTGCACCACACTTTAATATTGTTAGCTGTTTTATTTGTTTCTATTCTAAGATTTATTGTTATTGCCGAATGGGCGGAGAAGCCGAGTTTTTCTACATTTGTTTGGAAGTCATTACTAGGAAAATTTGTGAATATTAAGTCTATGCACGTTGCCGAGGTTTTCGTGAAGTGGGTAGGTTCATTTATATGTTGGTTAAATCTATATTCTGCCATTAGGTTAAGAAATTTCTTTGCTTTGGGCTCCTTTTTTAAAACATTTAAATTAAAATCACCGCCTATGACTACATTATATTTAGAATATTTATTGTTTATATAATTAAGTATCTTTTTTAATTGAGTCATAAACAAATCAACCCGTCCTCCATTCCAGTAAAGTGAAATCAAAATAATATTTTCATTAATAAGTTCAGTGGCACATAATTCCAAATTGTATTCTTTAGACATTTCTGTGATATCTTTCTTCTCTCTCGATTCTATATTATCTTTTAGTAGAATGCATTAGGCATGTGTGCGTGGTAAAAATTAGTCATGCCTAGGAAACGACGCAATTGCTCAACCGTTTCAGGTTTCGGAAAATTTACTATGGCTTGCACTTTGTCGTCAAGCAGTCGAACGCCGTCCGCTGACACCTCGAAACCTAAAAATTCAAGTTTAGACACACCAAACGAACATTTAGAAATATTTATGGTTACTCCAAATTCGTTAAACCTTTGAAAAACTGCATTTAAATGCTCTTTGTGCTGTTCGATGTTCTCGCTCGCGATTATAACGTCGTCGATGTAATTAAATAGAAAATCCAAGTCCCGCAACACCACCGTGTCCATAAACCTTTGGAATGTTTGCGCAGCGTTGCGGAGCCCGAAGGTCATTCGCGGAAATTCGAACAGCCCAAAGGGTGTTATAATTGCAGTTTTTTCGATATCCTCCGGGGCCACCGGTATAAAATGATACGCGCGATTTAAATCTAATCGCGTAAATATATTTTTCTTACCAGCCAACACATATTTAAAATCATGTAATCGCGGTACCGGATAGCGGTCCGGTTTTGTCACGGCGTTTAGACGCCTATAATCTCCGCACGGGCGTATTCCGCCGTCCTTCTTAGGCACTATATGTAAAGGGCTTGCCCAGGCGCTCTTAGAGGGACGGCATATACCCAGCTCCATCATATTCTGGAACTCCTCCTTAGCCTGGCGATATCTGTCCGGCGGGAGAGGTCTGGCTTTTGCGTATACCGGGGGTCCCGTAGTCTCGATGTAATGTGACACTGCATGTTTAGGCGTTTCCTTATATGACAGAGGTTTCGAAACCTCTGGATACTGAGACAGTAACTCATGCCACCCATTCTTACAATCTACATTTTTTATAGCTAATTCGTTATCACTATGACTCACAATTGAAGCAAGAACATTTAGATGGGTAATTTGATCTCTCAATTTCCGCGCGCTTAAATCTACCAAGAGCTTATAATGGCTTAAAAAATCGGCTCCAATTATAGGCTGCTTGACCGCTGCTACTATAAATGTCCATCTAAATGCTCTTCTTAAATTGAGATCTAATACTAATGTACGAGTACCGTAGGTTCTAATCTCCGTTCCGTTCGCCGCATATAGTTTACATTCACTCGCGGCACTTTTCGGCACGCACTTTTCCGAAACTGGGAGCACCGACACGTTGGCACCCGTGTCTATTAAAAACCGATAACCTGTCTTTCTGTCCATCACACATAGGCGGCTATTCAAAGACCGGTTACAGTCATCCGCCTCTGGCTGTACCGTACTCAGTTTTCCTTCGGCGCTGGTGTATCCGTTTTTTTCCAGCTGCACGGGTCCACACACTTGGTTGCCCTCGCGCCGTATCTGTAATGGTAAAAACACTTCCATTCTGGATCCCTGCGTCCCCTACTCCTTGACCTTGAAAACGGCCTGGATGCGCCACGGCCTCTACCTCGCTGTGGCTGCCGAGAACGCCGCAACTCTGCTACCTCGAGACGTAGTTCCCGCACTAAGGTAGTCAGGTCGTCCGACGATTCCGTGACCTTGTGGGCTGCAGTATTCGACACCTCTGCTATCTCCATCGGCCTACTAGCCTCCATGACCTTGTCCGCTACAATGGCTAAGTTCTCCAGGTCTTTTACTTCGGTGACAGCCAATACGGCCTGCACCGCCGTCGGAAGATGGCTGTTCCACATAATCTGCAGGGTGTTATCCGGGATCTTCCCGCGCGCCAATCCTCTCATCCGTCGCAGGAGCTGTGAGGGTTTCTGGTTACCGAGCTCCATTTCACCCAGTAGTTTCTGGAACTGCCGTGTCTCCGACTCCTCAAATACCTGTAGTAGCCTATCTTTGAGGGCCTGGTACTTGCGAGTCTCTGGTGGATCTAATATCAGGTCGCTGACCTGCTGTATAGCTGTTTTGCTGAGTTTCGTCATCAATAAATTTTGTTTTGCCGCATCGCCCAGCTTCTGCTGCTCGATAGCCGCCTCGAACTGGACGAACCAGAGTCGTGGTGAGTCCGTCCAGAACTCTGGCACTCTTGAGGTGACGGTGATGCTCGCTAATGCCGTGGCATTCTCCGCTCCGCGGGGGTCGGGCGCCGGTGCGCCGTAATCTTGCGAGGTTCCGGGAAGCACTCCTTGATTCATTTTTTATTATAAACTAGCGAAACCCGCGCAACTTCGTTTGCGTATATCTCGCTTTCCCGTGGGAATTTTGAAAAATCCTTTCTTAGTCATACTAACGTTGCATCCCCGTTTTACCCCCTAAGGGATGAATAAAAAAAAATTACTCATGTTTTATGGCTTTTAGTAAAGAACCTTCATGCTGAATTTCATTCGAATAACTTCAAAAACGGCAAAGTTTCATACTAACTTTGCACCCCCGTTTAACCCCGTAAGGGATGATTTTTGAGAAAAATATTTAACTCGTGTTTCATGCCTTTCAATAAAGAACCTTCATGCTGAATTTCATTCGAATAACTTCAAAAACGGCAAAGTTTCATACTAACTTTGCGCCCCCGTTTAACCCCCTAAGGGATGATTTTTGAGAAAAATATTTTACTCGTGTTTCATGCCTTTCAATAAAGAACGTTAATGCTGAATTTCATTTAAATAACTTCAAAAACGGCAAAGTTTCATACTAACTTTGCGCCCCCGTTTAACCCCCTAAGGGATGATTTTTGAGAAAAATATTTAACTCGTGTTTCATGCCTTTCAATAAAGAACCTTCATGCTGAATTTCATTCGAATAACTTCAAAAACGGCAAAGTTTCATACTAACTTTGCACCCCCGTTATACCCCCTTAGTGGATGAATTTCCAAAAATCCTTTCTTAGTGAGCACTTACGCCCCAAAAGGAACCCCCATGCAAAATTTGAGACTCCTGGCACTTGTAGTTTCGGAGATTTCGTGATGAATCAGTCAGTGATTTTCTCTTTTTAACCGACTTCAAAAAAGGAGGAGGTTCTATGTTTCATTGTATATTTTTTTTTTTTTTTTGTATGTCCGCCGATTACTCCGTCAATTCTTTACCGATTTTCAAAATTCTTTTTTTATTCGAAAGTGCATACTTCCAAGTTGGTCCCATTGTCACCAAGTCAGGATCTGATGATGGGATCCCAGGCAAATCGAGGGCAACCCTCAGATTTTATAGGCACGTACAACGCGTTACTTATGTTTTCGTAAGCCATTCATGTTTTTACGTCTGGAAGTCATCATCCCATGTTGGTGAGGTGATGATGGAAGGTACAACTCCTAAACGGATAGGAGTTAGAGGATGATTCTTTAAGTATTGTAGGTATGTATTAAGGGGTGTTAATTCCTGGGTGAGTATCTTCGGGGAGTGTGGTCCCGAAGACAGTTAGACTCACCCTGGTCAAAGTCCAATCATATACGTCCTCGTCATCACGAGTCTGCTCAGACACAGACTCGAGGTGAACCTCCTTGGGGCATGCCCTGAGGGGGTCGTACACCCTGGAAATGCTGTCGGTTAAAAACGGGTACCACACCCTAACATACTTCCCCGGACCGGCAGTAGTCAAATATGAGGGGCTATGCTCGGGGGCACCTCCCATCTCTCGGGCATCTCCTACCCCACACTGTCCTGAGTCCTACTATTTCCATCCTAAACCTCCCTCCTCCTAAATCCACTTCCCCCGATCCACATCACACACACCTATCTCGAATCTATATGTGTATATATAGTATACCACCATTCGACCCAAGTATGTATAAGTATATATCTATGTTCTATTTTTATTCTTTTATAGGACATCAAGATTCTTCAGAATCCGGCGGGTTTTTGTGGGGATGGGCTCGTCGTCGATTCTTTAATCTCTTTCATCTTCACCTGCGCCGTGGGCCAGCGCAGTCGAGCGCCGTAAGGGTGGATGAAGGGATCCTGGGAGGCTGAGCGACGTCGCACGTTCGCAACACGCCCCTTCGGCCCTGATTTCACCCAAAACGGTGGCCCCGGGGTAGCCGCCCAGGGGTATGGTCATCAGCGCCTCCTACTAGAGGGGGGCGTGGCTAGGGTGGGAGGGGGTCGTAGGGGGTCGTCTGATGCGGCAAGCGGGTGCCTGGTTGTTCTTCTGGACACATCGCGAGCTGCGGAGGGCGCCCTTATTGCCCCATTCCCCACCCTATATCCCAGTGGTAATCCTATCACCCGTCTGGCATGACCGACGGGTGATTCCAACGTTGCGGGCTCCATGGAGGGCGGGAGCCACTGGGATGAATTTACAGAAATATCTTGTATGGATTTTCAGAATAAGAACTTAAACACTAACATCAAAACCAAACCAAACACTTTTACACAAACAGCGTCCACCAGCGTTGCAGAGGGGCAAAACGATGTGACCGGTGGCGCACCCTTACCACTGCCAGTGACAGGCGGAGCAGTATCGGGGAAACCCGAGGCTCTCCAGCAGGCCACCGGCACAACAAGCACACAAGCGGGGTCGAGCGGACAAGTATCGGGTCTACCCGAGGCTACTCCGCAAGGCCCTGCTACTCTCACCACACCAGCGGACGTGGCAGGGGGGACACCCGTTGCTGCGCCCGCCACGAACACAGCCGATTGGTCTAGCTGGACACTTGTGAGCGGGTCTCGCAAGGGGGCTAAGCGATCTGCAAAAGCCGCTGAGCCACCGGGCGGGGACCGCCTGCAGGGGCCCAGCAAGAAAAACCGGCAGAACAGAAGGAGGAGGGAGCGTATGAAGGAGAAGAAGAAGATCTCGGCAGCAGCGGCTCCCTCAACCTCAACCAGTCAGCCTGTGAAGCGGACGTCAGACCCACCCCAGGCCGGCAACTCCACTAGCGCGCCGACGGGGGGGCCGGGCGGGGCAGGCGGGTCGGGCAACGCCAAGGCCAAGCGGGGTAGGCCTGAGGAGACCTTGTCGCCTAAGGCCGTCCCCAAAAAGCCGAAGCTGAGCCAGTCCCAAGGGCCGCGTCCGGCTTCCTACGCGGCAGCAGCAGCGTCAACTGAGAGCAAGGACATCAAAGTGGTCATAACCGCACCTACAACGCGTTACATAAGTCGAGATTTGGCGACGAAGGTCGTAGACTACCTGCTCGACAAATTTGATGCCCTTGCCCTCAGTGAAGACCCAAACAGGCCGAGACCTGCGTTCTCGGGCAAACCTCACTACTTCGACGGCGGCTTCTGCATGCTTTGTCAGGACGAAGCCACCGTCGAATGGGTGAAGGCGGGCGTCGACTCCTTCAAGCCGGAGTCCCTTACCGTATTCCGTGCGGACGAACTTCCGCGCAGAGTGCGGGCGGGGATTCTGCTGCCTGCGCTGGAGTCTGACGTCTCGCTCATAGGGAAGCGCCTCAACGTCTCTAATGCGTGGGCCCAGCCGCAGAGATGGCTCGTGCACGCGGCCCACAAACAAGAGCGTCAAGGCGCCACATTCCTCACGATCAGCATCCCGGAGGATATCGTCCCGGAGGTGGTGGCCAGAAATCGCAAACTGAGCTATCGCTTCGGGGCGGTATATCTAAAGTTTAGGGACGCGAGCGGGCGCTACATCAACACCCCCCCCCCCCCCCTGGGAGGGGATGAGGGTGTAGTGAGGCCGCCATCGCTGATAGCGACCTCCACTCCGGAGGACCAGGACCGGGGCAGGACGATCACGTCCGCCAAACCAGTCCCTTACACCGAAGCCGAGCTGCTAGGGGAGGAGGACCTCGACTTCGGAAGACTGGAGCTAGGGGAGGAACACCAAGATGGCGTTCCCCTCTAAGACCACGATCCTCCAGTGCAACCTCCACCACAGAATCACCGCCACTGCCCAACTCCGGCGGTGGGTAGAGGTCAACAACAACAAGCCGCTAGTCGCCCTCATACAAGAGCCGTGGTTAAGGGGCGGCTCCATATGCGGACTGGCTAATCTTAAAGGTAAGCTGCTGTATGCGAATACAACTGATGCCAGGGCTGGCATCTACCTCTCAAATAACATCTCTGGTCATCTACTAACGGATTTCTGTTCCAGAGATCTGTGTGCTGTCAGAGTCAACAGTCCGGTCAACGGCAACCACGACATCATCTTAGCATCAATCTACATGCCCGTGGAGGAACCAGCGCCTCCTGATGAGGCAGCGCGCCTGATACGCTTCTGCGAGCGCAATAACCTGGAACTGATCATCGCCACGGACTCCAATGCCCATCACCAACTCTGGGGAATGGACCGATACAACAACAGAGGTAAACAACTTATTGACTTTCTACTAACTTCTAACCTAGAAATTATTAACACAGGTAACGAACCGACTTTTGTGGGCAGACAATGCCGCACCATAATCGATCTTACCCTAGCCACAACAGCCGCAGCGGAACTTATTGGGGGCTGGCATGTCTCTAACGAGGCATCGTGCTCAGATCACAGATGGATCCTTTTTGACATGCAGCTACCCACCACTTTACCCACTCCCAGAAGGTTCCCTAAGAAAACCGACAAAAGCCGTTACTCCCATCTGTTGGTAAACAGTAACCTAACAAATCACAGTGGAGCAGCAATTACAAACACCGTAGAAATAGACACACAGGTAGAAGCACTAACTAAGACCGTTTTAGACTGCTACCACCAGTCCTGCCCACTCACCGTCCCCAAAGACAATTCAGCCAAGACCAACAAATGGTGGGGTCCTGAGCTCGAAAGTCTAAAGAAGAAGGTGAGGAAAAAATTCAACAGGGCTTTCAACACGCGTGCAGAAGCAGACTGGGATGCCTACAAGGACAGCCTAGCGCTCTTCAAAAAGCGTATAAGATACTGGAAATCTTTCGCCTGGAGAAAATTCAGTGAGGAGATATCATCCAACCAACAAGCCAACAGAGCGAGGAAAATTCTTGCCAAACAGAACCTTCCACAAGTAGGGTGCCTCAGGAAACTCGATGGTACTCTGACGTCCAGTACCCAAGAAACCGAGGCCATTCTACTCAATACCCACTTCCCGGACTGCAATATCACCGTATCGCCTACGTGGCACGACACACCGGTGAAGCCAACCACAACCTGCTGGACGTTCGCAAAGGACGTCATTACCCCAGAAAAGGTATCCTGGGAGATGAACAGCTTCTCGCCATACAAAGCACCAGGACCTGACGACATCTTCCCCGGTCTTTACAATGGGGAGGGCGGCTCATTACCATCCACCTCACCTCGATTTTCCAAGCTTGCATAGCTTTCCGCTATACACCTCTGGCATGGCGTGAAGTAAAAGTAATCTTCATACCCAAACCAGGAAAAGAAGATTACTCCAATGCAAAGTCTTACAGACCAATCAGCTTAACTTCATTTCTTCTAAAGACACTAGAACGGATCTGCGACAAACAGATGAGAAGTCGTCTAGTCAAGAATTTCGCAATACATAAAAACCAACACGCCTACTGTGCGGGCAGATCTACTGAATCCGCCCTCCACCAAGTAGTAGGCAAAATTGAAGAAGCAATCTCAAACAAACAGGTATGTCTAGGTGCTTTCATTGATATTGAAGGAGCTTTTGACAGAACCAACTTCCGAAGCATAGAAGCAGCAATGGCAAGACACAAAGTCCCTACTCAGATGACGGAGTGGATCATCAACATGCTACGGAACAGAATAGTCAGGCTGGGTGGTCCGGACAGCGGGGGGGGCAGTGGTGGCGAGAGGCTGCCCCCAAGGGGGTGTGCTATCGCCGCTACTCTGGAACCTCGTCGTCAACGACCTCCTAACCAGGCTCAACTCAAGATACTTTTACACAGTGGGCTACGCTGACGACATCACCATTCTCATGACGGGACCAAACGCAAGCACCGTAAGCGCCACGCTGCAAGCTGCCTTAAAGATCCTGGAGGGATGGTGCCGGGAACACGAGCTCCGGGTTAATCCCTCCAAGACCGAACTAGTAATGTTTAGCAACAAACGACAACTTGGTAACCACTCCTTACCTAGCCTGTTTGGCACACAATTACAACTATCCAACGAAGTCAAATACCTGGGTGTCACTCTGGATACTAAACTCAACTGGAACAGCCACATTGAGAAGAAGACCAAATCTGCCGGCATCGTTATGTGGCAATGCCGCAAACTGGTGGGAAGACGATGGGGCCTTTCCCCAAAAATCTTCAAGTGGCTTTACACAACTGTAATAAGGCCAATGGTAACATACGCAGCTCTTGTCTGGTGGCATAAGACTGAACAAGTGACATGCGCCGCTAAGCTACAGAGCTTACAAAGACAAGCATGCTGCGCTATGACCGGTTGTATGAGAACAACTCCAACGGCTGCAATGGAAGCCATGCTAAACCTTCCTCCATTACACATATATGTTCAACAGGAAGCAGCACAGGCAGCACTCAGACTAACACAACTAAAACTCATTAGGCACGAGAACTCTAAACACTACAGTAACATCTGTAAGTCATGGCTGACTCATCCTCTCATGACCGCACCGTGTGATAGAGTACTACCTACCGACATCTTCGATAAAAGATACAAAATACAACTGCATGAAGACAGTAACCAAAGAACAGCCCACAGATCCTTGACAATCTACACTGACGGCTCCAAAACAGACGAGGGTACTGGCACGGGGGTCTTCTCAGAAGACCTGAATATCCACCTGTCCATGCTCTTGGGAGAACACAACACAGTCTTTCAAGCTGAGTGCATGGGTATTTTACTGGCAGCAAAAGCAATAACCGCAAAAAGGGTGACAAACAAGCATATACTCATTCGCTCTGACAGCAAGTCAGTGCTCTGCGCCCTTGGAAGATACCTTGTGACATCCAGCCTAATTCTGGAATGCCATGACGCCCTAACAGAAGCAGGTCACTCCAACCACATAACACTGCAGTGGATCAAGGGACACAGCGGCGACAGAGGTAACGATGCTGCTGACATGCTGGCGAGGAGAGGATCTGGCAACAGGCCATTTGGTCCGGAACCGATCCTCCCTTTACCGGTCAGCTGGCTCAAAGGTAACATTTTAAAACATACTCTTTTCCTACATAACAAACTATGGCTAGGTATTACAGATTGTAGACAGGCGAAAGTAGCCCTCCCCGATGTGGATACACGCCTCGCTAAATCTTTATCTAACTTAAGCAAGCAAAAACTTAGATTAATCACCAGCGCTGTGACTGGTCACGGCGGCTTTAACAAACATCTTTTCACCATAGGTGTTACTGACAGCCCCCTGTGCAGAGCATGCATGTCGGCAGAAGAAACTGCGGCACACGTGCTGCTGTATTGCAGCGAAGTGTCGGCATACCGGGCAACATACCTGGGAACCCCAGGCAGTCTCCGGGAGGCACTCAGCGATGTCAAGTCCGTCGCCGGCTTCCTGGAGGAATTAGGATGGCTGGAGTAATCTGGCTCCCACTCTTCGCACGCACAATGGGCACGTAGGCTGCCTAATTGCGGAGAAGGCCCGCAAGTCAACAAGTAACAAGTAGACGTAAGCAATACCGGGGGTATCACTCACGCGTTGCCAACCCTCCCAACCCCCCCAAGTGGAGCTCTGGAGACCTTACTCACCGTAGGAACACAACATGGCCGAGACCAATGCTATTTGGCTACGATCTTCTGTAAGGTGGCGTTACTTATGTTTTCGTTAGCTATTCATGTATGTAAGTCTGGAGTCATCATCCCATGTTGGTGAGGTGATAATGGAAGGTACAACTCCTAAACGGATAGGAGTAAGAGGATAATTCTTTAAATATTGCAGGTATATATTAGACCGTTGATTATCATGATGGGAACACGTGTAAACAAGTGACTCCTGAGTGACTATATTAGGAGGCTCACTATACCATAAAGTTGACACTCAAGCACCAGCTGTTAGCACCGAAGAGGAAGAGGTTGCTTCACACCATGAATTGCAGTATAGTGTATTACGAAAGTGAAATCGCTTATTCGGAGAGTAGGCCTTCTCAAGTTATAATGTTACACATAGTCACAATTCGTATCAATGTTAATACGAATAGCTTATAATTATATATGTCGTCTCGTATGCAGATCGGTCAATCCGGCCGATCGAGATCTGCCGGTATATCGAATCTGTCAATTTTTCATTTGGGAATTTTTGGTTAGGTTAGGTTAGACTTATGATTATTTATCAACAGCCGAGCGAGCGAAGCGAGCGAGGCTCGACATAGTATTCGAAAAGGACTGCTAAAAAGTGAGCTAAAAAGTGATGTGTACAAACAAACAAACAAACAGACAGTACTTATACAGACATACCAGGGTCTACTGTTTCTATCAGACTTCTAAAAAACCGCTGTATAAAATGCACTAAAAAGTATTAAATAAACAATTTTTATTAAAAAAAAACAAACCGACTTCAAAAATGAATTTAAATAATATATAATTTAATGTGCTAGGTACCTACTGTTCTAATTGAAGTCGGTGCCAACCAAACCAAATATTACCTAGGCCACATGAATGAGTGGAAGGCTGTGTACGTCGAGTACGGGTGATCACGTCCGCGTGGCACCGACTTCAATTAGAACAGTAGGTACCTAGCACATTAAATTATATATTATTTAAATTCATTTTTGAAGTCGGTTTGTTTTTTTTTAATAAAAATTGTTTTATATTATATAGATTTAAAAATGTCCAAGAAAATTTAAAAAAAAACAACACCAATACTGATCACGTCTGGGTCACCACTTTAGGGATCTATATCACTACTATACTTTAAATAATTGAAGTTATAGGTAAAAATAATAAAAACGTGCTTCCCGTTACGTATTTATTTTACGACTCCCTTAAAACTTAAGTATGGCGGCACAGCGCCCACACACTGCATACGTCACCATTCATTCGTCACCGCATTCACACGTGTCTTGTGTACCTACATACACATTTATTTATAATATATATTGAGCTAGCTCTTTAATTATATTTTCGGTGTCTTTATTACGTATTACGCATACTTCATTTATTTTTAGTGTCTTGCAAAATGCACCTATTTCATTCACGAGGAAAGCTCGTTTCGTACATGATCCTAAATTAGGGTTGACACCTATTGTTAACGTTTCAGGCGAATAAATGAAGATTTCATTTTTACTTATTTTATGACTTTCCAATTTTAATATATTTTTATAGACTTTATTATTGAAACTTAATTCTGGAAGTTCCTTGGGTTTTTTGAGTAACTCTACTATATTTGGGTAGCTAGTCCAATCACAGTTAGAGGACTCATTATTTGAGCTTACTGATTTTTGCTCTTCTAGTTGTCTCTTTTGAGCTCTTGTCATTACCGAGATTATATGCTTATTAATATTTTTTAATTCGCTGCATGTTATTTCAATTCTAGACAATGCGTCTGCAGCGGCATTATCTTCCTTTCAAATAAACTACAGTGAAATCGTATTCTTCTAAGCATAGACGAAATTTAGTTAACCTGCTCGATGGGTCTTTCATGTTAAATAAATAAACTAGTGGACGATGGTCCGTTACAATTTTAAATTTTCGACCATATAGATATGGTCGAAAGTATTTGACTGCCCATACGATTGCTAACAATTCTTTTTCGATTGTGGGGTAATTTTTTTCTGCCGAATTAAGAGAGCGACTTGCATATGCTACTGGCAAGCCGTCTCCGTTTGACAATACACACCCTATAGCTATACCTGATGCATCGGTGTTAATTATAAATTCATTTTCAGTCGAAAAGTTGGGATACTGCAATAGTGGTGGGTTGCTCATGACCTCTTTAAGTTTTTCAAAGGCATTAGAGCAATCTTTTCCCCATTCAAATATAACATCCTTTTTTAATAGATTATTCAACGGTTGTGTTATTGCTGAGAAATTTGCTATAAATTTTCTATAATAGTTTGCAAAAGCTACAAACCTTCTGACTTCATCAGTGGTTTTTGGGACTGGGTAATGTTGTACTGCTGTTATTTTCTTTGGATCTGGCTTGATGCCGTTAGGTGTTACAACATGTCCAAGATATAAAAGTTATTTTTGTAGAAAAGTACATTTTAAAGGATTTAACTTGAAATTTACTTTTCTCAACCTAGTAAATACATCTATTAAATTTTTATTATGGTGTTCGAGGCTACGCCCCATGACTATGATGTCATCTAAGTATACTAAACACTGTAAGTAGTTTAACCCAGACATAGCTATAGTCATTGCTCTACTGAAACTATTAGGACTGGTTTTTAACCCCATTGGTAATCGTTTCATTTGGTAATGTTTGTCGGCTATGAATGCAGTATATTTTCGACTCTGAGCATCAAGTTTAATTTGATAATAAGACTGGTTTAAGTCTAAGGCGCTGAAATACATAGCACCTGAAAGAGAATCTAGTATGTCGGTGATATTAGGCAGAGGGAATTTATCGTCTTTAATCCGGTCGTTAACCTTTCTATAATCTATCACTAGTCTCCATTGTTTATTTCCATTTACGTCCGCCTTTTTTGGTACTAGTAATATAGGACTTGTCCATTCTGACTGTGATTCTTCGATAATGTCGTCTTTTAGCATTGGTTTTATTTGTGTATCAATTTCTTGTTTTTGTGAGTGAGGTAAACGATATGGTTTACTGTAAACGGGTGATGTGTTTTCCTTTAAATGTATAGTTTGTTCATAAAGATTTGTGGTATTTAATGAGTCTCCCGGTAAATGAAATATGTCCGCGTATTTTGCACATATTTTTGATATATAATTTTTCTCGTCATTACGTAATTGTTTTAAATTTAGCATAGAAAAAAGTAATTTTACCCGATCTGCACTATTTTACATTTTTCAAAGGTAAAGCAATTAAATTTTTTTAAAGGTTTTACTTCCGGTGTGAAATGTTTTAAAGTTACTTCTTTATCTCGCGTATTTAATATTTTTACAATAATTTGTCCATTTATACTTTTAGTTATTGAGTTTGCTACAAATATTCCATCGCAAATTTCATTTGAATTTATTACACAGTCTCCGGTCATATTGGTTGACAGCCCTACGAATGATTCACTTCTTGCCGGTAATTTGATATATGAAGACCGCTCTTGTTTACTATCGCTCGTGTATAGGCTGATAGGTATAGTTATCGTATTGGTATTCGAGGTTAAGGTCATGGTTTCATTTTCAAAGTTTAAGAGACACTTGTATTTTTACCCGACTGCGCCAGAAGGAGGGTTATGTTTTTCGAGAGTATGTATGTATGTATGTACAATTGTTTGGCACGCTCTGCAGCCTGAACGACTCGTTGGATTTTAGCTTGAGAGGTGTCGTTAGATTTGTATTTACTGTGAGAGTGACACTGGATATATCAAATAAAAAAAAATAAAAAAATGGCGGATTTTTGGCGTTAAATTCGAATATTGCTCACTCTGTAGCCTAAACGGCTTGAAGGATTTTAGCTTCAAAGGCGTCGCCGCGTCGTTAGAATCGTATTAATTGTAAGAGTGACACTGGTTATAAATTTTTAATCAGACCACGACATAAGCTGGGAGTACCTCCACGCGGTGAAGGCTGTAACAGTTTAACTGGCTAAAACTACCATAATTAAATCAATGCCTTCGGGCTTATGTTGTTATCATTGTGTGCACCTTTTGATATCCACCTCCTATTTGGAAGTAGCCTACCCGGTAACGCAGGGGAGCAGCCATATAGCATAGAGCTAAAGGACAACTAGTCAAGTTGCTTAATGTAACGTTCAACGTCTTGACTGAACGTCATTTAGCATAGTCGTTGATAATGGGATATGGTGGGTTAAGTTAGGGTTAGCTTGTGATCATAACACCGCCGAGCGAGCGAAGCGAGCGAGGCGCGACTCTTTCGGTAGTCCATGGTTTTCTTTGGGATCCTGAAACTGAACAAATGAACTAAATTTCAATCACCTGACTGACTGACGTCCGCTCTGTTCAAAGGGCTATGTTACAATCCGCTAACTAGTTAAACGTTGAGTGACGCTTGTTCAATCAACGTTCGGCCTAGTCATTCAATTAAATGTCGTCATTCAAAGAACGCACTAGTCATTCAATCAAATAGCAGATTCAACCAGATGACGGTGACATGTATACTAGATTTGAACACTACATACAAACTAAAAAGCCGGAAATAAAAACGGTAATTTAAAAAACTAAAAAACCCGACTGCGTTTCTGTGTAATTCGGAAATGAAAAAACCCTAAAACAAGAAAGTCGTCATACCCGATTGCACTTAACTTAAGAATTTTCAAAGTTGCTAAGGCGATGTTTATAAGCGTCAAATCCATGTTGTAGCATTGTAACTAAAAAACATCCAAGAAAGTCTAAGGAAACTCGGCCCCGCTCGTAGAAATCAACAACTAGGCCAACAAAAAATAGAAGTCGCGAAAACCCTATATAAACAATACAATTCATATATAGTGACATACTGTGATAAACTTGAAAAAGCGGAAATTTCTATTAAGGACTTTAAGGTTATACAATCCTGTGTTAGTGACTTAGAAAAAGTTTATGCTAAAATAATAACATACCAAATAGCAGAAGTAGAAAGTTTAATCATGGAGTCCAAACAAAACTTTGATTTGAAAACGGCAGTAGCGTTACTGCCTATTATGGACGGTTCCGAACCTACTACGGAACGTCTTATTGACGGGATCGAATTATACTCGTCAACGATAAAGGAGAGCGATGCTCAATCTCTAATTAGTTTTGTTCTAAAAACCAGGTTGTCTCATAGCGCTAAGCTTAGATTAAAACAAACTTTTGTCTCTGTCTCACAAATGGTAGAAGAAATGAAACGGTTATTATTAATTCGTAAATCAGACACGGCCTTGCAAAAGCAACTACAAATGGCTAGGCAAGGGGGTAGGACGATAGAACGATACAGTCAAGAGTTAGAAGACCTATTTGTAAACTTAACCATAGCACAAGCTAATGGCAATTCGGGCACATATGAGGTGCTAAAACCCTTAAATGAAAAACAGGCCATTCATAGGTTTGCGGACGGCTTACGTAGTGAAAAGTTAAGCACAATCATATCAGCACGGGGTTACACTTCCTTACAGGAAGCAATACAAGGTGCCAAGGATGAGCAGATCAATATGACGCCATCCATATCGTCTCCTGAGCAAATATTCTATGCTCACAGGCGTGGTTATAATTATAAAAAACCCTTTACAATAATTATATACTGCCAATAATTAGATATGGTAACATGAACTCGGCGCAATTCACCGTGAACGGTAAACTATATACGTGGCTCATAGATACGGGTGCATCACTAAGTGCCATTAGGAATAACGTAGCATTAGCTACCGGCCAGTTCATTATACCAAAAGTTACACATATTAATGGAGTAGGTGGTAAAATAACTTCACAAGGGTACACACGATTAAACCTTTGTCAAATGAATTCAATGTTCACACATAAATTCCATGTATTCGACACATTACCATTAAACATTGACGAAATAATAGGTCAAGACTTTTTAACAAAAACGGTAATTTAAAAAACTAAAAAACCCGACTGCGTTTCTGTGTAATTCGGAAATGAAAAAACCCTAAAACAAGAAAGTCGTCATACCCGATTGCACTTAACTTAAGAATTTCCAAAGTTGCTAAGGCGATGTTTATAAGCGTCAAATCCATGTTGTAGCATTGTAGCAGTTGGGACCCATTCAAGAAATGGACAATTCGTGAATTAAAAGCACACACATACATTATATACATTGCAAATAACTCCATCTACTGACTAGACAGCTGACTTTCTTGAATGGGTCCGACTGCTACAATGCTACAACATGAATTTGACGCTTATAAACATCGCCTTAGCAACTTTGGAAATTCTTAAGTTAAGTGCAATCGGGTATAACGACTTTCTTGTTTTAGGGTTTTTTTCATTTCCGAATTACACAGAAACGCAGTCGGGTTTTTTAGTTTTTTAAATTACCGTTTTTGTTAAAAAGTCTTGACCTATTATTCCGTCAATGTTTAATGGTAATGTGTCGAATACATGGAATTTATGTGTGAACATTGAATTCATTTGACAAAGGTTTAATCGTGTGTACCCTTGTGAAGTTATTTTACCACCTACTCCATTAATATGTGTAACTTTTGGTATAATGAACTGGCCGGTAGCTAATGCTACGTTATTCCTAATGGCACTTAGTGATGCACCCGTATCTATGAGCCACGTATATAGTTTACCGTTCACGGTGAATTGCGCCGAGTTCATGTTACCATATCTAATTATTGGCAGTATATAATTATTGGTCACGAAAAAGATTCTGTAATACGTCACCCGATTCCTCATCGAGGGTGTCGGCGGTTTCTTGTGCCACGTTTACCCGATGTGTATAATTAGTTGTACGTCTCCTATTATTATTATAACGTTGGTTACGCGTGTTATTAAATTTTCCCCCAGTGTTCGCGTTCGCGTTTTCTCGCGTTATATATGTTGCACCCCCCCGTGCGCCATACGTTGGTTTTCCGCGGTTCCTAAGGTTTCCTCTAAAGGGTTTTTTATAATTATAACCACGCCTGTGAGCATAGAATATTTGCTCAGGAGACGATATGGATGGCGTCATATTGATCTGCTCATCCTTGGCACCTTGTATTGCTTCCTGTAAGGAAGTGTAACCCCGTGCTGATATGATTGTGCTTAACTTTTCACTACGTAAGCCGTCCGCAAAGCTATGAATGGCCTGTTTTTCATTTAAGGGTTTTAGCACCTCATATGTGCCCGAATTGCCATTAGCTTGTGCTATGGTTAAGTTTACAAATAGGTCTTCTAACTCTTGACCGTATCGTTCTATCGTCCTACCCCCTTGCCTAGCCATTTGTAGTTGCTTTTGCAAGGCCGTGTCTGATTTACGAATTAATAATAACCGTTTCATTTCTTCTACCATTTGTGAGACAGAGACAAAAGTTTGTTTTAATCTAAGCTTAGCGGTATGAGACAACCTGGTTTTTAGAACAAAACTAATTAGGGATTGAGCATCGCTCTCCTTTATCGTTGACGAGTATAATTCGATCCCGTCAATAAGACGTTCCGTAGTAGGTTCGGAACCGTCCATAATAGGCAGTAACGCTACTGCCGTTTTTAAATCAAAGTTTTGTTTGGACTCCATGATTAAACTTTCTACTTCTGCTATTTGGTATGTTATTATTTTAGCATAAACTTTTTCTAAGTCACTAACACAGGATTGTATAACCTTAAAGTCCTTTATAGAAATTTCCGCTTTTTCAAGTTTATCACAGTATGTCACTATATATGAATTGTATTGTTTATATAGGGTTTTCGCGACTACTATTTTTTGTTGGCCTAGTTGTTGATTTCTACGAGCGGGGCCGAGTTTCCTTAGACTTTCTTGGATGTTTTTTAGTTCTTCGTAATTTTTTTTAATTTCAGACATGGGAGTGATCACGACACTTGAGTAACACGACACTTGAGCACTTTTCACTTTACGTTAACTTACTGAGTCATTGCGTTGTCAGCAGGGTTTGTCTTCTTTCTGGATCCTTAGACACGTGCACTGATGGACATAGCTTGCCTCTCAATCTTCTTTGTGAGACACTTATGGATCTTCTTCCAAATTGCGTAGAGTACTAGCATGATCACAATCACGAGTATCACAATAGTTACCAGTAAGATATGGTACATTGAAGAAATTTGTGCCTGGGTCGAGCCTACGTTGTTGGCCGCTCCGTTTTGGGCAATTTAGAGCAAGGTAATGTAATATAATATAGGAAAGGTAATATAGGTGTTCTACTTTTAATGATGACAGGTTTCAGTACAAGGTTTTTATGTGAGGTTCAGGTAACAATAATGAGGACGTGTGTCGTCACACTACACTACCACCAAGCAATTACGGCTGCACCCTTAGCACCACCCGGGGATTACGTGTAGGGTCTCTAGGGTAAAAAGCCTACGGACGTGCTACCACCAGTCCTGTCCACTTACACTATCTAAAGATAATTCAACCAAGACTAACATATGGTGGGGTCCGGAGTTGAAAGTCGGAAGAAGAAAAAGTTTAACGGGGCCTTTAACACGCGCGCAGAAGCCGACTGGGATGCCTCTAAGGACACCCTAGCGCTTTTCAAAAAGCGTATCAGATACTGAAAATCATTCGCCTGGAGGAAATTTAGCCAAGAAATATTATTCAACCAACGGGCAAACAAAGTGAGGAAAATCGTCGCTAAGAAAAACCTTTCACAAGTGGGATGCCTCAGGAAACCTGATGGTACTCTGTCGTCTAGTACCCAGGACCCCGAGACAGTTCTGCTAAATACACATTTCCAAGACTGCCAGATAGCCGTGACACCCACGAGGCACGATACACCGGTAGGACCCACAGCGACATGCTGGGCGTTCGCTAAAGATGTCATAACACCAGAAAAAGTGGTCTGGGCGCTAAACAGCTTCTCGCCATACAAAGCATTAGGACTGGAGGACATCTTTCTAGGATTACTACTGCAACGCTAAGGCATAATAGACCTATTAGCCTGACGTCATCTCTTCTAAAACTCTAGAAAGGATTTGCGACAAACAGATGAGAAGTCGCCTAGTCAAGAATTTCTCCATCTACTAAAAACAACACGTCTACTGCGCGGGCAGATCTACAGAATTCGCCCTTCACCAAGTAGTAGGCAAAATTAAAGAAGCAATCTCGAACAAACAGGTATGTGTAAGTGCTTTCATTGACATCGAAGGAGCCTTTGACAGAACCAACTTCCGTAGCGTTGAAACAGCACTGGTAAGACATAAGGTTCCCACTCAGATGACGGAATGGATCATTAACATGTTACGCAGCAGGATAGTCAGGCTCGGAGGCTCTGAAAACGGGGAAACAATGGTGGCAAGAGGATGCCCCCAAACTAACTAACTATCGCCGCTGCTCTGGAACTTCGTTGTCAATGCTCAATACAAATTACTTCTACAATGTAGGCTACGCAAATGACATCACCATCCTGATGACAGTACCAAATGCAAGCACCGTAGGCGTTACGATGTAAGCTGCGCTAAAGGTTCTGGAGGGATGGTGAAGAGAACACAAACTCTGTGCAAATCCATCCAAGACAGAACTAGTAATGTTTACCAAGAAACGACAGCTAGGCATCTTCACCTCGCCTGGCCTGCTAGGCTACTCTTGACACCAATACGCAGCGATCGGTATTGACAATTTGTCATTTCGTACTCTTCAGTTGCTATACTAGCGCCAATTGATATGAAATTGCGTGGTCATTATATGAACTAAATGGCATCTAGCTAGACAACATCGACGTACAATAATCGGTACCCTCGATACTATTTTGACAGCTAATTATTGGTTTGACATTGGCCAATAGCGGAGATTTTTCCAATAGCTAAATAGTAACTTTTTAAGTGAACTTCAAGACAATTTTTCATAATTATCGAAAACTATTATAGATAACTAGCTTCCGCCCGCGGCTTCGCCCGCGTGGCCTAGTAACAATTAGCATATCTTTCTTCAGAAACAAATTCCGGTCCGGCACGGCCCGGTACGGTACGGTTTCATCCGGTCCGATCAGGTCCGGTCGATCCGGTCCGGTCCGGTCCGGTCGGTCCGGTCCTTATAAGGACCCTATATGACAAATTTGGCATCTCTAGACCCAGCGGTTTAGGCTGTGCGTCCCCTCTCAACTTCGTTTGCGTATATCTCGCTTTCCCGTGGGAGTTTTGAAAAATCTTTTCTTAGTACATCCCTAGACGTCGTAAGGAACCTACGTGCCAAATTTGGAATCTCTAGACGCAGCGGTTTTGGCTGTGCCTTGATACACCCTCGCAACTTCGTTTGCGTATATCTCGGTTTCCCGTAGGAATTTTGAAAAATCCTTTCTTAGTACACCCCTAGACGTCGTAAGGAACCTACAGTTCAAATTTGGAGTCCCTAGACCCACCGGTTTGGGCTGTGCGTTGATATATAGTTAAGTCAGTCAGTCAGGACTTTGAATTTTATTTATTTATTCATTTAATATACACAGTATTACAGTAAGTACATACTAAGGCACGGTGATATTCAAACATTACAAATAGGAATAACAACAAGTAACATATACAAATACAATTAACATTTCACAGTTGTCTCCCGCACATCCATCTCCTCGCAAAACCTCAAGCACTCTCGACACACAATCACCCATTGACTAGCAAACACATCACAGTCTGGGGCTGATACGAGAAGCGCATTGATATACCGCAGAGCAATCACAAGTGGCGATTTGGCATGAGACACTGTACGCGCCGCCGGTACCGCTAAACTATTGTAATGGCGAGGCCTAAAACAAATCTTCGACCGAGGAGGAACGAACAGGCGGACCACTTGCGTCACCAATTCGACACAGTCTGAGTTCCCTCGTAGGATGGTACAAGCCGCAATTACTAGTGCATAGTTACGCCTTACCTCTAGAGAATTAAACCCTAATACACCCAGCAGGAATTTCGTGGGGTATAAAAATGGGTAGTACCCATACATTTTCTTATATAAAAACCTTAAGAAGGCCTTTTGTATTTTCTCCAGAAGCAAAACGTAACCAGACTCATGCGGGCTCCATACAATTGAGGCCGTCTCCAGCTTACTCCTCACTATGGCCGTATAAACTAGTTTGATGGCCGTTGGGTTCGTGAATTCCCTAGCAATTTATATATATAGATAGTGTGCCTAGCACTCCCAACCTATTGTTTTAAGCTCACAATACCATAGAGCGCACCATCGGTGTATAAAAAATAGAAAATGAAGATGGGACTGCTTAATGTGAAACCCTGAGGAAAGCGAACGGAAGGAGCCATAGCAAACTGATGAAGAAGCAAACAGCGACTTCTTTATACTGAATTTGGCAGTGAGACGGCGCGACGCTGTAGAAAACCAGCGCCCTAATATTTCTTGTATGGTGCTAAGTGCTAACTGTGAAATGTTGTTGCATTAAATTGTTATCTATCGAATGAGTAAACATGATAAAATGCAGTTGTTAATAAATGTACAGGTAGATAATTGTGTGTAGGAAGGAATGTTTTATAAATAGGGAAACAAGGAATTTATTGTTAAGTCAAGACAAGTTAAAGCAATTTTTACAGAAAATAGATTACAAAAAGTCTTAAAATATTACAATTGTTTACTTTTTTTTTTTGGCGGTAGGTGATAAAAAAGATAAGAAGTGTGCTCCAGTTTAAAAATCAATTTAATTTTAATTTTCCAATTAGAATACATCAAAATTGCACAGAATCCTTTCATAAGTCTATTATACATCTGTATAATTGAAGGCAGCCCTATATTATGAAGATATAGTTTCAAGCACTCACCTGCCGGCCACAGTCTCACAACACTACAACACATCTTAACAATTTCACTTCAAGTTTCACTGCATAACCTAAGTGCATATAAAACCATGTCTAACACCGCTAAGCGCACTCTTGAGGAGATAGCGGAGGGCCTTGAAACCAGTTTGATGAAGCGGATGGAGGAGTTCGAGGCACACATCAACCCATCGAGACAGTTTTCTCAAAAAGAAGCCAAGGATGTAAACCAGCTTTTTAGTGAGTTCTCTTCTTTTAAAATTATTGTGGGGAATGTGATTAAACTCCTTCGGCAGCAAATATCTGATGTCCAAAAAACTGTCGACGCCATGGAGATGCGACATCGGAGAAAGTTTTTAGTTCTTAGTGGTGTCTCCGAGGGCCCCGGCGATGACATTGTGGCCACCGTTCGAGGAATTATCCAGGACAAACTCCAGGTCAAGGACTGCACTCAAGCCCACATAAAGTCTTGCTATAAACTCGGTGCGGCCAAAGATGGACAGGTTCGTCCAATATTGATAAAATTCGCTGATGTCAATATGAAAAGCATTGTGTGGAAGAATAAATCACAGCTCAAGGGGTCACCCTATGTGTTAAGTGAGTTTTTGACTCGCCAGCGCCAGGCTATTTTTATTTCCGCAAGATTGCACTTTGGGATGCGCAATGTCTGGACCCTTGATGGACACATTACTATAAAACTGCCTAACGGGTCGCGCCAGCGTGTACAAACAAACGTCGAACTTGACGAACTTGTGGCTGCCCATGGGAAGCGCTCCGAGGTCGGTCAGGCTGGCTCGGGGGACAACAAGGATGCCGAGCAGACGTCCCCAAAGCTCCACAAGCCGGTGACGGCCCCGAAAGCTGAAGTTGCAAGGGTTAAACGAGTCACCCGCAAGTAGGAGTTTTGTTTCTTGTTTTCCAATGCCCTAGCTAATTATTGTAGTTACTTAGTACCCTATAACTTTTCAATTTTTAATCTTATTTCACTCTAGTAAAACTACCTCACAAACTTTTTACTTTTAGTGTAACTTTTGTTTGACAGTGACAGACACTTGATTTGACGATTGGTCTTTTTTTTTTATATATAGGGCTTGGAAGTTTGTTTTTTGAGCCAACTTATTAGCTGTATTTTTTTTTTTATTAATTTCTTTCTTCATATTTTTTTGTGTTGTTTACTTGTTTTAATATTCTCTGTTGTTCTGTAGGTATTTCTTGTAAGCCGGCAGGAAGTGCAGAATATTCCTTTTTTATAGTTATAAATTAGTTATACATTTATTGGTTACCTAATTATTATTATTTAATATTTATTTTAGTAAAATATTTTTATATTATATGTCCGACGATGATAGTGACGTATTTTTCTCTGCTGATGAATCTTCTACTTCTTTTCACTCCCTCAATGACTCGGCCATGAATGCAAACACGCTTCGTGATCACATTAGTCTCCTTTTTCCTAGCAATGTAAATTTAAACATTTGCCATATAAACGCTCAGAGTGTACCTGCTCATTACACAGACCTGCTCGACGCCTTTTCTGGCAGTAACATTCACGCTGTACTGGTCTCTGAATCCTGGTTGAAACCTCATTTGTCTTCTACTTCCTTTGGTCTGCCAGGGTATATTCTTATCCGTAACGATCGCGTGGGCAAGGGTGGTGGTGGTGTTGCCATATATCTACGTAGCGATTTAACTTATGACATTCTAGATGCTTCCTCTGCCCCCTATTCTCGGACCATGGAGTACCTTCTACTTAGTGTTAAAATGAAAGGTTGCAAAACCATCATCGGTGCTGTTTATTGCCCCCCCAGCATTGATTTTTTTAGTAATTTAGAGTCCCTTCTTGAACGCCATACCACTGATATTGAACATTTCATTTTAATGGGAGATTTTAACGTAGACCTCATGAAATCTACTGATCAGTCGTCTAAATTTCGTACTATTATTGATTCGGTTAATCTCTCGTTACTACCTCTAAGTCCTACACACCACAATACTGACACTGCTGATTCGTGGATTGACCATATTATCACGTCTTCATCTGAGCACGTCCTTGACCATGGGCAAGTACTGGCCCCAGGGTTTTCTCGCCATGACCTTATTTTTATATCATATAAAATTAAACCGCCAAAATTAAAACCTAAAACTGTTAACATACGCAATTTTTCAAGGATTGATTTAGACAAATTGAGAGAGGACGCTTCGTCTTTGGATTGGTCGCCGGTTTATAGTGCATCTACAGTTGATGACAAGATCTCTCTGTTTACTGTTTCAGTCCTCAAACTGTATGATGATCATGCACCGGTGCGGATGGTCAAACTAAGACGCCCTCCAGCACCATGGATAACTCAGCTTGTTCGGATTGCTATGAGGAGGCGAGACCGTGCGTTTAGGCTATTCAAGCGGAAACGCAGTGACGAAAACTGGTGTCTATTTAAAAAGGCCAGGAATAAGTGCAATCAGCTGGTTAGGGTAGCTAAAAAACGCTACTTCCATGATAATCTGGTGAACACGTCCTATTCAGATACATGGAAGTTCCTGAAAACCTTAGGTATTGGAAAGTGCGCCACCACTCCTACTGTTTTTACTCACACTCTCTCTGAACTGAATGTCCACTTTTCAACTACCACCAAAGTCCATGATGACATAAGGAATAGGACTGTCTCTACTATCTCAGCAATGCCATCACCTCCTGTGAGTCACTTCAAATTTTCTCCGGTGTCCGGCGGTGAGGTACGCAAAATAATCAGTTCGCTCAAGTCAAAAGCTGTTGGATGCGACAATATTGGAAGGAGTATGCTGATGCCCATCCTTGATTCTGTAACGCCTATAATTACTCATATTCTTAACTTTTCTCTGGACTCCGGAGTATTTCCTTCTATTTGGCGAAAAGCTTACGTCCGTCCTCTTCCTAAAATCTCTAGTCCTAGCCTCCTTAATCATTACCGTCCAATTTCTATTTTGCCCTTTCCATCCAAAACTCTTGAATCAGTTGTGCATACCCAATTGTCCAAATTTGTATTTTCTAATAGTCTTGTTAGTGATTACCAATCAGGTTTTAGACCCGGTCATAGCACCACAACGGCACTACTAAAGGTCACCGAGGACATCAGGGCTGGCTTGGAGGAGTCTAAGGTTACTGTTATTGTCCTCATCGACTTTTCCAACGCATTTAACGCGGTTGACCATGACGTCCTTCTAGCCATCCTATCACACTTGCGTATCTCACCACCGGCGCTGGAATGGTTTTCCTCGTATCTCCGCCCACGACAACAGATGGTGCGTGTTAATCAGGACTCCTCTTCTTGGTGCCATCTTGATTCGGGGGTGCCACAGGGTGGAATTCTCTCTCCTCTTTTATTTTCCCTTTTCATCGATTTCATTACTCATAGTCTTCATAATCAATACCACCTTTACGCTGATGACCTGCAGCTCTATGCGCAGTCGGACCCGGAACTCTTCGGTGATGTGATTGATTCACTAAATAAGGATCTTCGTCTCATATTGGAGTGGTCTGAGAACTTTGGCATTGCGGTTAATCCCACGAAGTGTCAGGCGCTTATCGTCGGTGGCCCCCATCAGCTGAACAAAATAAAATTAGCTAATTCTCTAGTTTATAATGGTGTCACCATACCGTTTAGCTCCTCTGTCAAAAATCTGGGTCTCCATTTGGATGGGGCTCTTAATTGGGACAAACAGGTTACAGAGACTAGTAAGAAGATTACATGTACACTGCGTTCCCTTTACCGTTTGAAGAACTTTCTTCCTCCATCCACGAAGATCCTATTGGTTCAAACTTTAATTTTGCCATTGTTGGACTATGCAGATGCCTGTTGCACCAATATGTCTCAAGTGCTTCTAAACAAACTCGAGCGCCTCCTTAACGGTGGTCTTCGTTTTATATTTAACGTGCGCAAATTTGACCACATTTCCCCTTTCCGGTCTCAGTTAAAATGGCTCATTCTTCGGCAGCGCAGGAATCTGAGAGTCCTCTGCACGCTTTTCGGGGTCCTCAGAGATCCAAAAGCTCCCAATTATTTAAAACTTAAATTTAACTTCCTCACTGACACCTCTTCTCGAAATCTTCGATCCAATTGCACTCTCAAACTTTTTACACCTCTTCACAAAACTTCTCATATGTCAAGCTCATTCACACTTTCTGCCATTAGACTATGGAATTCGCTCCCCAATGAAATTAAAATGTCCTCTAGTAAATTTATTTTTAAACAGTCAGTTCGACAACTTTACCTCAATGAATCTTGACCTCCCATTATTATATCATGAAATTAATCAAATAATTTTATAACCGTTTAATAATTTTCAGATAATATATAAAATATGTTTTTTTTTATTTTTTTTTAATGATTGAATGTATGTACATTTTTTTTCCCCCTGACGTTTTCAAGCCGTGTTTTCTTCTTGTTGTTGTGTTTGGCGACCATTACTTTTTGTTTTTTTTACCGTCACTATCACCATCACCTCTCTTTCAGTCGTCAATACTTGTCAGAATATTTTACTAGATGCGTATAGTATGTATATGTAAGTTTATTATTAATATATATTTATATGTGTATGTTCATAGCCGTATATATAAGTTCTTAGGTAACCAGATATTTCCCTTCAATTTTTGTCCCGCCAACAATGTTTCTGCATTACCCGATGGTTGACTGGTAGAGAATGTCTTTAGGCATTAAGTCCACCAATTGTACTCTCAATCGTGCAATAAAGAATAAATAAATAAATAAATAATAATTGTTTCACTACCTATTTTATTAAAAATTGTCATTATGCAATTGTGTGTATTCCTATTCCTAAATGCGGAGGCTTCTTACCGCTTATTCCGATTTTCGCAGGCCTATCAGATCTAGGTTCGCTTGCTGGTGGTGCTGCAGGTATAGCTAAGGCTGTTAACGATTACAAGGTTGCTCAGAAAAACTTTAAAGAGTCTGAACGGCATAACAAGATGATGGAATTTGTTGCTTTAGGAAAAGGGTTGTATATAAAGCCATATAAAAAAGGAGCCGGTTTATACTTAAGTCCTCCAAAAAACTAAATAAACGGCTACCCAAGCGAACACTAACCAACTTAGATATACTGGAGCATGCTACGGACATTCCTTACTTTCGCGGAGTGTATATGAGAGATTCTCTCCCGCGAAGACCAAGAAAAATAGAGTGCGCTATAATAAACTTAGATAGTTCTAACAATCCTGGAACACACTGGGTAGCCTATGTAAAACAAAATAATTACTGTGAATATTTTGATAGTTTTGGTGATTTAAAACCTCCATTAGAATTAATCAATTATTTAAGTCCTTTGGATATAAGTTATAATTATGTACAGTATCAAACCTACGGTACTACAAACTGTGGACATCATTGTTTACATTTTTTACAAAATTATTGGAAAAATAAGTTATATAAGTAGATTTTTTTTTAATAGATTTATTGAACAAAAACCAAAGTAAAAATAACAATAGTATTGCTAGAGTCTCCTTTTAAGCAATAGTAATAATGCTTGTGCCAGGAGGCTCCGCTCTTTCGTAGTAGTAACGTTAACAAAATAGTAGTAATTATATTAACAAGATTAACAAGGTAGAGATTTTAGACTTAATTTGTTGTTGTGTGTGAGTGGTGTGTGTGTGTGTGTGTGTGTGTATGTGTGTGTGTGTGTGTGTGTGTGTGTGTGTGTGTGTGTATGTGTGTGTGCTTGTTTGTATATATGTTACTGTAAAAGCTCGAACCACGGTAAATCTTAAGATTTAAAAGTAAGTCTTAGGATTTACCGACATGAGTTGGAAAACATACTCGTTAACATTGACAAAGAGTTCCATTCTCAAAATTTAAACTTATTTTTTAATGATATTGTTTACAAGTGGCCAGTTCTAAAAACTTTCAGTGTCGCCCTCGTATTATTATTATTTTTTTTTATTATGTTTTGGTGCGGCTGTGATAGCACTGCGACCAGGACTGGTCTATTGTGATCGCCACATGACTTGTTAGAGCTCACCGCTAAACCCTGCAGCTATGATGAACCGCACGATTTGCTTAGGGGTGAACTCCTTTGGGGTGGTTGTCGGGATACCTCCGCGTGGTCCACCCCGGGCAACGCCGGCGCGTCCTTGCCGGCGGCTGAAGTCCCGACACGTGGGTCCCCTCCCTGCGCTCGAGTTGCGGCGAGCCGCGGGTTGAGGGGGACGAGCGGGGTCCGGTCCCTGCGTTTCGCCGGGTGCGGGTTGCAGGCGGACGGGTGTGTCCACTCCCTGCGCTCGGCTCGCGGGTTGACGCGGACGCCCTAGTGGGCGCCGGCCTTACCAGCCGGCGTGCGGCGCATACCGTAACCCGTGGGTCCTCCACCCACGGGCCGGGGGCCTTGGCTTAACCGCCCGGGCCGCGAGGAAGACAACCTCTATAAAAATCACGAGCGGAGCTGACGGCCGCGCCACGCTGAATAAGTGTGGTGTGGCCGTTGGCTGGCGGTCGGCACAGTGGGTGCGATCGCCGAGTGGACGGGGACCATAGCCCAGCCGAGACGGCGGGCCGGGGAAGGCCCGTCGTCTTGAGGGGGCGATGGTCCTCGGTGTCGGCAGTGCACCTGGATGCGGTGTACTGCTGACGGAGCGAATCGGGGGCGAGCGGGTCCGGCTGGTACCTTGGCCGGACGGCCCTGGCGGGGTCGCGGTTGTATCCCAGTTTCCCGTGGCCCCGCCACACAGGGCAAGAGGCATCCCGTCAGTTTTTTAGTGGTAAGTTCCACAGTCCCCACCGCGTGCTCCCCGGGCGGTGGGGCTGCCACAAAGCATTTTTCTGACGTAAAAGAAAAAAAAAAAAAAAAAAAAAAAAAAAAAAGGGGTGAACTCCTTTAACTCATCTGGGCTTAATAAGTGTTTCCCTAGATGAGTGCTGCGCTTGTGTATTAGTGGCCCACATTCCCCCAGAAGATGCAGTGGTGTTTCATCAGCCTCCTTACAGCGTCTGCAGGTACGTGTGTCACTTAGCCTTAAGTTGGACATGTGCTTGTTGAGGCAACAATGTCCTGTTAAGGCCCTGACCACAATTCGTAAGTTGCTTTTACTAAGCGCTAGGACGAGGTTGCTGTACCTTTTGTCGTAGGCTTTTATTAGTATTTTTGAGTGATTCATGCCCGGCGATTCCGTCCAGAGCTTGATAGCATTTTCAAAGTAGGTGTACGTAAGGGTTCTGCGAGCTAGGCTTTTTGGTATACCACAGAACGGTTCAGGTCCCTCCTGTACCCCATTAGCCCCTACTCTTGCAAGCTCATCAGCACGTTCATTGCCATTTATGCCTGCATGCCCTGGTACCCATCTTAAAACCACTCTATTTCTGTTACCTAGAGTGTTTAGTCGTTCCATGCACTCTTCGACCAGTCTCGATGTGACCACATTCGAGTCTAGCGCTAGTAGAGCTGCTTGGCTATCAGAATTAATATATATTTTTTGGTTGGTGTAGCGCTTTTGCAGGTTGGCTTCCGCACATTCTACAATGGCATAGACCTCTGCCTGGAAAATAGAGGCGTACTGTCCCAAATTCACACTTTTATTGAACTTTGGTCGCACTCCATGTATTCCACAGCCTACATTCTGACCCATTTTGGATCCATCTGTGTACCAGATTAAACATCCGGCCTCATAGGATAGCTGGCTATTGAACCAGTCTTCCCTAGATGGAATTTCTACGGTGTACTGTTTTTCAAATACGTGCCGCAGAAGCATGGCATCAGTTGGCATGCTTAGTATTGGTATGTTCAGGGATGAGTCCTGTAGGGTCCTCATTTTCATGGAGAGCCAATTGCCCATTGCCAATATGTTGGCTCTATACATGCTTGCCTTCGCCTCTCCATGTATGAATACGTGGAGAGGCAGCAGTCCAAGCAGTGCATTGAGCGCCATTCCAGGGCACGTGGACATTGCTCCCGAAGACATAAGACAGGCAGTTCTCTGCAGGCCGTCTAATTTCTGTTTAGCAGTCACTTGATTTGCCTTGTCGTACCACACCACTGATGCGTACGATATAATCGGACGCACAATGGCAGTGTACAACCACAGCGCAGTTCTGGGATTTAGACCCCAGTTGTTCTTCATCAAGCGACCGCTGATGCCCATGGCCATCTTAGCTTTTTTTAAAACGTTGGCTAAATGTGAATTCCATGTCAGCCTTTGGTCGATGGTCACGCCCAAATATTTGACTTCTGTGGAAAACGTAATTATTTTATTATTGAGCTTTGGCCTTACTAATTTGTCCAAATGCCGTTTTTTCGAAAAGGGTACAATAACAGTTTTGTCGGCGTTTACAGAGAGGTCACTTTTGACGCACCAGTCACTGACCGTGTTTAGTCCCTTTTGCATTATGCCCGAGATGGTAGATTGGCAGAAACCTCTTACTATGATTACCAAGTCATCTGCATAGCCTTGCGCATCAATTCGGAGTTCTGCTAGTTTGAATAATAGTTCATCTACAGCAAGAGTCCATAGTAGCGGCGATAGAACTCCGCCTTGTGGACATCCCCGGACTGTAGATACTTCAATTGTGGTTTTATGAAGGGCTAATTTTGCTCCTCTGTGAGAGAGCATGGAATTTACCCATCTCACTGTCGTAGGGTCGACATTTTTACTTATCAGCCCATTTACCAGCAGTGAGGTTGATGAGTTGTCAAAAGCTCCTTCTATGTCGAGGAAAGCACACAGTGCTATTTCCTTATCTTCAGTAGCCTTCTCCAATCTATCAATTAAACTTATATGGGCAGTTTCTGTTGATTTACCCTTGCGATAAGCGTGTTGGCTGTGATGGATTGGATGTCTTGCTAAGGCTACGTCTCTAATATACCCATCTATTACCTTCTCCATTGTCTTAAGAAGAAATGGAGATAGGCTTATTGGTCTGAAAGACTTTGGCTGGCTATAATCTCTCTTACCAGTTTTAGGTATAAACAGGACCTTGACCAAGGTCCATTGGTCTAGTATGTATCCCCAGGCATAACTTGCCCTGAAGATTCTTACCAGATAGGGAATGAGAATACCCGCTCCTTGCTGTAATAGGACGGGCAGTATTCCATCATCTCCGCACGCTTTGTATGGTTTAAAGGAGTCTACGGCCCATTGAACCTGTTTGGGTCTTATGATCTTTGCAGCCCTGCACCAGTCCTCATTACGAGGCTTATGGTAGACAGGGTGTTGTTGGAACAAGTCCCTTATCATAGACCCTGGAAAGTGGGTCGCGGCCAGCAACTCTAAGGTCTCCTTTTCACATGTTGTAAAGGAGCCATCTTCCTTCTTGAGGAGTCCAATCTGATTAGTTTTGGTTTTGGAGAGCAACTTATGGAGTCTTGCTGCCTGCGGAAGATTTTTGACCTCCTCACAGACCTTTCTCCATGATGCTCTTTTTGCCATCCTAATCTCTTTGCTATATTCAGTTAATGCTTTCCTATAGATCTCCCACAATTGAGTCTTTTTAGCATTGTTGAATAATTTCCTGGTTTTTTCCCTAAGCCTTTGTAGCTTAGAGTTCCACCAGGGTACTTTTCTGGTTGAGGTCTTCATTTTAGGCGGACAGCTCTCTTCATAGGCTTTTTGTATACCTTTGGTGAGTATGCTGGCAGCTACCTCTAGACTCTCAGTTGACCTAATTGTTTTTGGAAAGGTTTCAAGATTCTGACTTAGCTGGTTGTTAAAATTTGCCCAGTCCGTTGATCTTGGATCCCTGTAGATTGAGGTTTGTGTGTCCAAAGCAGCCCTAACCTCAAAAGTTAAATGTCTGTGATCTGACAATGAGTTTTCACTACTAACTTGCCAGTTATTGATGTGCCTGGCAAGATTAGTTGTGGCTATCGTAATATCTAATACTTCCTGCCTAGCACGAGTCACGAAGGTTGGTTCGCAGCCTACATTTAGTGTTGTTAGGTGGTTAGTAATAAGGAAGTCAAAGAGTAACTCACCCCTCTTGTTGATGTTGGTGCTTCCCCAAGAGATGTGGTGGGCGTTGGCATCGCAGCCAATCAGAAGCTCGGCGTTATGTTGGGTAGCGTATTCCACCACTCTCGCCAGGTCTTCTGTCGGGTCGTCTTTTTCTCCAGGTAGATAGGCAGAGCACATGATTACTCTCGCTCCATTCCACCCTTTGAGGTTGACAAAAGCAGCTACCAAGTCGTCATTGCAAACTTCTGTAATCGGGAGGAAATCAACACAGTTGTTAAAAATTATACAAGCTCTGGGTCTATTACCAGTATTATTACTGAGAATCTTACCGGCAGCATTGAGTCCCAGAACCTGAGCGTTGGCTACCCAAGGTTCTTGGATTAGGGCGAACAACTGTCGCCCTCGTAACAACTGTTCCTAAATTTATTAATAAAATAATATCCGAAATGAAAATAATTTAAATAGATTAGGATTAGTTATTTAATTACTATCGTTTGGTTTGATACCTATGTAATATAAGTACTTACCTAAGGTTTTGACTCATAGTTAATTCAAATAAATGATTAAGAATTACTTATTGTTTTATTCCTAAAACCAACATCTACCAGCTGACAGTGGTAACACCTAGCATATACTGAATTCGAATGGTAAAAGCCTGAAAAAATCGTCCCATTTTCAGAAATACTTACATTTACCAACTCATGTCGGTAAATCCTAAGACTTACTTTTAAATCTTAAGATTTACCGTGGTTCGAGCTTTTACAGTAACATATACATAAATACACAAATCTTAATCAATGTTCATATACATATAGCGGTAAATTAATATATTGATGTGATAAATATCTCTAATTCGTCGTAATTAATTTTTCTTAGCCAGGTTGATAAACTCATGCTATGATTTACTATGTATATGTAATTCTTTATTTATTTTATTGTATAATGTCGCGGAGCGTTTATGAAATTGAACATCTGCAAAGTTTGTTTTAACAGTGGGAACATAAGCAACATTGTTTTCGTCTTCTTGTTGAATCTTCGGAATTATAAGGTAGGGTTTTATGTTTTTTTAAGATTAAATTTAATATATATAATTTTCGAACAGATAGTACATTGCTAATGTGATACAAATCGATGGTAGGGTAAGTCCTTTTTTTAAAGTACATTACTTTTAGCAATGTACGTTGAGCTCGTTCAATCTGCAAGAAGCGAGTTTTCAGCGTACCACCCCAGACAGGTATGCAGTAGCTAATTATGGATTGCACTAAAGCGATATATATATTATTTAAAGGATTTCTTGTAGAATTTATGCCATTAGATACTTTTTGAGGGACAATATGCCTAAGTGTCTTAAACATCCACACAAATTTCCGAATTCTGCCTTCTAGATGTTCAAGATGAGGATACCATGTAAGTCTTTGGTCCACTATGACTCCCAGATATTTTGTATGAGTTACTTTGCTTATTATTGGACAGTTGCAGTTAGTTTTTGCAATTGTATCGCATATGTGTATTTTTATGCTAAAGTTCTGGTTTGGTTGTGCGTTATTATATAAACTGTAACATATATAATTCGTTTTGGCAGTGTTAAGAGTACGCAAATTGTTTTTTAGCCATTTCGCTACCAAGGACATACCGTGTTCAGCACTCACACTAGCCTGTTCCCAGCTTTTGCCAAAGAAGACTATGGCAGTGTCATCCGCGTACGAGAAAATCTTTGCGTTTTCAAGTAACATGTTGCATAGGTCGTTTATATATACCAAGAACAAGATAGGGCCAATGACACTTTCCTGAGGCACTCCATAAGTAACATTGGTGCTCTCACTATTACATTGATCAAGTTTAACCCTTTGCTTTCGGTGTGTTAAGTAGTCCTTAAATATTGATAACTGTGAGCCTCTGACACCAATTTTTTCCAATTTATGTAAGAGGATGGGAACGGAGACTGTATCAAACGCTTTCTTTAGATCTATGAAGACCGATAAGCACTTAGTTCCTTTGTCAAGATTCTCAATTATGGTCCCAGTTAAAGATGTAACCGCGTCTTCGGTTGAAATTCCACGTCTAAAACCAAATTGAGATGTTGACAATATATTGTAGGTAGAAAGATAATTAAGTAGTCTAATATTTAATAGTTTTTCAAGTATTTTTACTAATACATTGAGAACTGATATAGGTCTGTAATTATTAATATCCTCTCCGCTCCCACCCTTATGTATAGGAGTTATAATGGATTCTTTAAGGCATGTTGGAAAGACACCCTTTTCAAAACAAAGATTGGCTAAGTGAGTTACAATCGGAATGACTTCGTTCTTTACGTGTTTTAGATATCGAGTAGGTATACCGTCGCAACCACCAGCACTATCGGATTTTAGATTTGTTATTATACTATTGACTTCATCGGGGTCTGTTTCCAGCAAGACAAACGATTGCGGTTGACTCGGTAAACTATGGAGATAGGTAGTTAGGGACTTTTGGGTTATGTTGGATTGAATATCATTTGCCAGTTTTTTGCCGATATTTGCGAAATAATTATTTACGTAATTAGCTGATTCAAGAGGGGACGTTCTTAAATATATTAGATCACTAGTAGAGTGATGGGTCTTGTTGGTATATGTCAGTGTTTTTTTGTTTTTCCATAGTTGTTTATTATTATTAATTGTATCATTAAAGAGATTTCTTTCATAATTTCGTTTTAGTTTTTTTAACAAGTTAGTACAGTAGTTCCTATATCTAGTATACGTTATTTTTCTTATGTCATTGTGAGGGTCATCGCGCACTTCTTTTTGTAATTTATTGCGATTTGCAATGCACTTTAGAGCTCCATTTGTTATCCACGGTTTAATTGTACGATTTCTTTTAGGAATATTGACTGTAGTAGTGTTTCTTACTTGATTCTGTGAGTCTTTGTATTAGACTTGTAGTAACTAGATTAGGGTCTTCAATTAAGAGTAATTCAGGTAGATTTTGTTCTTTTAGATCATTTAAGGCGTTGTGATGTCCACTGTTTGGTTCGTAATAAAACACAATAACGTTTGCTATATTCCAATGCCCCGTTCCGCACGCGTCCGTCCCGTAGCTAAGCCTGGGCAAAAGTGCTCGCCCCGACTCCCCACCTAGCGAGGCGCGTGCGTAACTTTGCATTGCATTTATTTATACGTCACATTTATAATCGTAGTATGGCACATCTACCTTTTACAAAATTAAATATAAAATAAATAAGCTACTTTATAAACTACCACCATTTCGGAAGCAAAGCAAATTGACCACTGGGGAAAAGAAATGACGAAAGAAACCCAGTTACGGCCTTTTTTCCATTATTATTGTTATTATTTTTTTTTTATTAATTTTTCCATTAATTTATTTTAATATTGTTACAGTGTTTAGAATACATACAACTGGTAATAGCAAATTGAACAACAATGAGCCTTTTATATAGCGAGAATAATCGCATGATGACGTCTACCTTTCCTTTAATTATAAAAATGACACTAATTAAGGTAACAATTAACCTTTCGCAAGACACGTCCAAATGATAGCCACTGATAATAATCATACATACATAATTAATTTGGTCTTATTTTAGTATGACAGTTAAACAAAACATTCTCGTGTCTCCTTTTAAGTAGACTATATTATATCATTAAATAAAGTTAAGAAGTTAATCTAAACAATGTTAGCAAAATATAAAACAGTAATGACGGCAGTTTCACAGTTCAAAAGTATCTAATTATGTAGAATTATAATAACTTATAGCGAGTTATTACATAAGACTGGATGAAACTATTCCACTGCTAACAATGATTTCATTTAATGAAATTATATTTTCATTTTGGACTATTCCCTAGTACTCTATCAATTGAAAACTTTAATGTAAGATCATTATAAAACAAATAAAATTAATTAAAATTTGCTTCAAATTATCCTAGCTTTATACCGTGCTTATGAATTACAAACAACAGTCTGTCTATTCAAATGCTAGGTTTCAAACTAGATAAATTAGGTTCATATCATAAATCATAAATAACAAATGATATGTATAACCAAAACATTTCCTCCAAACTTTATAATAATTTGATTTCATCATTATGTCACACAACAACAACTATGTATGTATTTAAATTCCAAACGTTTTAATCGTTTGTTTTGTAATTTCATAAAATGGTTTAAGTTCCAAACGTTTACGTCGTTTGTTTTGTACACATTGTATCACAAATAACAAATACCTATATATGTATATAATTCTTAAAATTACATTAAACTGAAATCCAAACATTGCAATGCAAGTTTCAGTTAAGTATACTGTTTACTTAGTTCTCTTGACCTTAACATACTACAATACAATGTATTGCATTACTCTTCATGCCAATACACCAACTCAAGCCTATCATCCATAGGCATCGAGTCATACTCTATGATAATGGGGAATGTAAACAGATACATTTTAATTAGATCAACCTAAATATGACAAAAACACATTAAATTCACTATACTTTTTGATTGAAAATTGTAACTTTCGTTTCCATTTGTTCCCATATTTTATCATTTTTATAATATTAGAATTATTGCCAGAATCCCTGGACATTACCCAGAAAAGGGCTTATAGGCAAATAATTATGTATCTGTTATATGCATATGACATTTTCCGGCCAATGACATTTGCCACTTTATATTGTGTGGGTAAGGATTCAGATGTTGGACTTATATTAGACAGTCAACTTAATTGGAAACCACATTTAAATAAAATTAAAGCCAAATTAATATCACTCACAGGAACTCTACGTAGTATTGCAAAATGTATCCCTAGAAATGTAAAATACATCTATAATATAATAAAAGTGTAAAAAAAGTTTGTCTGTACATTGAATATATTTCCAAAAAAATTGTTTAGGGCGATGAAGAATAAGCAATAGAACAAGAATTTCGTAAAATTTTGTCCGTCTGTTTGTATGTTTGTATGTATGTATGTTTGTATGTATGTTTGTACACGCTAATCTCAGAAACGGCTGAACCGATTTGGATGCGGTTTTCACTAATATATGGCGATTTGCTCAACTTAACATTTAGGGTATGTTTCTTTTCAAAATTCCCACGGGAATCCGAGATATACGCAAACGAAGTTGCGAGGGTATATCAACGCACAGCCCAAACCGCTGGGTCTAGAGATTCCAAATTTGGCATGTAGGTTACTTACGACGTCTAGGGATAAACAAAGAAAGGATTTTTCAAAATTCCCACGGGAAAGCGAGATATACGCAAATGAAGTTGCAAGAGGACGCACAGACCAAACCGTTGGGTCTAGAGATGCCAAATTTGGCATGTAAGTGACTTATGACGTCTAGGGATATACAAAGAAAGGATTTTTCAAAATTCCCACGGGAAAGCGAGATATACGCAAACGAAGTTGCAAGAGGACGCACAGACCAAACCGTTGGGTCTAGAGATGCCAAATTTGGCATGTAGGGTCCTTATATGGTCCGGACCGACCGGACTGGACCGGACCGGACCGGAACGGATCAGACCTGATCGGTCCGGAAGGAACCGCACCGTACCGAGTCCGTGCCGGACCGGACTGAACCCGACCGAACCGTGTTTTTTTTGTCCGTCTCTTTGTATGTTTGTATGTTTTCAAAATTCCCACGGGAATCCGAGATATACGCAAACCAAGTTGCGAGGGTATATCAACGCACAGCCCAAACCGCTGGGTCTAGAGATACCAAATTTGGCATGTAGGTTCCTTACGATGTCTAGGGATGTACTAAGAAAGGATTTTTCAAAATTCCCACGGGAAAGCGAGATATACGCAAACGAAGTTGCGAGAGGACGCACAGCCCAAACCGTTGGGTCTAGAGATGCCAAATTTGGCATGTAGGGTCATTATAAGGTCCTGACCGACCGGACCGGACCGGATCAGACCGGACCGGATCGGATCAGACCGGACCGGAACGGACCGGACCGGAACGGATCAGACATGATCGGTCCGGAAGGAACCGCACCGTACCGAGTCCGTGCCGGACCGGACCGAACCGGATCGGACCGGTTTTTTTTCTGAAGAAATATATGTTAATTGGTATGTAGGTACCTTATCAGGACCGGACCGACCGGACCGGAGCGGACCAACTGGACCTGATCGGACCGGACTATATATATCTATATATATAAAAATGAAACCCGTTTTCCGTTGTCACGACATAACACGAAAACGGCTTGACCGATTTGGCTGATTTTTTTTTAGAATATTCCTTGAAGTACGAGGATGGTTCTTACGGAGAGAAAAATTTAAAAATTCCCACGGGAAAGCGGGATACACGCAAACGAAGTTGCGCGGGTTTCGCTAGTTATTTATAATTCATTAGTGAAACCGCACATTGACCACTTAATTGAGATTTGGGGTACTGCAGCCGAAACAAATTTGAAGATCATACAGATAGCTCAAAATAAATTACTGAAAAGTTTGTTTAATTATAACTATCGGACACATACAAAAAAACTATATCTAGATACAAAAATAATGACTGTTAAGCAGACATACGCATACTATACATGTATTTTAATCCACAAAATTTTTAACAAGGAAATTCATACTTCACTGTCGTTTCGGAAAAAAGGTCTAGGACAAAAAATGAAATTACGAAATGCAACTCACTTAATACTACGTTCCTCGAGAACTAACTATGGCAAAAAGAACATAGAACACGAGGGCGTAAAAATATATAACAGATTCCCTGCTGAAATTAGTGAGGCAAAATCAACTGCCAGTTTAAAGAAAAAACTAAAACTATATGTCCGTAACTGTGTTGATTAAAAACTTGATTGAATATGTGTATGTAAAATGTGTGCGTATGTGAATATGTGCTATATTATCGTTATGTATGTCTAAATTTATTTATGCATGTACATAGTTTACAATCTATAGAAATAATACAGATAATAAAATGTACATCCCAGAAACACTAGAAATGGAAACAGGCTAGTTCCGGATACAATATCAAAAAGTGCGCGATTTCAAAAAAACTGCTACTACATGTGCATATCAATTTATAATAAAATACCACAAGCAATTAAGGATATGAATTTTAGTAGATTCAAAAAAGCTTTGTACAATTTTCTAATAGATCATAGATTTTACACTGTGGAGGAATTTTTGAGTAAGTGACATTTTTAATAGTTATTCAAGGGTTGATAAAACTATTCCAATGTATGAACATAGGTGGGTAGTTTTAAATGTTATAAATAATGTTTATTTTTTCTCTTTTATTCTAATGTACTTACCTATTAATAATAAATTTCTAATTTTAATAACTACCTTCAAAATTGTATTATATCTTGCAATGTAATAAGTAATCATTTAATATTTACCATTTTAACTTCATAGGATACAATTTGCATGCTATATTTTGAATGGCTGATTAGGCGGTGTTTATTTTGTTTGTTAAATCCATCCTATTATGTTTGTACCCTATTCAAATGCAATAAATAATCTTGAATCTTGAATAATATCCGTATAAAATAAATTTATAAATATAATAATAAAAAACAAACAAATAAGTGTGTATGTATATACGTATATATGAATGTAAGCAAATAATAATAAATAAACAAAATAAGTGCATTATGTACGTTTATAAAAATAAAAAATAAAGTAAGTATACTTTAAAATATATACATAAAAAAATAAACATTAACAAAACAAAATAAATAAATACGCAATATCAAAATAACATTAAACACAACAACAACACAATGTTAATCATTAGTACCAAGCTATGACTTATCTAGTGTACAAGTACGCCGTTGCGCTTTACATCCGTGTTTGTCGGGCCGGTAAGCAAAACAGATTGCACCGCCGAACCGAACCGAAGTGATCTAGTAATGCACGTTCAAACGACCAAGTTTTGTTTCGGAACCTACCCTACAATGTTTTAACTTTTTATTTTATCGTCCGTACCGCATAAAAAATGTTTAATTATGTTTATAAAAATGTTGTATTATTTATTATTATTAGTGAAATACCATTGTAATTCTTTTTGAGAAATTAATAAAGTTCTTTAAACCGATGTCTGGTTAAACTCAAGACACTGATCAGTGTTTATAGGTCACTGTGCTTGATCTAGGATCAGCCATGTTGGGCCTAGCCACCATAAAGTGTATGACTGCAAGGATTGAGGCATGACACCTAGATTCATCAAGTCTGCTGGATTCTGCTTTGTATTAATATAATACCAGTCAGTACCTGAGATGGAGTTCGCGACTTGCATGAGTCGATGTGAGACACGAGAACGATATATATCGTGTTCGTGTTTGTATTAGTGATGCACCGATTCCTATTTTGGGGATTCGGATTAAGATTAGGATTATTGAGGAAAGGAAATGCTAACTGACTTGAAGTACCTCATAATGGCTCATAATATGACTCTATTTATTGGTTATAATATTAATATTCAAAATTAATAACAGATAAGTTTTTGTTTAAAAACACAGCATTTGCAAATTATTAGGGTTCTCTTTTGCGAGTTTGAATTTTTTGTTCGATGGCAAAGACATATTCAACGTTTGGCATCTATTGTGAGTGGTGGTGTTACGGACGTTTTAATTAATTCTATGACTCATTACAATTTGGATTGAACCTTACTGTCAGTGGCTTAAGTGTGATAATTGCAGTGACAATTTACCGTCTGGATATATCGGTTTTGCATTTTTTTTTTTTACTTTAAATTTGCATTATAATATTCATTTCACTATGCAACGTACACCGCCAAACCGTTTCTCATCGAATCCAGATCTATCAACATCATTAGATCTGGATAATTGCTTAATTCAAAACACAAACTTACGTAAACGAAAGCAACTTAAACGTGACAGAAGCGGCGACGATGGTGATGATGACCTTTTCGTAAAGTAAGAGGAGAAGTTTGAACGACAGTTTCTTGTATTGAATGAAAAATTAACTCAATGTGTGATGAATACAGTTAATAACACCTTAACAACCGAGCTGTCTAAGATAAATGCAGGACTGACGGGGATAGACTCGAGACTGCAGAAATTGGCTGAGGATAATGCCAGCCTCCGAAAATCACTGGTCGACACTGATCTACGTATCAAGGAGATTGAGAAGTCTCAAACTTTCTCTCTGGATAGGCAGGACGCATTCGAGGGCAGGCTAAAAGTTGTTGAGGACAGGGATGCTCGGTGCTGCGAGTCTAGTGAACACATACAGACTCTTGAAAATAAGGTTGCCGTCATGGAGCAGCAAGCCAGGCAGAATAACCTGGAGATTTGCAATATGCCTGAGAAACGAGGTGAGAATCTTATACACATATTAGAATGCCTGGGAAATGAAATTAATTGCCCCATACGGGAGTCCGACGTAGTGTCTGTACACAGAGTACTCCATGCAGATCCAAAGAATGCCCGACCCAAAAACGTTATCGTGAAATTCGCCAGCAAACGCCAACGGGATAATGTCATCGCTGCATGTCGAGGAAAGCGAGGTGTTGACTCGACAAAATTATCTATAGCGGGTGCTCCGCACATAATATATGTTAACGAACACCTAACGCTTGGCAATAAGTTGTTATTTCGAAGGTGCAGGGAAGCCGCGAAACTCCAAGGCTATATAAATACGTCTGGGTCAAACATGGCTCGATACTGGTTCGTAAGACTGACATGTCGCCTGGCTTTTATATTCGCACACTGCAGGATGTCGACAAAATCAAGTGAAGTGGTCATCAATACATACAACGGACGTAGCAATTATCTATACTTTTTATCATACAGTCTACTTAAGCATAAACTTATTTTGATATTACTTAAACTTTATAAGATTCAGTTTTTTGTTAGAAATAACACATATATAATGTTATTTGCGATGTTTATTACATTAGCATGCAACTTGTTCTGTTTAATAAGCGTAAACAACACTATTAATATTTATTGCGCGGGTACTATTATGTTGAATGCAGTCTCAACGAACGGGCGGGGAAACATTGGCCTTATAACTGTCAGTCTAATGTTATTATTTGTTGTCATGCATGCACAATTTATAATACAACCGGAATACGGCAGCTGTCTCAATTGTTATCCATCTGACATTAATATACTTAATAGGCGAATTTCTACTATCACATTATTATCAAAAACGGCACTATTTCCCCCAATACTTTTGGTAATATATAATTATCTTATAAACGACTATTATGAATAAACAAATATTATCTATATATTACCAAAATTGTAGGGGCCTACGCACTAAGATGCATACTATATATATGAACATTTTATTACATAATTATGATATAATCATTTTAACGGAGACATGGCTTCATAATGACATTTTTGACAGTGAATACATCGACTCAAGGTATACAGTATATAGGTATGATAGGGACCGCGCGGGCTCGGGGCGGCGGGACGGCGGCGGAGTGCTGGTGGCCGCGCGTCGAGAGCTGGGAACGACCGCGCTGACGCTGCCAGCCTGCGCGCCCGGTGCGGCCGCCGCGCCCCCTCGCCCCTCGCCGCTTGTAGACCACGTACTCCTTCAGATAAGAATGCGCGACTATTGTTGCGTTATTAGTACTACTCAATGAGGTTTTATATATTCTTCTAAGACAAGAGAAGTAACGCCATACAAAGCATTCGTAAAAAGCCGCAACCACTTCAGAGTGTTAAAGACGTAGCTTTGAAACCGATACATATTCCGAGCATATGCCAAAGTAAAATATGTTTGTCTCTTTTTTTCTAGAGTCAAACTAATTATGTCAAAATGAGACAAAAGCATTACTCCCAGAAAAATGGTCAGAGTTGCCAGCTCATGAATAATTTTCCCATTGAATGAATGTTATATGAGTCTTTTTTTTTTTTTAAGTTTTTGAATGTTATACGAGTCTTTTTTTTTTTTAAAGTTTTTAAAAGATAGGAAGAAATAAATATATAGATGCGTAAATATTGGTACATACATATTATATTTCAAGAATGAATCATGGCGGAATGGAGAAGTTTCCATTTTTTAGTCATTGATGAATCTAACCGATGCAGACCTACTACTATTATCTATTCTGTGCTACTACTAACTTTTAGCAGAGATTTTTTTTTGTTTTCTTCACCCATTCTGGGTAGGCAAAGGGAACTATGCCCATACAGCCAAGTCTTCAGTAGATTTTTTTTATTGTTAAGAAATGAAAATGAAATTTAAATAAAATAAAATAATAAATTTAAATAATTTGAATAAAATACAACATAAAACAAAAAAACATTGTACTCAATCGAACATTTGATAATTGCAGAAACAATTTAAATTTAACACCGTTACCACAATGAAAAAGATGAAATTGTTACTTCACTGTCATAGTAATAATATCATTATGTCAAATGTCAGTTAAAAGCCATATCAAAAAGAGGAAAATGATTTGTTTTTTCTTGTCTTGACGTGCGTAGCACTAGCGATTGATTTTAGTATCAATCAATTCTAAGTAAATAATTAATTCTAGTTTGAGCCTGGTTGTAGGTTTACTTCTACTGTGTTACTAATGATACATAAAGGCGTATGAGTTCGTCATTGACTAAACTCCCAACATTTGGGAAACTTAAAATCGTTTTTACTGGCAACACTGTTAGCAAAAACAATGCGTAATATATTAATTTCGATTTTAATACTATTTTGGTATAATTTTAACATAATTAAGCATTCTTATTTGTGAAAAGTGAATACCACTTGCTTTGTTATTAGTTTGGGATCACGACATACATGTTTTAACAGTGCATTTAAACATTTTTGTGATATTATTATATGAGATACGCATTCACTGAACGTCAAACTACGACTAAGTCGGAAGAAATTCAACTAAGACTGTGGCCTCAGTCGACGTAGCAGCGGGTATGTGTCAAACATTACGAATCTATAGTAAATAACAAATCACTGGTGCTACTTATATTCCACCTAATTTAAATTCGGACGATTACGCACGCCACTTTGATTACTTGACGAATATCCTTCACTTAACATACCATGTGAACGATTTTTTGATTGTTGGAGACTTTAATTTACCTTCGATGGAGTGGACATCTCGTCAAACACATATGGAACCAATTATTCGTAGTAACTATCCTCAGCCTAACAAGTCTTTAATTAATTTCATTTCATTATTAAACTGCCAACAAATAAATAGATTTAAAAAATTTTTATAAAAAAAAAATAAACCGACTTCAAAAATTAATTTAAATAATATATAATTTCATGTGCTAGGTACCTACTGTTCTAATTGAAGTCGGTGCCACGCCGACGCGATCACCCGTACTCGTCGTAAACAGCCTTCCATTCATGCATGTGGCCTAGGTAATATTTCGTTTGGTTGGCACCGACTTCAATTAGAACAGTAGGTACCTAGCACATGAAATTATATATTATTTAAATTAATTTTTGAAGTCGGTTTATTTTTTTTTTATAAAAATTTTTTATTTAATACTTTTTAGTGCATTTTATACAGCGGTTTTTTAGAAGTCTGATAGAAACAGTAAACCCTGGTATGTCTGTATAAGTACTGTCTGTTTGTTTGTACACATCACTTTTAGCTCACTTTTTAGCAGTCCTTTTCGAATACTATGTCGAGCCTCGCTCGCTTCGCTCGCTCGGCTGTTGATAAATAATCACAAGTCTAACCTAACCTAACCAAAAGTTCCCATATGAAAATTTGACAGATTCGATATACCGGCAGATCTCGATCGGCCGGATTGACTGATCTGCATACGAGACGACATATATAAGCTATTCGTATTTACTACTATTAACATTGATACGAATTGTGACTATGTGTAACATTATAACTTGAGAAGGCCTACTCTCTGAATAAGCGATTTCACTTTCATAATACACTATACTGCAATTCATGGTGTGAAGCAACCTTTTCCTCTTCGGTGCTAATAGCTGGTGCTTGAGTGTCAATTTTATGGTATAGTGAGCCTCCTAATATCGTCACTCAAGAGTCACTTGTTTACACGTGTTCCCATCATGATAATCAACGGTCTAATATATACCTACAATATTTAAAGAATTATCCTCTAACTCCTATCCGTTTAGGAGTTGTACCTTCCATTATCACCTCACCAACATGGGATGATGACTCCAGACTTAAATACATGAATAGCTAACGAAAACATAAGTAACGCGTTGTACGTGCCTACCAAATTTAAGGAGTGCCCTCGATTTACCTGGGATCCCATCATCAGATCCTGATTTGGTGACAAGTTATGATGGAAAAAAAAACAAATGGTCTAATCTAATACATACCTACAATACTTAAAGAATCATCCTCTAACTCCTATCCGTTTAGGAGTTGTACCTTCCATCATCACCTCACCAACATGGGATGATGACTTTCAGACGTAAAAACATGAATAACTTACGAAAACATAAGTAACGCGTTGTACGTGCCTATAAAATCTGAGGGTTGCCCTCGATTTGGCTGGGATCCCATCATCAGATCCTGACTTGGTGACAATGGGACCAACTTGGGAGTATGCACTTTCGAATAAAAAAAGAATTTTGAAAATCGGTCAAGAATTGACGGAGTAATCGGCGGACATACAAAAAAAAAAAAATATACAATGAAACATAGAACCTCCTCCTTTTTTGAAGTCGGTTAAAAATATTTAGTACTGACTGGGACACAATTCTACGTCAGAGAGGTGCGGAAGACGCCGTGGCGGCTTTTTATGAAAGCATTTACTCCATTATAAAAGAATATTGACCAACAAGAATAGTAAAAAATTCTAATTTTCCCGAATGGTTCTCTCCTTCTTTGATACACATTTTTAAGAATAAGAAACAAGCATGGGTTAGGTGGAAAAAGTATGAAAACAAATGCGATTACGATATCTTTAGCATGTACAGAAAGAGATTTAAAGTTTTGAGTAAAGAATGTTATAATTTATATCTTAAGTCTTTAGAGGATGGAATACAAGATAATGTTAAATTTTTTTGGAAATATATACATAATAAAAAGAAAAATAACACCAACATAACTAGTAGTATCTCTTATCTTAACACCACAGCCAACGATCCGAAAGGTGTGTGTAATCTTTTCTCGACCTTCTTTCACTCCGTATTTGAACCATCTGACGTGGATGCTAATTATGACGTGGACAATATACCTGATGTGACCCCTAATTGTGATATAAATTTCTGTAATGTATATATCACCAAAGAAGCTATTAACAAGGAATTACGGGCTCTTGATATTTCAAAAGGTCCCGGCGTGGATAATATTCCCCCTATCTTCTTTAAGTCTACTGCCCTGTCGATTTCGTATCCATTGCACTACTTATATAATCTTTGCTTATCTGAAGGAGTATTCCCATTAATTTGGAAAACAGCTCGAATAGTGCCCGTTCACAAGGAAGGGCCCAAGGAAAGAGTGGAGAACTATCGCCCTATCTCGATCTTGTCCGTTCTGTCGAAGCTTTTCGAAAGAATTATACACAAAATAATTTACCCGGTCTTACATAATGTTATTATTGAACAACAGCACGGCTTCGTCCAACGTCGTTCTACTAATACAAACCTTATTTCTTTTACAACATATTTGTTCGAAACTTTAGATGAAAATGGACAAACTGACACGGTTTACACAGACTTTCGAAAAGCTTTCGACAGAGTGGATCACAAACTACTTTTACAGAAGCTTGCATTTAACGGAATACGCGGAGACTTGTGGCGATGGTTCAAATCATATATTTCCAATCGCACACAAAAAGTAGTAATTAATGGCTTTGAATCAGACTATGTCTCTGTCAGCTCAGGGGTTCCCCAGGGCTCAATCCTTGGTCCCTTACTATTTATACTCTTCATAAATGACGTTCAGCATTGTTTTAAACATTGTAATTTTTTATTATACGCAGATGACTTAAAAATATTTCACAAAATTGCTTGCTACGAGGATCATTTAAAGTTTCAACAAGACTTGGACACTTTTTCTGCGTATTGCATCCAAAATAAATTAAACCTTAGCGTAAATAAATGCAAAACCATCAGTTTTACTAAAAAAAGAGCTATAAGCCAATTTCCATATACTTTGTGTGGTAAGCAACTAGATAATGTTGAACAAATAAGGGATCTAGGAGTTATTCTCGACAGGCAATTACATCTAAGTACTCACATAGACTACATTACTAACAAAGCCTTTAAGATGTTTGGATTTGTTATGCGTTCTAGTATACACTTTAGACAACCCTCAACTTTTCTTCACTTATATAAGTCCCTTATCCGTTCACAGCTTGAGTATGCTGTACCTGTATGGAGCCCCTATTATGCCAAATATGTAGACCAAATTGAAGCTGTCCAGAAGAAATTTCTACGTAGCATGCACTATAGGTGTTATTTCAGACGTTTGCCTTATGACCTATTGTTAAAAAAGTATAATCTTCTAACACTTAAAAATAGACGCTAAGTCCTCGATTCGCTATTTCTATACAACCTCTGCCACCACAGATTTGACTGCATTCAACTTAATGATCAACTCTATTACGCTGTTCCTTACAGAGCACATTGCCGTAACATTGTTCGTTTGTTTGCGACCTCTCTGTGTCGCACTAATGCAGGTAAACGATCACCAATATATCGAATAGTTAGTTCATTTAATAATTGTTTTAATTCCATAGATATTATGGCTACACGCGTTGGTTTGTTTAAAAAGAACATCTGCGATATTGTAAAATCACTTTAGTTGACACAACGTTTAACCTATAATGTACCATAGTTTAAATAAGTATATATATATGTAGGATCAGGATGGCCTTCCGAATGCTGATCCGACATCTGGGATATGTTTCAAATAAACAACTTAAAGTTCAATCACAAATTTAATGTTCTAATCACTAAAAATAATAGTCAAACAAAATAATAAAACGTCCACAATCTGCACAAAGTGTCTTTTCTAATTTAACGGTTAAAATGTCCTTATTACTAACTACTTGATAATTAATCACTATGAATAAATTATTCTATTGGACTCTACTAAACGAAAGTAGTTCCTCAATGCGCGCACGTTCTATATGGGACAGCTCTAATACACCTCTGTCTGGGGCTCCGCACATGCCGCACCGAGACTCTACTGAAGTGACACATAGGTAGCTAGGTATATGTATCGCTTGCGTTTTGTAGGTTCCATACGATGACCATCCGACACGGCCATTCTGCGAGACGCACGTCCTCGTGTGTTCACTCTGCAAAAGAAGTTTTGCACAGTATCAACCGCTCGGCCAACTCTGACCTAATCGAAAAGGAACATTATCTTGAAATTATAGTACTTGTTACATGAGTACGGATACATGATACAAATTAACGATACTAGAAATATGCCATGTTATAATTATTTGATCTTTTCAAGAAATCTTTGACTTTTAATCAATATTGCAATTCTTGTAAACATAATAGAATCATAAACTTATCAGTGAAATAGCTGTACATTAAACTCAATCGCTACCAGTGGCCTTGAGGTGTCCTCATTTTATGCCCCACTCAGGGCCTCGACCTACTCTGGGTCCAACACATCACCTTGCTGAATCCACAGCTCGCGCCTTCCGCCTCGCGGAATCGCCACGCACCGCCTGGTAACTCACACTGCACCCATGGTAACTGCATTCCGCATGCTCACGGACTACAAAAGTAGATACCGATTTCTCTTAAGCTACGGCTACCGCTACCCATGGAGCAAACCACAACTCAATGCAAGCTATTCAACTATTTGGGCTTCTGTTTGCCCCTCACTCTCATTATCTAAATTTTGCTCGTCAAAGTTTTCTTGATCCCCAGGCATCTTTCGTAGTCTATCATGGGCATATTTGTAAGTACGTTCAGAATCTAAAGCTCGTAAAGTGTATCTATCACCATCTAAAATTTCTATTATTTTGAACGGACCACGATATTTTTGATCTAGCTTTGTTTGGTTTCGTTCCTCATTTTGTATTAAAACAAAGTCACCTATAGAGAATTTATTCAACCTTGCCTTATTTTTATCAAACCTTTGCTTGTTGTAAACAGCCGCCTTTTCTATATTACGAGTGGCATTTGTTCTGACGGTTTGTAAATCTACTTCCTCATCAGCATCGTCACATGTCATTAAAGTCAACGGTCGCGCTACTTTACCGATCATCAACTGAAGTGGACTAGCTTGAGTGGTTCGATTCATTGTGCAATTGATTGCCAGCTGTACGTCCCCTAAAGCATCTTGCCAAGATTGTTCTTTAGAAGTCTCTACGGCAGTAAACATCGATTTTAAGACACTCATTACACGTTCTACTTGCCCATTTGCACGTGAAGATCCTGTTGCAATAAGGTGCAAGTTGATGTTTGAATTTTCTCAAAAACTTTTAAATTCGCTACTTGCAAAACAACGACCTTGATCTGCTATTATTCGCGAAGGTGTACCGAATAAAGTTATACTTTCTTTAACAGCTCTAATGCTATTTTTTGTATCAATTTGAGTTGAGTGTTTAAGTAAAACAAACTTGGTAAACGCATCTATTAAAACGAATACGTATTCTTTTGCATCTTTTTTTCCGCTAAGCTTTCCGGTAACATCAATATGAACTGTATGCCATGGTGATGATACCTTAGGTATTGGATGAAGCTGGGCCTGTATTTTCCCAGAGTGAGATTTTGTTACTTTGCATGTTACACAATTATCAACAAAATGTTTCACATAACGTGACATGCCTTCAAACCAATAGTGATCGTAAACCTTTTCTAGTGTATTATCGTAACCGAGATGATAAATTGAATTGTGTATGTTGTTAATTACTGACCACCTTAAGTTACGCGGAACAATTGGTAAACACTTTGTACGTCCATTCCTTTGTATTTTGCGGTAAAGAACTCCCGATCGAAATTCATAAGTATTAGCAACATCACTATCCATCTGACCACTATTTAGTTTTTCAACTAAACCTAAAATATCTTTATCACGTTGCTGTTCAGCCAGAATCCAATTAGAAGAAAGCTCTGTTAACTCAATGCGTTTTTCCTCCACTCGGCATTTTGAATGTATTGGTTTTTCTTTTAATAAGTTTCGCGAAAAGAAATCTACATGTGCCATGTTTTTACCTGAGTTATAAACTACTTCAAAATCAAATGACTGTAAAAAGGCCCACCAACGGTGTACACGTGGAGTTAAGTCAATTTTTTTACTAGCGCACTTTAATGAGTTACAATCTGTAACCACTGTAAACTTTCGACCGTATAAATAGGGACGGAAGTGCTTTATTGCGTTGACGACGGCGAGAGTTTCAAGTTCATAGGAATGATATCGTGACTCCGCCGCCGAAGTGCGTTTACTATAATAACAAATAACACGTTTTTTATTCTCTACGACTTGGAATAGTATTGCGCCGTAGCCCTCTGAGCTAGCGTCAGTATGTAACTCAATGGGGTATTGTGGGTCGAATATCATAAGCACAGGCTGTTTAGTAAGCGTAGCGATAACGTTTCTTCTAATTTGTTCATGACATCCTGTCCATTTAAAAGGAACTTTTTCTGACGTCAACTTATACAATGGTCCCATGGTCTTAGCAAACTTCGGAATGAATTGGCGGAAATAAGTTGCAAGTCCTATAAACTGCCTCAATTGCGCTACTGTTTCAGGTGGTGGTAAAGAAGTGAGAGCTTCGATTTTACACTTATTTGGCCTTATTTCGCCTGCTTGAACCTCATATCCTAGGAAATCTAGTTTTATTTTTAAGAAAGAGCACTTTTTAAGATTCATAGAAAAACCTGCTTTTGTTAATGTGTCAAGTACCTTTTGCAATCGCTCTATACCTAGCTCTATAGTTTCCGATACGATCAAAATATCGTCTGCGTAAACTATCACATAAGAGTGTGCTAGATCCCCTAGAGCTACAATTATCGCTCGCTGAAATACAGACATAGCATTGCGTAAACCGAACGGCATGGACAAATATTCATAGTGTCCGTCCGGTGTTACGAAAGCAGTACGTTCGACAGACTCTTCTTTAATCGGTATTAAATGAAATCCGCTAGCGCAATCTAATTTTGTAAAGAAATGAGCGCCGTTTAGCCTGGCAATTAAATCGGAAATAATGGGTAAAGGATATCGGTCTGGCACAGTGTTACTATTTAATTCACACATTCGATCCGACCCATCTTGTTTTTTAACTAATAAGGCTGGACTCGCAAAAGGCGAGTAACTTGGTCTAATAATATTTGCGCACAATAATTCATCAACTTTTCTCCGCATAATTTCTCTTTCTTCTGGACTAAGACGGTATGGTCGTCTTTGCACAGTTTTATTTGGGTCAATTAATCGAATTTCTAATTCACCCGTATTTACTCGCGTTTTAGGCATTTCAGTAGTGTAATACTTTGAATAATTTTGAAGTATAGAAATAAGTTCGGATTTATTTTCTTGTGGTATGTCTGTTTTTATATCTCGAAAGTCATAGGCGACCTTTGTGTTTACAGTTAAGCTATCCACTTGTAAATGCTGCTTTGTAAGTGTGAACTGAGATGCGGTCATGTTTATAACAAAGCCCTGTTTTAAAATCTCGCGACCTAGCATTATGTCGCTATGCATATAAATATCAGGCAAGACATGAAATAAAATCTCTATAGTGTACGTACATATTTCAACACAACATACAATTTGTTCGGTGCTGAATATTGACCCTTGGCCTATACCGGTTAACTTTATGGTATTATTAATTCTTTTTCCCGAAAAATTGGAGGCCACACTTTCTTTTATCAGCGAACACTCAGCACTCGAATCAAATTGAAAATTATACAACACACCTTTATGATTAAGTTTTCCTGCAGGGGGATCCACAGCGCACACGTTCACACGCCGCTCTGCCTGAGCTGCTCCGGCTCGCGAAACGCTGTTTCCGCCGTTGTCTGCGCCCTTGCTCGCTGAGCACCGCGACGCGATGTGTCCTGGCTCGCCGCACTTGTAGCATTGTATGGAGCTAGTTATTTTATGCTGCTGCGATCCTTTCTTAGTCAAATTGGTGGTTGAAGTTGACATTTTCATCTTCATTTCTGCAGTTTTAAGTCTGCATTCCGTAAGTTTGTGTCCCAGTTTTCCACAGTGATGACATTTTATTGTATTTGACTGCGTAAAACGCATACGTTTAGCTTCTGGGGAATTCTTGTCATAGGAGTTATCTAATTTTTGTTTTCGGTATGAGAAGGCATGCAATTCCTTCTGTAAGTCTTGACGCGTAGTAATTTCTGTTGTAAATGCAATTCGTTGCAATTGAGGATCCATTTTAGCCAAATGCGCCAGTACCATAGAAATAATAATTTGTTCGGAGCTCGTATCCTTCAACTTTGTCATTAAAGATGATATCACTCGACTCGCGTATGCTGCATAAGTTTCACCTTCTTTTGGCTTATCATAACTCAAATTTATCAAAGTGGCAGCGGTCGTTTCTGAAGTGGCAAATCGCTCAAGAAACAATTCTTTGAATTGTTCCCACATTATGCCGGGATATGTAACGTGGGAAAGCCATGTAGAAGCCGCCCCTTTCAAAGCTTTGCTTATCACAACAATTAGTTGACTTCCTTGAAGTGGTTTTTCAGCGAAGCATAATTCGACGGTTGCGCACCACGATTTAGCATCCATATCTGGTAGATCTGGATTGAACTCTGGTAATTTTACTTGGTTACTCACATGCGGCACGTTCAGCGTTTGTATGAGTGCACGTAACTGCTCTTTCTGTAATTCAAATATTTCCCGCCAACGAGTATCTTCCAGGTTACGTCCTCTGTTCTCACGATAATCTTCTCCATGTTCCGATCCCACTTCTGATGTAGGATCAGGATGGCCTTCCGAATGCTGATCCGACATCTGGGATATGTTTCAAATAAACAACTTAAAGTTCAATCACAAATTTAATGTTCTAATCACTAAAAATAATAGTCAAACAAAATAATAAAACGTCCACAATCTGCACAAAGTGTCTTTTCTAATTTAACGGTTAAAATGTCCTTATTACTAACTACTTGATAATTAATCACTATGAATAATTAATTCTATTGGACTCTACTAAACGAAAGTAGTTCCTCAATGCGCGCACGTTCTATATGGGACAGCTCTAATACACCTCTGTCTGGGGCTCCGCACATGCCGCACCGAGACTCTACTGAAGTGACACATAGGTAGCTAGGTATATGTATCGCTTGCGTTTTGTAGGTTCCATACGATGACCATCCGACATATATATATAATATATCAACTGTAAATCATACTGCCACTACCACTACTCATTTTCTTCTAGCATTCTGTGGTTAACGGTGTTGGTGGCACAATGACCTAATATTAGATACCCGGGGTGGGGAGTTGGGATACCTCCACGCGGTCCACCCTGGTAACGTCGGCGAGTAATTCCTTAGTTTCTGGACCCAACTCTGGAATTACTTGCCGACGGCCAAATTCCCGACGCGGTGGGTCTGCTCCCCGTGCTCCTACCTTGGATGGAGTACGTGGGATGCGGACAAATCCGCTCCCCCTTGCATCCGTACTGGTGCTGGGGGTGGAGCGACTGAGGAGACAACCTCGTTAAAAAACAAGAGGTGGAGCCGGCCGCGCTTGGCTCGGCCGGCTGTATGATGAGCGGTGGTGGACTCGTTCGCTCGCTGATCCTCCCCAAAAGCGTCTTCGCCCCGACTGGTGTCCGGGCCTTTTTTTTTTTTTTTTTTTATTATCGTCAAAAAAATGCTTTGCAGCAGCCCCACCGCCCGGGGAATATGCGGTGGGGACTGTGGGACTTACCACTAAAAAACTGACGGGATGCCACTCGCCCCCTAAGTGACGGGGCCACGGGTACTGTGATACATCCGCGACCCCGCCAGGGCCGTCCGGCCAAAGTTAAACTGGCCGGACCCGCTCTCCCCGGAACGCCCCGTCAGCAGCACACCGCATCCAGGTGCACTGCCGACACAGAGGACCATTGCCCCCTCAAGACGGTGGTAAGGGTCCCCTCCATCTCTGCGGTCGCAACAACGTGCGACCGCTGGCCGGGCTCTGCGAGCCGCCGGCCCCTCTTCTTCATTTCTTTTGATTCTTTGAATATGACTTAAGAGTTGATCAGCTGATCTTTACTTGAGTAGCAAAATTGATCTCTACTCAAAATCATAATTTCTGGTCTATGGTTCAAGTGTGTTTTCTATTACAAATGAATTATTTTATTATTTTATTCCGATTCACGCACGTTTCACAAAAAACAATATGATGATAATGTACATATTTTGGAAATATTTTTTAACTTATTAATATTTTGTAATATACATTTAAATTTGGTACAAAATTTTCTGTTATAAAATTTAAAAAATACAATATCAACTCAAATCAAAGCATAATAACCAATAATAACAGATTTATTATCTAAATACCAACATGCCATGCCAACATGATACCAACATTATAATTATAAACTGTCAATGTCAATGTCAAAAAACTCAAATCAGTCTTGTTTATTTTAGAACAATGCTTGGAAACTAATCTATACTTAAATACTACTTATGTCAAGAAAGATCTGTGTTTGCCTGAGTGAGGTCGAGAGTACGCTTGGGTGTTGTTTACGAATTTCTAATCTCTTTCTTTGGGTTGTTTTAAATAAAATAAAGTTGAAACGCTAGTAATATTAGTTCAATGAGTTCAAATATATCCATTTCAGCTCATTGAACTAATATTACTAGCGTTTCATATCTTGACCTAAGTATTATTTAAGTATAGATTAGTTCCCAAGCATCGTTCAAAAATAAACAAGACTCATTTGAGTTTAGCTTGGTAAATTTCTACTCAAGTATTGTTCTGAAATAAAAGCTCGATTTAAAACTAATTTTAAATTGAGATCAAAGCTTGAGTATCGTTCTGTAATACGGGCCCAAGTGCCACAGCGTCCACTACGTATTTAGTGGACTCTGTGACACTTTGCGCCACCGCGCACTCCCTCTTCCAGGGTGGTCTCATTCGCCCATGTGACCCAACCCTTAACGCCCCCCGCAGTGTCTGGGTTGGCGAGACCCAGTGTCTGCAGGGCCTCCGCGTTCCACCATACGGAGGTCGCCCCCGGTATCAACGGGTGGAGTAGGCCCGGACACCAGGGGGTGGGGAGTTGGGATACCTCCACGCGGTCCACCCTGGTAACGTCGGCGAGTAATTCCTTAGTTTCTGGACCCAACTCTGGAATTACTTGCCGACAGTTTTTTAGTGGTAAGTCCCACAGTCCCCACCGCATATTCCCCGGGCGGTGGGGCTGCTGCAAAGCATTTTTCTGACGATAATATAAAAAAAAAAAATATTAGATACCTTTTCAAATGTATTGTAACACATATTGTGCTAACTGTTTGTTAACCTAAATAAATGAAAAAAAAAAAAAAAAAAAAAAAGACAAAGGGATTAGAACCCTAGGATTAATCGTAAAAATGCTGATAATCGGCGATTACGATTGATCCGAATCCTAATCGTTGCATCACTAGTTTGACGGGGTTTTGATCCATTTTGAGAAAAGAAGAGAAAAGAAGATTTTGTTAATTCATAAATTATAAATTGTGGCCATAAACCTATTTATTTTTTTTTTTTTTTTTATTTTTTTTATTTTTTTTTTTATTTTTTTTACAAACTACCACTGGTATGTTTTTTTTTTTTTTTTTTTTTTTTTCACCAAGTCACTCAAAAATATAATATATATTCCGGTTGTAAATTTTAATTTGTAAATTTTTTTTTATATCATTTTCATGATACAGACAATTTTTCCCGGTTTTCACCGAACCACCTCTTGATCTTGTCAATACAAGATCATTTTTTTTGATATCATTTTCATGATATAGACAATTTTTTCCCGGTTTTCACCGAACCACCTCTTGATCTTGTCAATACAAGATCATTTTTTGATATCATTTTCATGATATAGATAATTTAGGTACCATTCGATTTTCATCGACTCATCATTGCTCCAATTTAATGGTGCTCCACAATTTAATGTGTTCCAAATTGAATTGACGGGTTTCCCGTTGATATAGATTGATATCATTTTCATGATATAGGCAATTTAGGTACCATTCGATTTTCATCGACTCATCGTTGCTCCAATTTAATGGTGTTTCAGCTCCAATTTAATGGTGCTCCACAATTTAATGTGATCTGTGATGTCCACTGTTTGGTTCGTAATAAAACACAATAATAAAGCTCGTGACCTCAAAAGAGAACGTAATTACTCGTATCTGTGGGTGAGAGACGCTAAGATACTCATGCGCAAAAAAGATGACTCGGCAATCATACGCGTCGCAAGAGAATCTGATTTAACCAAAATTAAGTGACTGTTTTTAATATATTACGAGTTAAATAATAGTGTCGTGCTGCCTTTTACTCAGGGACAAATGGCATACCTATATTGTTACTTTGCATATTATTATCTCTGTTTCTCACTTATGTTTGGCTGGAGTAATATAATATTCATATACAATGAATTTACTAATCCAATGATAATCATAATCGTAACATTTTTACAACTTTACTGTTTAGATAAATACCTTGAGCGTCTGTACTTTCTTTTAATTTACATAATTTATTTGCCCTGTAGTATAATTCGTACATCCATACCTCTCTTAATATGTCTCAAGTAAACGAACTTAATATCTATTATCAGAACGTGAGGGGACTCCGTACCAAATCACATACATTTCTTGCCAACGTTCTCGAATGCAACTATGACATAATTTGTTTAACGGAAACCTGGCTCACAGCTGATTTCGATAGTGCTGAATATTTTTATCACAATTATGAGGTTTATAGGCTTGATAGATTCGACGTAAGGGGGGCAGGTCGCGGTGGCGGGACGCTCGTGGCGGTGCGTCGCGAGCTGTCATCCCGCTGCAGCGCGGAACTGTGCTCGTCGCCCGCGGCTGAGGAGCTGTGGGTGAGCATCGGGCTCGGCTCGGCGCCTGCGCGCTCGTTCTTGCGTATAGGATGCTCATATTTTCCCCACAACAATAATCATCTTTTATCTTTGCAAACTTTCTTTGATAATGCTTCTAATCTCATTATAAATAACCCAGATGACTCATTCTTATTGTTGGGCGACTTTAACGTTTCGCACGCTATTTGGTATCGTGACAGCGACACAATTTTATCCCTTAACAGCAATAATGACCGCAAAGCTGAATTGTTATCAGACTTTTTAAATTATACTAATCTAACACAACACAACTGGTGCGTAAATGATAATAATCGCATTTTAGACTTGGTAATTAGTAATCACAACAGTACATCCGTTACGCCTTGTCCATCCCCTCTCACCCCCGAGGATTCACATCACAAATCATTAAATATAAATTTCTCCCTTAAACAGTATGTGTCTCTTAAAGAAAATAACATAACAAAATTGCTTTTTCATGCCGGGGATTACAATACAATGAGTTCGGTTTTATCAAATATCAAGTGGCAAGAAGTTTTGTCCGGCATGAACACTGAAGCCGCAGTAACATATTTCTATACAACTTTGCACAAACTTATTCAACAACATATCCCTTCTAAACAGTCTTCACATCAAAATTATTATCCACCGTGGTACTCACGTGCATTAATTAGGCTTACTTGAAAGAAACTAAAGGTTCATAAAAATTGGAAAAAATATCAAAATGGACGGGACTATCTGGAGTTTCAATGTCTTAGGCGTAGAGAAAAACAACTTGAAAGGCAATGCTACGATAAATACATTCGAATGGCTGAAGACAAAATAACTTCCTGTCCCTCATATTTTTGGTCTTTTATTAAATCAAATTTTTCCAAAAATGACATTCCTAACAATATGAATTACATGACCGAATCCTCTTCAAATAGGGAAACAATTTGCAATTACTTTAATAATTATTTTAACTCTGTTTTCATTGCTCAATCTGAATCAAATGTCGTTGGCGGCACCTCTGTCAACCCCTCTTTATTTGACATATCTTTTATACACATCTCGGATTCTACGGTATTGAAGCACCTGCGAAGCGTTGATACAAGTAAAGGAGCAGGTTGTGATGGTATTCATCCCTTGCTCATCTCTAAGCTTGCTTGTGAATTATCTGTACCGCTAACTATAATATATCGCCAATCTTTATCTGAAGGTTACTTTCCTAACATTTGGAAAAAAGCCTTGATTACGCCTATACATAAAAGTGGTGACAAACATAACGTTACGAACTACCGTCCGATATCAAAGTTATGCATCTTTGGTAAGATTTTAGAAAAGATAGTTACCCAAACAATATCGGATGTGGTTTGTCACCACATATCGCCCGCCCAGCACGGTTTCTTCCGCGCACGTAGTATTAATACCAATCTAGTCACATATACCGATTTTATCCTTAACGCTATGGATGCTGGCTGTCAGGTTGATGCCGTGTATACCGATTTCTCTAAGGCATTTGATAAAATTAATCATAAAATACTAACACGGAAGCTAGCGGAAATCGGTATACACGGTACCTTGTTACGTTGGGTGGAATCTTATATCAGCAACCGCAGTCAGGCAGTTGCTTTAAAGGGTTATATGTCCGGATTTCTTTATGTTCCCTCAGGTATTCCGCAGGGTTCACATATCGGGCCCCTGCTGTTTACCCTGTACATAAATGACATGTCTTATACATTCAGTGATTCCTGTCATTTATGCTATGCAGATGACACAAAAATATTTAAAGTTGTCAGTTCATTGGATGACTGCGTACAGTTGCAGGCTGACCTAGACAGTTTCCAGCATTACTGCTATTCCAATCAGCTGATTCTGAACACTGATAAGTGTTACACTATTACGTTTACCCGGAAACATAACCCCATTGTTTTTCCTTATAAGGTCTCGGGGTCCACACTCACACGGGTTTCTTCTATTCGCGATCTTGGAATCACTTTAGATAACAAGTTACACTTTAATCTCCATATAGATAACATCATAGGTAAAGCGTACAAACAATTGGGTTTGATTCTGCGCCTCTCCAAACCATTCAAAAGACCTGCGCTATTAAAAACTTTGTACCTTGCATATGTGCGTAGCGTGTTAGAATTCGGTAGTGTGGTGTGGAATCCCATTTATAAGATACACGAGTCGCGTTTAGAAACAGTACAAAATAAATTTCTAAAGGCACTGGAATATCGTTCCAGGGGATTTTTTGTTGATTATGTCACTGCAGCAACGACACACAACTTTATGACTTTAAATAAAAGACGAATTTACCTCGATTCCATGTTTTTATATAAAATTATCAACGGCCATATTAATTCAAATACTCTTCTGGAAAAGATAAGTTTTAATGTCTCTCGTACCTCCTCACGTTCTGGTAAAACGTTCCATGTATCACTCTGTTCTTCTAATTATGCTAAAAACACATTTTTCAGACGCTCTTGTGATAACTATAATAAGTCTCTAAAGAACATAGACATATTTTCATCTTCAATACATAAATATAAAAAAGAGTTAAATAATATATTGCTCCAACCTAATTGACACTTGTTTGCGCTTATGCTTTTTCTGAAATAAGTACCTATTCTTTTACAATCACTTCCTAGATTTTGTCAATTTACCGTCCAGTTAATTTTGCTATTGTTACCTATAATTATAATGGAACTTTAGGTTTAGTCTGTGTACATTAATTTAAGAAACTTTCTGTACTTATATGACCGTTTGTTTCCTAAATAAATAAATAAATAAATAAATAATGTTTGCTATATTCCAATGCCCCGTTCCGCACGCGTCCGTCCCGTAGCAGCCGCTGGGCAGTTTGCCCGACAGCGCCACCCAGCGGTGGCGCGTGCGTAACTTTGCATTGCATTTATTTATTCGACACAACTATAATCGTAGTATGGCACATCTACTTTTTACAAAATTAAATATAAAATAAATAAGCTACTTTATAAACTACCACCATTTCGGAAGCAAAGCAAATTGACCACTGGGGAAAAGAAATGGCGAAAGAAACCCAGTTACGGCCTTTTTTCCATTATTATTGTTATTGTTTTCTATTCATTTTTTCATTAATTTATTTTAATATTGTTAAAGTGTTTAGAATACATACAACTGGTAATAGCAAATTGAACAACAATGAGCCTTTTATATAGCGAGAATAATCGCATGATGACGTCTACCTTTCCTTTAATTATAAAAATGACACTAATTAAGGTAACAATTAACCTTTCGCAAGACACGTCCAAATGATAGCCACTGATAATAATCATACATACATAATTAATTTGGTCTTATTTTAGTATGACAGTTAAACAAAACATTCTCGCGTCTCCTTTTAAGTAGACTATATTATATCATTAAATAAAGTTAAGAAGTTAATCTAAACAATGTTAGCAAAATATAAAACAGTAATGACTGCAGTTTCACAGTTCAAAAGTATCTAATTATGTAGAATTATAATAACTTGAACCAAGCAACTTGTTAGTTAAAATAAAGAGATATAGTTTAATACTACAAGTAGTTAGTTATAGCTGAATATAAGATACATTTAATTTGTTACCTTATAGTGAGTTATTACATAAGACTGGATGAAACTATTCCACTGCTAACAATGATTTAATTTAATGAAATTATATTTTCATTTTGGACTATTCCACTAGTACTCTATCAATTGAAAACTTTAATGTAAGATCATTATAAAACAAATAAAATTAATTAAAATTTGCTTCAAATTATCCTAGCTTTATACCGTGCTTATGAATTACAAACAACAACAGTCTGTCTATTCAAATTCTAGGTTTCAAACTAGATAAATTAGGTTTATATCATAAGTCATAAATAACAAATGATATGTATAACCATAACATTTCCTCCAAACTTTATAATAATTTGATTTCATAATATGTCACACAACAACAACTATGTATGTATTTAAATTCCAAACGTTTTAATTGTTTGTTTGTAATTTCATAAAACGTTTACATCGTTTGTTTTGTACACATTGTATCACAAATAACAAATACCTGTGTACATAATTGTACATAATTCTCAAAATTACATTAAACTGAAATCCAAATATTGCAATGCAAGTTTCAGTTAAGTATGACCTCCGAACTTGCCTTAAGGATCTACACGACTGTTGCGCTCTCCCTTAAGGCCTACGCCATTCTTGACAACTCAGAAGGACTTGCCAAGATGAGTATCTTCTTATACTACCACTACTAAGCAAAGCAAAGCATGTCGTTGTGCAACCGCAAAAGCATAAAAACAGCCCCGCCCCTGGTAAATAGTAACTATGTCTTTGTAAGAAATGACGCTGTACGTAGACCGCTGCAGAGGCCCTATGATGGGCCATACAAAGTGATTCGTAGGGGAGATAAACACTACACGGTTCAATTTCCAAACAGACAAACAGAAATTTCAGTAGATAGACTAAAGCCAGCGTATTTACTTAAACAAAATGAACCCGATTCGAGTAGTTTCATGCAAACAAACAAACTAACAGATAGCGATGACTCTGTAAATGTATCAACCACACCAGTTGCGAATACCCATGTTAGGCACACCAGATCGGGAAGGGTAATTAAACGTCCCGTGAGATTTCAGGACGATATATAATATAAAATAAGTTTTATGGCACTAACTATACTTTATAAGATTAATTAGTTGACTGTACATTGCGAAAGTGCACGATTCGCAGATTCATGTGTTACTATTTAATATTATGTAATGCAACGTAATAAAACATTACTTTACCTAGTTGCTTCGTTGAGAGTAGGTAAGTATTGGGCTTTTCAGACCACCTAAAATTAAAATCCAGCATATGGAGCTCATTTCATTCGCTCTATATTCTAGATTTTAATTTTAGGTGGTCTGAAAAGCCCAATACTAAATTTGGATCGAGAATCGTCATATTTTTTTAAAAGCAAAGGGTTCCGTTTCTACTTGGAAAGAATGATCTTACCAACATTGATTGTTCAATCATGCTTGTTGAGGGGTGGGTTCAAGGGAAAAAAAACATTGAATATACCAGTACCCATATTCAATCTTCTCATCATTGAAGTGACAAATAAAAGTTAATAAGTACATAAATATTTTTTTTATTTTTAAAATCTTACACTAATCTTAATTTAACAAGGAATTTTCTTGACACCACTTTTTTAAACAAAGCACATTTTTCAAAGCACACATTTTTTATGATAAATACAATTAAGCCCTGTACCATTCTGCTTACAGTAATTTTCATATAATTTTAATAATTTAGGACAACCCTTTTCACCAAATTCTATTATTTCGCAATCTTTACATAATTCTTGAATCCACACTATCTTCTCCAATCCCTTTGTCAAGATATTATTACCATACAAGTATGGAATTATAACTCTTCGAAATTCTCGATAATCTATGAAACCTTCCTGCCAATTAAGCCCCCTATTGTTTTCTAGCCATCGTACTTGTCTTTCAAATTCAAATTCAAAATATTTTTATTCAAATAGGCCTAATATAAGCTCTTTCGAATTCGATTTCGCTCTTTTTTCTTCATTAGATAGAGTTTTAAAAAAATATGGTGCTTTAATCAAAAAGGTTTGTGTATAGTCTTTTGTTGCAATTGATAATTCTTTGATAATAAATTGATTTTTCAAATCCTTAAACCCTTGCAAGTCCACGATTATGGTGTTAGAATTCATGATAGCTTCCTTACAATATTGCTCAAAGGTTTGTACTCAAATATGCAATCGTTTAGAATAAGACAGTATGCAGCCGTATTATCTGGTATGTCTTGATCGGATTCGATTTCGACTCTTACATCGATTGATCCTTTTAACATTTCATGCTGTCGAGAACGGTCGATAACAAATAATGGAGCTATGTCTTTAAATTCTTTTAACCCCATCAACGGTTCTGCTCGGCGCCCGTGATAAGACTGGTGAAATCTTGCGTATTGCTCATATATTAATGTATATTTGTTGTCCGAGAAGCTAATATTTAAACCTTCATACGGGTAATAAGAAGAATTCAGGAATACTCTTACATCACGAATATGACAATGGTCGAATTCTGCCATCGATGTTGTTGCCCGGTCACAGACTTCCTACTAGAGGATTAAACTGCCTCGACCACTTTATGTTGAGGGTAAACCGAAGAAACCATATGGCATTCATCGCTATCTTGCAAACCACTACCACTGATCACTATACAACATTCTTGGCTATCTCGAAAATTCAAACAAATAAAACCACACAGAAAACAATTACTAAAATAAATTTTGATGACGCCTGTGCCATACTACGATTATAGATGTGACGTATAAATAAATGCAATGCAAAGTTACGCACGCGCCTCGCTAGGTGGGGAGTCGGGGCGAGCACTTTTACCCAGGCTTAGCTACGGGACGGACGCGTGCGGAACGGGGCATTGGAATATAGCAAACGTTATTGTGTTTTATTACGAACCAAACAGTGGACATCACAGTGGCGACGAGGATGGGATAGGTAAGAGAATATTGTCCACACAATAATAAAAAACATAGGAGAAAATAGTTATCTATTTGACCTTAATGTTCTTAAGCAATAGTAGACATTTTGCAGTAAAAGAACCTACAAAGTGTATGAATATATCCTCTGAAAGCTGTTGTTTTGTGCGAGTGTACCGCCAATAAAAATCGATTCGGTCGCGTACTGTAATAAAACTTAAATTTAAAATTTAAAAAACCCCCGACTCAAAACCTCTAAAAAGTAAATAAATAATATTTATGTAACCCCCTATTCGACCTTTTAATTTTGATGATATAATATTTATATTAGTTAATAGTAGTTAGTCATAATACTTCCAAAGCGTCATCCCATCGGGGGACCGCTGCTAAGTAAAAATTTTTTACTAGCTGACAATTTGATGTCTACTGTCTATTAGTTAATAGTACCTACACAGTTATGTTTAAATGTCTATAGCGGTCCCCCGACGTGATGACGCTTTGGAAGTATTATGACTAACTACTATTAACTAATATAAATATTATATCATCAAAATTAAAAGGTCGAATAGGGGGGTACATAATTATTATTTATTTACTTTTTAGAGGTTTTGAGTCGGGGGTTTTTTAAATTTTAAATTTAAGTTTTATTTGGCGTTTTTTATAGTTTCGTTCCTATTTTATTCTAATCTCTATCCGTTTCATTTGTATTTTAGATATGTATGAAATAATATAAATGGTATTGCAAAATATGTGTGAGAGGTATTCCGAAATGATGTATGCGAAATATGAAAAAAATATAGCGCGATAGCAATAAACATTAAGTATGACGAGCGAAGCCGCGAACCCAGCTAGTGAATTATACCTATAAATGAACTATTCAATGAGACCATTCCAATGAGCCCAAACACGATACATCTGCTGTAATTTGACGAGGAGTTGAGTATACTGCAGGTTCCAGATGATGCTGCAGCATCAGATCAAGTTTACCATATTCTTGCAATATCATGACAGTTACAGTATACCAAATTTCAAATCGTTTTAACCAGTGGAAGTTGTTTATTTCCCTTCATCAAATAGAAAAGAGCTGGTGATCTTCAAACGGCTGAACAGATTTTCATGAATCATAGCTAAGAACACTCCCGCACAGGTCACCTTTCAAACAAAAAAAACTGCATCAAAATCGGACCAACCGTTTGGTTGCTACGATGCCACAGACAGATACACAGATACACAGATACACACGTCAAACTTATAACACCCCTCTTTTTGCGTCGGGGGTTAAAAAGAATGTGAAAGAGGAAATTTAAGCTTAGAATATGGGTATTGTGGCCGTTTAAATTTTAGAAAGTCAAATAATAAGCAAGCAAGATGCAGTTTTCTGCGCGAATTCATGTTTAAAATGGCAGCGCTGTTTAAATATGGTGTAATGTGTGACCTACATGAATACCAAATTAAGATCACACTGACCATGGATAAATAAATTATTTCTATGGTCGATCCTTGGTCGATACAATTTACGTACGGTCAGGAGCAGGTCGACCTTTACATATTGGACTTTGTACCGTTCTTAAGTTCTATATCATAAGAGCCAAAATTGTACATGCACAATGAAATTGAATATCAATCAAGTTCTATATACTGGTCAAATTGTAGGCGATCAGTACAAGTATGTACGAAATTCTATGAGTAAACGGGGTAGGTAATCTAAAAGCAGATCACGAAATACTAATCGCACATTTTAATAATGGGTATCCTAAGTTATTAAATTTTTAATATATTTTATAAGTTACTCATTTCAAAGGTTCATGCAGGGTATATTTAGGACCTAAATCTATAGTAGTGCATTAGGGTCTTCCTAAATTAATACACTATCTCAATATCAATGTTAAATAAAAAAAATAATAAGGGAATGAAATTAGATGATGATTATTATACTTACTCTGAACAATTATTATTTCTTATTATAGTAGCTACAGTACCTACCCTCACATTTCACATACGATTGCGAACATATTTTACATTGTGACCATAATACGTTGCAAATACATTTATTACCTGTGCCATACTACGATTATAGTTGTGACGAATAAATAAATGCAATGCAAAGTTACGCACGCGCCGCGGCTGGGTGGCGCCATCGGGCAAACACTTTGCCCGGGGCTAGCTACGGGGACGGACGCGTGCGGAACGGGGCATTGGAATATAGCAAACATTATTGTGTTTTATTATGAACCAAACAGTGGACATCACAGTGGCGACGAGGATGGGATAGGTAAGAGAATATTGTCCACACATTAATAAAAAACATAGGAGGAAATAGTTATCTATTTGACCTTAATGTTCTTATGCAATAGTAGACATTTTGCAGTAAAAGAACCTACAAAGTGTATGAATATATAAATAATACTGGATATTTGTGTATTCTTCATTAATTAAATCATAAATTTCTTTCAATCAAAATTTATCAACGCTAAATTTAAATCTAGTTAGTAACGAGTAATGGCACCTCTTTTGCATAATAATTATGATATGCGCCGGGTGGTCGAACGCAGTGCATTTTACTTCTACCTACTTTTATTTACACTTTGTTGAAATATCGGTAAAATTTCAAATTTTACGTTCTCTAAGAGGTTTAAGATATTTATTTCTCATAAAAATTGCAATGTTAATTACTTATACGAGAAAACAATTTATGTACACAAAGTAGTCTTAACAATAATAGTCGATCGACGTGTGTCGTTGATAGACGTATCAATAACTGACGAATGGTTAGTATAACGAATAGACTAACCAGTATGGTAGATAGATAGAAACTCCATACGAACGTCCAAAAAAATAAATAAATAAATAAATAAAAATAAAAAAAAATAATAATAAAAAATAAAAAAAAATACCAGTGGTAGTTGGTAAAATATATATATATATATATATATTTCAGGGTGACTGATTGAACAACGGACCCATTAAAGGAGGTGAATAAGAAGCTGATGCCTATTCCATTAAGTGTTAAAAACCACCACCTTATTTTTTTTAATTTTTATTTATTTTAATGTTCATTCTACGTTTTTTACATTATACTATGCATGAACTCTCATGACCCGGCAATCCCCCCGCGCCCCGCTCGGCGACCCGCCCGCACCCCAGCGCAAACGCAACCCGATCGCGGACCTCGCTCGCTCCCACCCCCCAGTCGCAAACTTGTTTTGGCATCGATCGCACGTCGCGTACGTACCCGTCCGTTTCAAGTTTGCCGCTTCCGCTGTTGCTCGGACTGTTAGCTTATCGCAAAACAACGAAAGACAATTGATTATCAATCGGCGAGAGCGACACTGAATCGAGTAATAGCGAAAGATATTATTTTCGCTATTACTCGATTATTCTGTATTTTTTTTTTATTTCTACTCGTTAATGTGACGTCATAACGGTCGACACCGGCAAAATTGAGGCGAACTTGATTGGAATCGCGTGTGCCGCGCTTGTGTTGTGAACTTGTGTGTGAGTGAACTAGTAAGTAGTGATAATGGCTTATCAATACACCAATGAGGAGTATTGGGACATGGTGCAATGTTACGCGAGGGCAAATAACGTTGTTAGACACGCAATTACGTTGTATCGCGAGACGTTCCCAAACCGGCGAGTACCATCATTATGATTTGATGTTAGGACTCAATTTTAGATTAAGAGCGTTCGGCCAGTTTACCGTGCCCACTCATGCCCAAGCACGAGGAGCAGAACCTTATCCGGTAGACTTGCATGAAGCCATTTTAGAATACTTTGACCACAACCCACGCGAGAGTACGCAGAATGCCGCAAGACGTTTTAATGTGTCACAGTATACGGTGTGGAATCTGCTACATACAGACAGACGACATCCGTTTCATTATCGACCCGTCCAAGAAGTTGGTGTGAACGATTACGAGTGTAGTGATGTGTAGTAGAACAATTATTGTGATTTTCTTGATTTTCATATGATTTGAACAATTGCAAGAAGGCCACGTAGTAGGTAAGTAAAAATTTTAAATGTAATGTGATTAAAAATAACTAATAACTAGCCACCTACTTACCTACCTCATTCGATTCATTCTTCGCGCAAATTTATTTTTTGTCATTCGTAGCAACGGCAACGTAGCATACCTAGACCATCCTAGACTAAGTAGTAAATGAATGAATGGCCCCCGCCCGCGCACTCCGCGCGGCGAGGGCAGGGGCGGGCGGCGGCGCTCGCGCGACTTCGACATTCGACACCACGTGACACCACAGTATACGTAAATTGGCCGATTTTAATATTTTTTTTTAAATACGCATATCTCGCCTATTTTAATTTTTTTTTTGTTTTTTTTTATGCAGAAGGGATATAAATTAATTACTTTTTTATCTATTAAAATGCGTACGATGTTTAATCAGTCACCCTGTATATATAAAAAAAAAAAAAAAAAAAACAATACCAGCGGTAGTTCGTTAAGAACAGTACCAAAATAGTCTCTAGCCTTTGGACTGTAAGGAGGATGTACTCCTCAGTCAGGGTACTATAGGAATTATGATACCTTCCAAATAATCTCTCACTAGCCAGTTGGTGAGCCATTTTAGAATTGTGTGGAACGTTCTACTTATCCAAATTAGCTAATAGGTTTATGGCCACAATTTATAATTTATGAATTAACAAAATCTTCTTTTCTCTTCTTTTCCCAAAATGGATCAAAACCCCATACAAACTAGTGATGCAACGATTAGGATTCGGATCAATCCGAATCGCCGATTATCAGCATTTTACGATTAATCTTAGGGTTCTAATCCCTTTGTCTTTGCCATCGAACAAAAATTCAAACTCGCAAAAGAGAACCCTAATAATTTGCAAATGCTGTGTTTTTAAACAAAAACTTATCTGTTATTAATTTTGAATATTAATAATTATATTATAACCAATAAATAGAGTCATATTATGAGGTACTTCAAGTCAGTTAGTATTTCCTCTCCTCAATAATCCTAATCTTAATCCGAATCCCCAAAACAGGAATCGGTGCATCACTAATACAAACCCGAACACGATATATATCGTTCTCGTGTCTCACATCGACTCATGCAAGTCGCGAACTCCATCTCAGGTACTGACTGGTATTATATTAATACAAAGCAGACTTGATGAATCTAGGTGTCATGCCTCGGGGTGGTGGTCAGGATACCTCCACGTGGTCCACCCCGGGCAACGCCGGCACGTTCTTGCCGGCGGCTAAAGTCCTGACACGTGGTCCGCTCTCCGTGCTCACGCTTGTGAGTGCGTGGAAGACGCGGACGCCGTCTCCTTGCCGCAGTCGCGGAAGGGGACGGCCGAGCGGAGCCCGGATGCGGGCGGAGCGCCGGCCTAACCAGCCGGCGAGCGCAGACCGTAACCCCGTGGTTATGTCTCACGGGGCCGGGGGCCTCGGCTTAACCGCCCGGGCCGCGAGGAAGAAAACCTCTATAAAAAATTTCCCGAATCCCAAGGTTCGGACCGCGCCGAGGGGATGCGTGGCCAGTCGGAGACTGGTCACTAGCGGTCCAACCCCGCCGGAACTGGCAACCGAGCGGGCGTAACAGTGCCTTACCGTCGGAGATGGCCGTCACTCTGCGGTGGACCCCATTATTTCGTGCCATTCTCGTGGGTCTAAAAATGGAAACCAATAACAAATTTAAAATTTTAAAAATTGATGATGATGAGGAGTTAGAGGGAGGAGGAAAAAGGAGAGGAGGTGAAGATAGGAGAGTGTCGAAGAGCCTTAGCCCAGTCGTGGTGATGGAGCGGCTGGAGGTAGAGGCGAGAGGAAGTGGAGCGGAAACCAGTCGCCCGCGGAGGTTCACGTCGAATCTCTCGGACTCGGACTCGGCTGCAAGCATGGTCTCGTTCAGATCGGCTGGAGCGCGCCCGCTTACCATCCGCCATAAAAAGCGGAAACTGGCGCACGACGGGGAGGACTCTGGAGCGGAGTCGACGGCGAGCGAGGCTAGTGTTGCCCCGCCGACGGCACCGCTCCCTCCCCGGGAAAAGAGAGGTCGCGGCCGCCCCCCCACTACTGGGGAGTCCGTGGGGCGTAGGAAGGCTCAGGAGGAGCTGAACGCCGCCATGCGCGAGGCAATGAAACTGCAGGCCGAGAAAGAGATGGCCGAGCAGTGCGCGCGTGCTCGCGAGAAGTCGGCTCGCATTGCCGAGCTAGCGGCGGATAGCGGTGCTGACCAAGCGGCGGCCTCGGATGCTGAGGGCCAAACCCGAGCGGAGCTGTGTGAGGTGGTCCAGGAGAACCTGGAGACCATCCTCCAGGTGGCGTCAAGGTCCTCCAACCTTAAGGGCACCTTTCAGAAGTCCCTGAAGCAGTCGGTCGCCGGTATACGCGAGGCGACCGCACTGCTTCAAAAGAGGTCCGCCACAGAGGAGAACCTGAGGCTGGAGGCCGAGAATAGCCTCCTCCGAGAGGACATCGCCCAGCTCCGCCGGGAGTTTGAGGCTTATAAGGCGCTACAAGAGAGCCGCCCGCAAGGGACGCAGAAGGCGCAAACAGTGGGCGCAACCGGACTGTCTGATGAGCAGCTTCGGGAAGTGGTGCTGACCATCGGGAACATGGTCGAAGCGAAGTTGGCACCCATAAAGGAGCGCCTCCCGCCGGAACCCCGTTTGCGCCCACCGCTTGCTGCTGACAGGGCCAACGCCAAGGCGGCCTCCTATGCCGCGGCTGTTGCGGGCCCCAGCAGGAGGGAAGTGAGCCCGATTATGGAGGATAGCCCGCCTCCTGCAATGCAGGTGGATCCGGCTCCCCGACCTGCCCAGGGAAAAGGGAAGGGGAAGGGGAAAGGCAAAAGCTCTGCGGCGGTAGAAGGAACCCCAGCCCCGGCCCCGACCCCGGCCCCGGCCCCGACGCGAAGGACAGCCCCCATAAGGAGTGCAGCCCTGAGCGCTACGGCCCCCGGTCCGGAAAACTCCGTCGATGGTGATACCACTGACGATGAGTGGACGCCGGCGCAGGGTCGCAAGAAGAGGGCCGCGGCGCGAGCAGCTGCGCGCCAGAAAGCGGCGGCCGCCCCGCAGCCCCAATCAAAGGCTGGCGGGAAGAAAAGGAAGCGGAACAGAAGGCGCCCCCGCCGACTGCGCGCACCGCAGACCGCAGCGGTGGTGCTTACCGTGCTGCCTGAGGCGGAGCAGCGCGGGGTCACCTATCGCGACGTTGTGGCCTTCGCCAAGGAGAAAATAGAGCTCGCAACTCTGGGCATCGAGGGCGGCGTTAATATTAGACGCGCTGCCACCGGTGCCTATCTCCTAGAGGTGTCCGGTGAGGCAAACGCGGAGAAGGCGGACTCCTTGGCGGAGCGGCTCCGTGGGTGCCTCAGACAGGAAGACGTGCGCGTGGTCCGGCCGACAAAATGCTTGGAGCTGCGAGTCTCCGGCCTGGATGAGACGGTGACAAAGGAGGACGTCCGGGCTGCAGTCGCCAAGACCGGCGGTTGCCCAGAGCAGGCGGTCAGGGTCGGCGAAATTCGGCCTGACGTCGCCGGCCTCAGCTCGGCCTGGGTGAGCTGCCCGGTCGAGGCGGCCAAACTGGTGGCTAAACAGCGTCTCCTCGTCGGCTGGGTAGCGGCGCGCACACAGCTGTTGGAGCCCCGGCCCATGCGGTGCTACCGCTGCCTGCAGAGCGGGCACGTGAGGGCGCAGTGCACGGCGCCGATAGACCGCAGCGATTGTTGTTTCCGCTGCGGTGTCGCCGGGCACAAGTCGAGCGGCTGCGCTGCGGACCCGCACTGCCCGCTCTGCGAGGCGGCGAAGAAGCCGGCGAGGCACGCGGTGGGGGCTAAAAGCTGCTCCGCCCCGAAAGCGCGCAGGCCAGCCAGGGCTGGTGCGCAAAGGCGGGTAGCTCCCGCGGATCGGCCGTCGCCCCCTGAGGGGCCTGGGGCCGTGCTAGAGCCTATGGTTGTGGGATAAATAATGGTGGTGGCCCTTCGCCTCTGCCAATCGAATTTGAACCACTGCGCCGCTGCACAGGATCTGCTATTGCAGTCCATGGCGCAGTGGGACATCCACGCGGCAGTGGCGGCCGAGCCCTACTACGTCCCGCCCAGAACATCTTGGGTGGGGGACAATTTGGGTTCGGTAGCCATCATCACCAACACGGCTGTAGGCGCCCCGCCTCTGCAGGGGGTGAGGCGAGGAGACGGCTGGGTTGCGGCTCTGTTGGGGGACGTCGTTCTGATCGGCGTCTATTTTTCCCCCAACAGAGTCCTAGCCGAGTTCGAGGCGTTCCTCGGCGAGCTCTCGACGGCGGCGGTGCTCCGGAGCGCTCCGCGCCCGGTGCTTGTCGCCGGCGACTTCAACGCCAAATCCACGGCTTGGGGTTGTCCGGCGTCCAACGCTCGCGGCGGGGAGCTGCTGCATTGGTCAGTGTCCGGCGGAATGGTTGTCCTTAACCGGGGGTCGACGAACACGTGCGTGCGGCAGCGGGGAGGGTCTATTGTGGACGTAACGTTCGCAACCCCTGCGCTCGCACGCCGTGTTCAGGGCTGGCGAGTCCTGGAGGACGTGGAGACGTTGTCGGACCATCTCTACATCAGGTTCGACGTCTCCACGGTCCCAGCGACCGATGTCGGCCCAGGCCGGTCCCCGGTGGGGGGCGGCCCCCGTTGGGCACTGACCAAGCTGGATAACGAGCAGCTGGAGTTGGCCGTGCTGGTCCATAGTTGGCAGCGCGGCCCCAGAGATTCGGCGAGCACCGACGTCGAGGAGGAAGCGGCGCGACTCTGCGCGGCCATGACTAGCGTATGCGACGCGTCCATGCCCCGCGTAGGGCCGCGTCGCTCGAGACGCCGGGTGTACTGGTGGAGCGAAGAAATCGCTCAGCTGCGTCGGGCGTGCGTTGCAGCCCGCCGCCGGTACACCCGGTATCGCCGCCGAGCGAATCGCGAGGAGGATGAGGAGGCCCGCCTGTACGAGTCCTACAGGCAGGGCAAAAAGGCGCTTCAGGTGGCCATCCGCGAGGCGAAGTCGGAGGCGTGGAACCAATTGCTGGAGGACTTGAACCGAGATCCGTGGGGGAGGCCATACAGGCAGGTGCGCGCCAAATTGCGCCCCTATGCCCCCCCCTTAACGGAGAGCCTCCAGCCAGCCCTCCGGGAAAGTGTTATCGCATCACTGTTCCCGGAGCGTGGCGCGTTCACGCCTCCGGCCATGGCGCCGCCGCCTGCGACGCCTGAGGAGGAGGAGGAAGAGGACAGAAATAGCGTGGTGCCCCCGGTGACCGAAAGGGAGCTCCGGGCGGCGGTGGCGCGAATGTCGGCGCGCAACGCCGCCCCGGGCCCCGACGGTATCCCGGGCCGTGTGTGGGCGCTGGCCCTTGACGAGGAAGGCCTCGGACCGCGGTTGAGGAACCTGCTCACCGCGTGTCTCGTCCGTCGTTGTGTGCCGCTGCGGTGGAAGTCCGGCAAGCTGGTCCTGCTACAAAAGGACGGCCGGCCAGCTGATGTGCCGTCGGCCTACCGCCCCATCGTTTTGTTGGATGAGGCGAGTAAGCTGTTGGAAAGAGTTGTCGCGGCTCGCCTCATCCAGCACTTGGAGGAGGTAGGCCCGGACTTAAGCGACCAGCAGTTCGGCTTCCGCCGCGGCCGGTCCACGATGGACGCGGTCGCGCGGTTGCGGACCCTCACGGACGAGGCCACCTCCCGGGGTGAGGTCGTGTTGGCGGTATCTTTAGATATCGCCAATGCCTTCAACACGCTCCCCTGGGAGGTAATCCGGTCAGCGCTCGCGCACCACAGGGTGCCACGCTATTTGGCGGAGTTTGTCGCGCATTATCTAAGTGCGCGACAGGTTGAGTACCCGGTCCCTGGCGGGTACGGCCGCAGGGCGGTCACATGCGGTGTTCCGCAGGGGTCGGTTCTGGGCCCACTCCTGTGGAACATCGGGTATGACTGGGTGCTGCGGGGCGCCAACTTGAGAGGTGTCGGCGTTTTGTGTTACGCCGACGATACCCTCGTGACGTCCCGCGGCAAGACCCACCGCGATGCGGCCGTGCTCGCTACGGCCGGGGTCGCGCACGTGGTCGGGCGAATTCGGCGGTTGGGCCTGGAGGTGGCATTGCACAAAACCGAGGCCCTGTGCTTTCATGGGCCCCGGAATTCGCCACCTCCGGGAGCGCACTTAGTCGTCGGGGGTGTGTCCATCGCCGTCGAGCCGAGTATGAAGTATCTCGGCATTGTACTCGACGGTCGGTGGAAGTTCGCCGAGCACTTCCGGCGACTAGTGCCGCGACTGATGGGGGCCGCTGCCGCGCTCGGCAGTCTGCTCCCGAACGTCGGCGGACCGAGCGTCGCCTGTCGCCGCCTCTATTTGGGGGTGGTGCGGTCGATGGCCCTTTATGGCGCGCCACTTTGGGCCGATACCCTGTCCGCCCGCAATCTAGCCCTTTTGCGGAAACCGCAGCGGGCCATGGCGGTCAGGGTAATAAGAGGATACCGCACCATCTCCTTCGAGGCGGCGTGTGCGATTGCCGGAAGTCCGCCGTGGGAGCTGGACGCCGTTGTGCTGGCGGCGGCGTACAGACTCGCCGCCGAAGCTCGCCGAGGGGGAGACCCGTTCCCGGATGGGGTCCTGCGCTGGAGGGAGAATGCCCAGCGGTCCCTCGTCCGGGAATGGGATGCGCGGCTGAGAGAGACCGAGAGAGGGTCCGGAGCGCCACGGCAGCGCACCGTGGACGCCATACAACCGGTCCTAAGCAATTGGTTAGGGAGGCGCCATGGTGCGCTGTCGTACCACGTTGTGCAGGTATTGTCCGGCCACGGCTGTTTCGGCTGGTACCTGCACAGCGTGGCGAGGAGAGAAATCTCGGCGGAGTGCCACGAGTGCGGCTGCGCGCAAGATACGGCGCAGCACACGTTGGAGGAGTGTCCCGAGTGGGCTGCGCCTCGCGCCGCACTCGTGGCTGTTGTTGGCGACGACCTCTCGCTCCCGGCTGTTGTTCATCAGATGGTCGAGAGCGAGAGGTGGTGGGACGCGGTAGCCTCCTTCTGCGACGAAGTACTGACGCAGAAGGAGGCCGCGGAGCGGGTGAGGGAAGCGGATCCAGCCGCCCCCCCGCTCCGCCGTAAAAGACCGGGCGGTAGGCGCATGGCGCATGCCCGGCGACTACCACCTTAACGGGGGCTTCCGGGCGGCGGTTAGGGGAAACCGTCGCCCATCGGATCGGAAGTCCCTGAGCGGTGCGGCGCGCCAAGTTCCGTATGTGCGCGCCGCCAATAGTGCCGAACCCAAAACGAAGGGTCTTCGGACAGCCGCCGGCGGGGTCACGGAAGTATCTTAGTTCCCGTGGCCCCGCCCATTTAGGCGGACAAGGTGGTAGTCAGTCAGGTTTTTAGTCGGTATACCCTAAGTGGCTTCCCTCCCCACGCCCCGTGACGTGAGGTCGGTTTGATTTGAGCTCCGTGCTATTATTCGATTTTAATTTATATAATTGAATTTTTAGTGCAGTGAGTGGTTACATTTCATTTGTCTGTGTTTTCTAACTGTGAATAAATAATTTTTATCATTGTATTGTGCGTAAATATCGTTTAATAAAGCAATTAATATTTCGTGTCGGTTAACGAATACGGGCGGGTAGTGAAATAGTGACTTTTAACAGCTGACCCGCGCTGCGCTGCGCGGCCGCCGCCGGCCGCCTAGTTCTTCGTACGTAAATAATAAAAGAGGTTTGTTTACCTCATCAAAGGTACGTTCGTAGGTTTATTTTATTATAAGCGTAACGTATTTAGGGTATTAATATGTCGTCAAATGCGCATGACCCCGGTGGAGGCAATCCCTTCGAACCATTGCGACAGTTTTTATCGCCTATAAATTCTCCATTACCTGCAAATAATAAGCGCACTTTAGGCGATATAACTCCAACCAATTTATCGCCATGTGAGAAAAGGTTGCAACGATCAACTAGCGACGACACGGCAGTTGAACTGAGCGCTGATGGGTCGCAGGGCGCGCCCTCCGACTATGTTGAATGTGTCCAGCAGGCTTCGGAGTATCTTTCGCGCATTAACGAAATAGTGCAGGATCAGTCGTCACGAATTAATATCGCAAACAAGTCGGCAATAATGGATATGACTCAGAAGGTAACGGCTATTGTGTCACTTTTAGCAATAAAATCTTCTACCGCCGAAACAAAGCTGGCAATTGCTGAGCGCGATCTTTTAACCGTTAAATCCTCAATTATGACGTCCGAGCCAGTACAAAGCGTTAATAACAACAATAATAATGCGTCTTATGCCGACCGTCTAAAATTGCGGCTGCCTAAGCAGATGAAACCGGTGCAAACACGTCCACCTATGCCTTGCGTCGTTGCCTATCCAACTGAGGAGCGTTCCTCTGAGCTTACCTCGTCTGCAGCGACTAAAGAGGCCCTTATGAAAGCCATCAAACCGTCCGACGATGGCTTCCAAATTGTCGGTGTTAAAAAAACAACCAAATCCGGAGTTGTACTGCGCGTCTCTAATGAAGCCCAAATTAAAAAATTACAATCCGTTCAAGGAATTAAATCGGCCGGTCTTAAGCTAGAAAAACCGAAAGGGCGCCGACCGCGTATCATTATAAAAGACATTCCCGGCAATATGGACGACACCAAATTTTTATCGGCTTTGTATAACCAAAATATTAAAGATGAGATGAGCATTAGTGCATCGGACTTTACGAAGGAAGTCAAAATAGTGCGTCGTCGTTCAGCAGCTTATGGCAGAAAATGGATAGGTATCGAGTTATCCGCGGAAATTCGGAAACATTTAATTTCAACCAAGGATAAAATTTTCATAGATTTTGCAACTTGTAGATTCATCGACGATATTGAAGTTGTCCGTTGCTTAAAATGCCAGCAATATGGCCACGTGCATAAATATTGTTCTGAAGACAAGCCTACTTGTTCACACTGTGCCGGAACACACGACTCGCGCGAGTGTACAAAAAAATCTGAAAAAGACTTTAAGCCAACATGCGCAACGTGCCGCCGTCTAAAGAAAGCGGCCGACCATCAGACCGGGTCTGAGATTTGCCCTACGTACGCGGCTAAGTTAGAATACCTAATTTTAAACACCACGTATGGATAAAGTTGTTATTTCACAATTAAATCTCCATAACGATAGGATTGCGACATCTGAGTTAGATAAGCTTGTTGCGGATTATAAGCTTGATCTCGTTCTAGTCCAAGAGCAATACCAGCGGGCTCATTTAAATAGTAAATTTGTACAGATCAATAATAAAGCACGCGCCGGTATCTATGTGCCAAAGAGCGATTTAACCGTAACCGCTATTACAAACTTGATGTCCACTCACTGTGCGGTCGCCGAAGTAACGTCTCCTCGTTTTAAAGTTTTTGTTGTGAGCTGTTATTTTCAATACTCCGACCCTGTCGGTCCCCATATACACCATTTGCGTACCGTGTTGCAAGCGCTCGTAGGATATAAAGTAATTGTTGGAGCGGATGTTAATGCTTCGTCTCCTTTATGGTACGGTAAACTTAGATCGACAGACGTCGATAGACGAACTTCTGTCGAGGATTTCATTGCAGAGATGAACCTTATTATTCATAACACCCCTGAAGCACCACCTACTTTTAGTGGCCCAATGGGCGAGTCTTCTATTGACGTCACACTTTCTAGTGCAGACGTCCATATACTTAATTGGCGCGTACTTCCAGATGCTTCTTGCAGTGATCACCGTCTAATTGTTTGTGAGTTCTATCCTGTTGTAAATGATTTACACACATTTAAACAAATCAACTTTCAATATAAAACCAGAAACGCAAACTGGGAATTTTTTAGATCCATGTTTTCTGCTCATGTCAAGGATTTCATTCGCGCTCAGTTGACGGTCGCGGAAAGTGCGGAACTTCTGTCGGACACCTTCACATATTGCGCTGACGTCACACTTGGCCGTAAAGCGGTGGTAGATCGACGACGTTGCGACTGGTGGAACGATTCCTTGTCGCGGTTGCGTAGGGCTTTTCGTAGTGCTCGACGTAAGACTGCCAAATTAAAGAAACGAAAAATAGAGGGAGTAATTTATCAAACGGCTTTAACAGAATTACGTATTGCAAGATCTCACTATCGGGCCGCTGTTCAAAAATCCAAAGGCAACCTATTACGACGCGTTGTAGATAAACTAAATGATGAGGGTCCGTGGTCTCCACTATATCACGAGTTTAAGGCAAATAGGCGCATTGACCAAGCCTATGTAACTAATATTAAACTCAATAACACGCATACTCTTGGTGTAGAGGAGACTGCTGATGCCTTATTAAACGTTTTGATACCGGACGATAACATAAGTAAGGATAGCGCATATCATCGTGACGTTCGAGATTCGGCCACGCAATGCCCTCTAACTCCAAAATCCGATCTTCCGTCACTAGACGAGTTTCTATCGGTAGTTAAGGCTTTGCCAACTAATAAGGCTTCTGGTGACGATAAAATAACTAATAGGATGATTCAAGAAGCATGCAAAGTAGCCGCTGATTCCATCTTAATGGTTTACAATCGTTGCATCGACGAAGGTTATTTTCCTACCGTCTGGCGACAAGGCTTCATTAGATTAATACCTAAAGGCGGTGATAAACAGCCTGACGATCCTAAATCCTATCGTCCTATTACCCTTCTACCATCATTGGGTAAGGTTCTCGAACGTCTCATAGTTCCGCGTTTGCTACCAGGTGGCCCTAAATTTCACGAAAGACAGTTTGGTTTCACCGTCGGGAAATCTACCGTCGATGCAGCTCTTGCCGTCCGTAAAGCAGTTGAGCATTCTGAAAGTAAATATGTGATAGGCGTATTTTTAGATATCTCGGGTGCTTTTGATAATGCTTGGTGGCCAATGTTATTACTTAAACTTAAGACCAGAGGATGTTATAGTAATATTTACTCTCTTATTCTGTCGTACTTTGAAAATGGTATATCTAAATTAAAACTCGGACACTATGCTGCGTCAAAGGTGCTCACATTAGGCTGCCCACAAGGCTCAGTATTGGGTCCCTACCTGTGGAATATCGGCTTTGACGACTTTTTCAGCCTCCCCTTACCGGATGGATGCTCCTTGACGGGTTATGCTGATGACGGTCTTTTATTAATTAATGCTAGTTCGCGGGCATCTTTAGAAAAATTAGCTGAAACGAGTCTTAACATTATCTCGGAATGGGGAAATCGTAACCGTCTCGAATTTGCACCTCATAAAACGTATCAACTTATGCTTAAGGGAAATTTAAAAGTCCCTCCGCGCTTTCGCTTTGATGGAGTTTCAGTTTCAAATAAAATCACAGTCTGCTACTTAGGTTTACTTTTAGACAAAAACTTTAATTTCATTGAACATATGAAGCAGGTAGGAGAAAAAGCCAAAAAGAATTTTTATGCCTTAACTCGAGTATCTGCGGCAACCTGGGGTTTAACCTTTAGAACGTTAAAAATGGTTTATACTGCGACGTACCTGGGTTGTATAACATATGGTTCAGCGGTTTTCGCGGATCGTGTAACAATTGGGGCCGCGCGAAGAAAATTATTGCAAAGTCAGCGTCTTGCCTTGATATTTTTGTGTAAGTCTTACAGAACTGTCAGCACGGAGGCACTCCCTGTGCTGGCTGGCGTAATACCCGTCGATTTGGAGATACAGCGTCGCGCGTCGATGTACTATAGATCAAAAGAAATGACCCCCGCGTTCCTTAAGACACGTGATCGTGACAAAATAAATAGACTATTTAATCCGTTAGATGACGTATTACAGACTCTTCTATCGGAATGGCAGGAAAGGTGGGAGACTTCCGTAAAAGGCCGTCATCTGTATCTGTTCTTTCCCTCTGTGAGAGACAGATTAAAGAAAACCTGGCTAGAGGTCGACCATCAAGTAGCTCAATTTTTAACGGGACACGGAAACTTTAAGGCCAAGTTATTTTATTTCAAGGTTGCACCTTCTCCTTTCTGTGAGTGTTCTACCGCAAATATCAGAGTAGAACAAACAGCTCATCACGTTCTGTGGGAGTGTGATCTTTGGCATGACGAACGCGTAATCATGTTGGATTCTTTACATGTCACTTCGGGCGTAGTTTATTATTCTGATCTCGTAGCAAGCAGAGAGAATTATCAGGCATTTAGAAGGTTTTGCAATACATATTATTGGAATCAAAATAGTAAACAACAGCTCATAGCATTAGGTCCCAATAGTAATGTAACAATAGACCGTGGTGCTCGGCAATCGAGCCTCACTTGATTTGCCATCTCTCTAGGGTATAATGCCTTTTGCTTCAAATTGCTGTTTCTCACGTAGTTGTTAAGGAGGGAAGTCCTTTCAATACTTCCTACTCCGACTATCTTCTTTCTGATTAAATTAGTTGTGAGTTCCAAGACAGCTGTAGTTTTCTTCCCCGGGACGTCAATAAGCTTCATTGCTTATTGTCTATCTGAGGTCGCCGTTGTTGATCCTGGCTACACAGGAGACACAGTGGTGGGAATGTGTGGTGGGCTTGTCCCGATACCCTAAGTGGCATAAGAGGGGGAGCCCGACATACCCCCGCCGCTTCCCCAAGCGGCGGGGCATGCAGTAATGCATTGTCCTGACTATAAACAAAAAAAAATCCTTGCAGTCATACACTTTATGGTGGCTAGGCCCAACATGGCTGATCCTAGATCAAGCACAGTGACCTATAAACACTGATCAGTGTCTCATCTGAATCGTTACCCACACAATATAAAGTGGCAAATGTCATTGGCCGGAAAATGTCATATGCATCATATAACAGATACATAATTATTTGCCTATAAGCCCTTTTCTGGGTAAATGTCCAGGGATTCTGGCAATAATTCTAATATTATAAAAATGATAAAATTTGGCAACAAATGGAAACGAAAGTTACAATTTTCAATCAAAAAGTATAGTGAATTTAATGTGTTTTGTCATATTTAGGGTGATCTAATTAAAATGTATCTGTTTACATTCCTCATTATCATAGAGTATGACTCGATGCCTATGGATGATAGGCTTGAGTTGGTGTATTGGCATGAAGAGTAATGCAATACATTGTATTGTAGTATGTTAAGGTCAAGAGAACTGAGTAAACAGTATACTTAACTGAAACTTGCATTGCAATGTTTGGATTTCAGTTTAATGTAATTTTGAGAATTATGTACATGGGTATTTGTTATTTGTGATACAATGTGTACAAAACAAACGATGTAAACGTTTTATGAAATTACAAACAAACGATTAAAACGTTTGGAATTTAAATACATACATAGTTGTTGTTGTGTGACATATTCTGAAATCAAATTATTATAAAGTTTGGAGGAAATGTTATGGTTATACATATCATTTGTTATTTATGACTTATGATATAAACCTAATTTATCTAATTTGAAACCTAGAATTTGAATAGACAGACTGTTGTTGTTTGTAATTCATAAGCACGGTATAAAGCTAGGATAATTTGAAGCAAATTTTAATTAATTTTATTTGTTTTATAATGATCTTACATTAAAGTTTTCAATTGATAGAGTACTAGTGGAATAGTCCAAAATGAAAATATAATTTCATTAAATTAAATCATTGTTAGCAGTGGAATAGTTTCATCCAGTCTTATGTAATAACTCGCAATAAGGTAACAAATTAAATGTATCTTATATTCAGCTATAACTAACTACTTGTAGTATTAAACTATATCTCTTTATTTTAACTACTTGCTTGGTTCAAGTTATTATAATTCTACATAATTAGATACTTTTGAACTGTGAAACTGCAGTCATTACTGTTTTTATATTTTGCTAACATTGTTTAGATTAACTTCTTAACTTTATTTAATGATATAATATAGTCTACTTAAAAGGAGACGCGAGAATGTTTTGTTTAACTGTCATACTAAAATAAGACCAAATTAATTATGTATTGATTATTATCAGTGGCTATCATTTGGACGTGTCTTGCGAAAGGTTAATTGTTGAAATTAACCTTTCGCAAGACACGTGTTACCTTAATTAGTGTCATTTTTATAATTAAAGGAAAGGTAGACGTCATCATGCGATTATTCTCGCTATATAAAAGGCTCATTGTTGTTCAATTTGCTATTACCAGTTGTATGTATTCTAAACACTGTAACAATATTAAAATAAATTAATGAAAAAATGAATAAAAAATAATAACAATAATAATGGAAAAAAGGCCGTAACTGGGTTTCTTTCGCCATTTCTTTTCCCTAGTGGTCAATTTGCTTTGCTTCCGAAATGGTGGTAGTTTATAAAGTAGCTTATTTATTTTATATTTAATTTTGTAAAAGGTAGATGTGCCATACTACGATTATAGTTGTGACGAATAAATAAATGCAATGCAAAGTTACGCACGCGCCGCGGCTGGGTGGCGCCATCAGGCAAACACTTTGCCCGGGGCTAGCTACGGGGACGGACGCGTGCGGAACGGGGCATTGGAATATAGCAAACATTATTGTGTTTTATTACGAACCAAACAGTGGACATCACATTACCTACCCACCCAAGTCACTCAAAAAATATAATTGGATCAAATAACCAAATGTTTCAAAGGGAAACCTGTCAATTCCAATTTGGATCATGTGCCATACTACGATTATACTCGCGCCGAGTCCTCTAGATTAGTATAATGCCTGTTATATACATGTAGTAACGCATACGTACCACCACTCTGCACTTAGTTGAGATTTACCCCCATATTGTTTGTTTTTTTTTTTGTGCGGGTAGCCTTGCTTTACCTCTTAGTTCACGCCGCGTCCGTTCCTCATTCGCATTTTAGTGCTCAACCACTCAACACGTTTCACTTCTAAAAATTCTCTTCGTTTATTTTTATTACAATAAATTTATTAAATATGCCGAAACGTAAGCGTTCTAAAGAAGAAAATACCGAACGGCTAAAAAGAAAAATTAGAAAACTACAATATAAATTAAATATGCAAAGTGATAACTCTGACACTACTTCTGATTCGGAAGAAGTTAGACCTTTCGAGGATTACGGAGCAGGTATTTACTCATTATGATTACGTATTAGACGTAATATATTAATTTGCAACCTGAGCAGTCATTGGGGCTGTCTCGACGCAAAATAAAACTGGTTGGCGTTCCTTCCGCTGGGGATTGTAACCTAACCATGTTTACAATAATTAATATTTTGGTATTTACCAACTCATTGTTATTATGTATTGACATAATATATTCTATTTGCAACCTGAGCAGTCATTGGGGCTGTCTCGACGCAAAATAAAACTGGTTGGCGTTCCTTCCGTTGGGGATTGTAACCTAACCATGTTTACAATAATTAATATTTTGGTATTTATCAACCCATTGATATTATGTATTGACATAATAATATATATTTTATTTGTAACCTGAGCAGTCATTGGGACTGTGTCGACGCAAAATAAAACTGGTATGCTGACAATTATTGCATTCCTAGGAATATAATATTCTATGTATTCTTTATTGCACATAAATTTTAAAAACGATTACAGTAATAAATACAGTGTACAAAAGTGAGCTTATCTCTTTAAGAGATTTCTTACAGCCTACCCTACCGGGTACGATATTTAAACAATACATATTATTGAATACCTTTTTAATACGCATAGGGCGTAACAATAATTTTCAGACAGTAGCTTTATATCCAAGTGATTATATTTTAGAAATACACGCTGGCTGATATAATACAATATTTATTTAATGGACCAAAATAAATGTAACAATAAAATAGTACATAGTGTCAAGAAAGTATAATGATAATACAAAGGTGATGATCAAATGTTAATCATCTCTCCAGCAAGCTTGCCTCGGCCCAAATCCCGACCGCAGTCGCTACAGACGGTTTCTAGAACCGCATCTATAACAGCCACGCAGGACGTATGGGCAGGCACCTCCAAATCCGCAAGCGCTTCGGAGCCGCGATCTTGCAGCACCACATCAGAGCACACACTATCACCAACCGCCGCCCGCGCACTCATTGAAGAGGTCACCGCATCAGAATTACCAGCGCCGTCGGCATTAAACACAGAGAAGTACGGAGGACGATTATCTCACTTCATTGAACAGTGGTATCGTATTACCAATGATAGTACTGTTTTATCTTGGATAGAGGGTTATAAGTTAACATTTACACAGCCAGTTTTTCAAATGTCTCCACCGCCGACATTACGATACTCAATAACTGAGAAGCCTCACTTCGAGGAGGCAATAGATAATCTATTAAAAATTGGCGCCATTTCACAGTGCAACCCAACAGACGATCAGTTTATTTCGAGTATTTTTTTGGTGCCAAAGCCAAATGGTAAAAAACGATTTATATTAAATTTAAAAAATTTTAACAAATTTATTAAGGCTGATCATTTTAAATTAGAGGATTTGAGAACTGCCATTAAATTAATAACTAGTGATTGCTATATGACTACCATTGATCTTAAAGATGCGTATTTCTTAGTTAAAATACATAAAGAATCTAGAAAATATCTACGTTTCAAATATGAAGACAAATTATACGAGTTTAATGTGTTACCATTTGGCCTTAACACTGCACCATACGTTTTCACTAAAATAACTAAACCAATAGCTAGACTGTTACGTTCTGCCGGTTTACTTTCAACATTGTACTTAGATGATTGGCTTTTGATTGGTAGGACTTATGAGGAATGCTTAGTTAATGTAAATTTAACCAAGAGTCTGCTTATTTCTCTTGGTTTTCTTTTAAATGAAGAAAAGTGCAATTTACAACCATCAACGACTTGCAAATTTTTAGGCATGATTATAGATTCTCATTACTTTTCAATCAGTTTACCAGACGATAAAAGACAGAGCATCAAAACACAGTTAAAACATATCCTAAAATTAAAACAATGTAAAATTAAATTATTTGCAAAACTATTAGGGTCATTGGTGTCTGCTTGTCCAGCCATCGAATATGGCTGGTTACACACCAAAGCGATGGAAAGGTGTAAATATTTAAACCTAAAAGATCACGATGATTATAATCGTCTTATGAATATACCTACCTCTCTTCATTCTGATATGAATTGGTGGCTAGTCAATATTCAACATTCGATATATCGTATCAGATATGATGACTACTGTATCGAAATTTTTTCGGATGCCTCAACTACGGGGTGGGGGGCAGCGTGCAAGACAGAGCGGGCCAGTGGTAAAAAGCATATCAACTATCTAGAGCTCCTAGCTGCTTTCTTGGCTCTTAAAGTCTTTGCGAGAGACTTATCGAATTGCCAGATTTTATTACGAGTGGATAACTCCACTGCAATAGCTTACATTAATAAAATGGGTGGAGTTCAATATCCGCACCTCACCCAAATAACTAGAGAAATCTGGGATTGGTGTGAAAACAAAAGGAAATTTGTATTCGCATCATATGTTAAGTCTTGTGACAATTATATTGCTGACTATGAGTCCAGGAGATGTCATCCTGACATTGAATGGGAGCTCTCAGATTGGGCTTTTGAGAGGTTATGTTCCACTTTTGGAAACCCAGACATTGATTTATTCGCAAGTCACATTAACAAAAAATGCAGCACTTACATCTCATGGCACAAGGACCCCGATGCTCTAGCAGTAGATTCGTTTACAGTGTCCTGGTCTCAATTAAATTTTTATGCTTTTCCACCATTTTCGGTAATATTAAAGACCTTGAGAAAGATTATTTCTGATAAGGCTCGGGGGATTATGGTTGTACCTCTCTGGCCGACGCAGCCATGGTATCCCGTGTTTAGATCCCTTCTTGTCTCTAAAACAGTAACATTTAAAAGTAATAGCAATGCCTTTCTATCCCATTCCAGCCCTCGCCAGATTCACAAAACCATTACCCTGGTGGCAGGAAAGTTATACGGCGAGCGCAATTAGGGCGAAGCCTACCATCCATGTCCTTGGATATAATGTTGGAGTCACTGTCCCCTAACTCTTTCAAACAGTATACACTGTTGCGATAATTAATTGATTTTCATTTCCTTATAATTAAATTCTATTGCAGTAAATAAATGCAGGTGTTGTGTTTATGTTATGTCAAAGTACAAAATTAGAGATTAAATACGATAAAATCATGACTGTTTTTTCTTCATTGCTGTTATTACCGACTAAGCTCTCAATATCTACATGTATATAACAGGCATTATACTAATCTAGAGGACTCGGCGCGAGTATAATTGATGATTAAACGAACTTACCTGGAAGTGAAGTTCTATCATAATTATACGAGCGCCGAGTCCGAAGAGATTAGTATATCCCACCCGCCCGATGTGACCTAATAGTCCCCTACTTTTTACCGGTAAAACATCAATGAAGTATTTGTTTAGGCTTCCATACTCTAAACTAAATGAGGAACGGACGCGGCGTGAACTAAGAGGTAAAGCAAGGCTACCCGCACAAAAAAAAAAAACAAACAATATGGGGGTAAATCTCAACTAAGTGCAGAGTGGTGGTACGTATGCGTTACTACATGTATATAACAGGCATTATACTAATCTCTTCGGACTCGGCGCTCGTATAATTATGATAGAACTTCACTTCCAGGTAAGTTCGTTTAATCATCAATTATAGTTGTGACGAATAAATAAATGCAATGCAAAGTTACGCACGCGCCACCGCTGGGTGGCGCCGTCGGGCAAACACTTTTGCCCAGCGGCTGCTACGGGACGGACGCGTGCGGAACGGGGCATTGGAATATAGCAAACATTATTGTGTTTTATTACGAACCAAACAGTGGACATCACAGTGGCGACGAGGATGGGATAGGTAAGAGAATATTGTCCACACATTAATAAAAAACATAGGAGAAAATAGTTATCTATTTGACCTTAATGTTCTTATGCAATAGTAGACATTTTGCAGTAAAAGAACCTACAAAGTGTATGAATATATAAATAATACTGGATATTTGTGTATTCGTCATTAATTAAATCATAAATTTCTTTCAATCAAAATTTATCAACGCTAAATTTAAATCTAGTTAGTCACGAGTAATGGCCATGCACCTCCTTTGCATAATAATTATGATATGCGCCGGGTGGTCGAACGCAGTGCATTTTACTTCTACCTACTTATTTACACTTTGTTGAAATATCGGTAAAATTTCAAATTTTACGTTCTCTAAGAGGTTTAAGATATTTATTTCTCATAAAAATTGCAATGTTAATTACTTATACGAGAAAACAATTTATGTACACAAAGTAGTCTTAACAATAATGTATGTAGTCGATCGACGGGTGTCGTTGATAGACGTATCAATAACTGACGAATGGTTAGTATAACGATTAGACTAACTAGTATGGTAGATAGATAGAAACTCCATACGAACGTCAAAAATAAAAAATAAAAAAATAATAAAAGAAATAAAAAAAAAATATATCAATCAATTTGAAACGATTTCAAATCACTACATTGCAATGCAATAAAGCACCTAAAGGTAAGCCAATCTGATTCAAACACAATCATTGAAATTGAATATCAATCAATTTCTATATACTGGTCAAATTGTAAGCGATCAATACAAGTATTTACGAAATTCTATGAGTAAATGGGGTAGGTAATCTAAAAGCAGATCACGAAATACTAATCGCACATTTTAATAATGGGTATCCTAAGTTATTAAATTTTTAATATATTTTAAAAGTTACTCATTTCAAAGGTTCATGCAGGGTGTGCCATACTACGATTATAGATGTGACGTATAAATAAATGCAATGCAAAGTTACGCACGCGCCTCGCTAGGTGGCGAGTCGGGGCGAGCACTTTTGCCCAGGCTTAGCTACGGGACGGACGCGTGCGGAACGGGGCATTGGAATATAGCAAACGTTATTGTGTTTTATTACGAACCAAACAGTGGACATCACAGTGGCGACGAGGATGGGATAGGTAAGAGAATATTGTCCACACATTAATAAAAAACATAGGAGGAAATAGTTATCTATTTGACCTTAATGTTCTTATGCAATAGTAGACATTTTGCAGTAAAAGAACCTACAAAGTGTATGAATATATAAATAATACTGGATATTTGTGTATTCGTCATTAATTAAATCATAAATTTCTTTCAATCAAAATTTATCAACGCTAAATTTAAATCTAGTTAGTAACGAGTAATGGCCATGCACCTCCTTTGCATAATAATTATGATATGCGCCGGGTGGTCGAACGCAGTGCATTTTACTTCTACCTACTTTTATTTACACTTTGTTGAAATATCGGTAAAATTTCAAATTTTACGTTCTCTAAGAGGTTTAAGATATTTATTTCTCATAAAAATTGCAATGTTAATTACTTATACGAGAAAACAATTTATGTACACAAAGTAGTCTTAACAATAATATATGTAGTCGATCGACGTGTGTCGTTGATAGACGTATTGTCATGATTTTATTTCAAGAAGACAGGATGTTTAGACTTATTTTATTAAATATGATTGTATTTACAATTATTCCGGTTGTATTGTCCCATTATTGTCGATATGTACTACATTATTTAAATTATATTACGGGTTGGTGGCGCCATCTCTTGATCGCGCCAATCAAAGCTAATGCAGCCAATCAGAATCTTTCCCGCGCCGTATTATCTAGCGCCATCTCTTGATCGCGAGAATCAACGCTAATGCAGCCAATCAAAATCTTTCCCGCGCTGCATTATCGTTGCGGAGAGGGGATTGGAAAGAGAAACAGAGTTGGCAGAGAAAACGCGAGGCATTCCTATTACCGCATCAAGGGAGGAAACTTGTAAGGGAACCAATCTTCACAATCAGAAGTGTCCTATAAAGTTACCCACCCACAAAGTGAATCCTGAAAAAAAAATTATCGTAAGTACAACATAGTTTTATTTCTTACCTTGCTTATATTGTCAATAATTTGTGTTCAAACTACTGAAATTTTTTCATGTAATTTAAACGTAGGTTATAAATTCTTGCAAAATACCTACCTACATTGTTTTATATTTTATATCATTAAGCAATGCTATTTAAACTTTAAAAAAGAAATGACGGTAGGTACTGATAATGCATTGAAACGTAATTTAAATTTAAAGATTTATTTACTCGCACGTTGGGTTTTGTGATAGTGTATTATGGTAAACGATGGCGATAGATGGACATATAGACGATGGCCCAATAACTATCATAGCTGTCAACTTTCAGTTGTCCATCTAAACCCATATTGTACCTATGCTAAATGTGGACCGAGTGGGTCGCTGCTACTTTAAGTCTACCTACTCCCTCGGGAATTTTAGGCATGCGTGAGACTACGTTATGCTATGCATGTTTAAGTTATTTTTGATAGTTGTCATATATTAGTGTATTATCAAAAATTTATAGAATGATGTGAGCGTGCATCGAGAGAAAATATTTGGATATTTTAGACGCGAGCGAGCGTTAGTTTTCTAATGATGCGAGCGTGCATTGAGACCCAGACCATTATTATATTTGATGTTTGTGGACGCGAGTGAGCGACACTTATGTAAGATGTGAGCGTGCATCGAGAGAAAATATTTTGATATTTTAGACGCGAGCGAGCGTTAGTTTTAAAATGATGCGAGCGTGCATCGAGACCATTATCATATTTGATGGTTGTGGACGCGAGCGAGCGACACTTCTGTAAGATGTGAGCGTGCATCAAGAGAAAATATTTTGATATTTTAGACGCGAGCGTGCGTTAGTTTTCAAATGATGCGAGCGTGCATTGAGACCATTATTATATTTGATATTTTAGACGCGAGCAAGCGTCAGTTATGTAAAATGTGAGCGTGGTGTATTGAGAGCATATTTAGTATTTTTAGTTGTGTGCAAGCATAAAGCAATGTGTAGAATGATATGAGTATGCATCAGGTGTATAAATTTGGTTTTGATAGACGTATGGGAGCGTCGTCATCAGTTAAAGTCATATAGTCATTATTATTGGAATAATAATATTATGCACTGTTTAGACGTTAAATGTTACTATTTCAAAATAATCCAGTTTAGCGCTATTATTTTTTATGAGTATGAACATGATTGTCAATTATGTATCTAAGTTTTAGTCAGACTATTAATTAGATCGAAATTGATATTAAGTAGAAGTCAGTTTATAATTTAAAGTCTATTCCAATAATAAAAGTTTTTGTTTAATAATTTATAGTTACAACAAAGATATAAAACTAAATTCACTGGATATACTAGGCGTTGTCATTTGTTTACGTTAATATAAGAGATTAACGAAAAGCTTAATAATTTATACTTAACTATGTATAATTCGTATTAAATTATGAATTTAAATAGTATGGTTAATTATTTATTTTTATTTATCTTCTACATACATAATTGATTGAATATTAATATTTTTCTTTCATATAATTTAATGGTATAAATTTGATTCGAACACTATTACCTAATTGTCGGTATTTTGTTAGAAGCTAGTACCTACATTCCGTGCATTATAGACAACATTCTGAATGTAGCAAGCTGCGTCTTATTATCTTTGTTATTATTTTTCTTTTCTTTTTCTCTCTGCTTATTTATTACTACAAGACTTCAAGTACATAATAAATGATAGAAATCTTAACCAAAATTTAATTCATTGTTATAGACCATGTCCGAGTCAAATGAATCAAGCCAAAACAGTAGCACAAGAGGACTAAGAGTATCGCTGAGAAGAAATCGTTTGATAAGCTCTTCAAGTGACAGCAGTGAGGATGAAATTCCTGCAATATCTAGAAAACGTCGCAGCACCAGCGATAACAACCAAAATGCAGCTAAGCGCCGTAGATGCGCGAACGATGTCGTCGAAGACTTAGTAAATGCGCTTAATGCCAATGCGCTTAATGCCAAAAATAAAACATTCATCAACTCCCATCAGTTGGTAAATGCAATACCAGAATTTAATCCAGAAAACAAGAATCAAAATATAGAAATTTGGTTACACAAAGTTAACGAATACGCACAAATTTACAATTGGGAAGATCGACAAATATCACATTTTGCAACGCAAAAATTGATGGGTGTGGCAAAGAGCTGGCTCCATTCTCTGCCTAGTCTAGACTATACTTGGCCAGAATGGCAAATAAAATTACGTCGTGCCTTCCCAGTGGATGACAACTTTGCGATAATGCTGGAAGAAATGTTCGCTAGAAAATCAAAGCCAGATGAAAGCTTAAGAATCTATTTTTACGATAAACTGATGTTACTCAATCGATGCGATATCACTGGCAAGAAAGCAGTCGACTGTTTAATTCACGGCATTACAAATGTGTCCCTGCGAAACAGTGCTCAAGCATTGAAATGCCAAGAACCTGAAGATTTATTGCAATATTTGGTAATTCAACAGCCGCAGTCTTCTTCGTTCTCTCAATCTCAGAAGAAAAGAGGTTACACTGAGGATATGGACAGTATGGTGTATCGTAACAGGATTCGCTGCTACTTTTGTGGTATGGACGGCCATACGGCCAATAAATGTTTCAAGAAAATGAAGAAGGAGAAAATTACGAATACTGTAGACGTTATTAAGTGTTTTAATTGTAAAGAGGAGGGGCACCGATTTAATCAATGTCCAAAGGTATTGCTAAAATGTAGCATTTGTCGTAAAATAGGCCACGACAGAGATTGCGATCAGTTCCCTTCCTCTACTCCTAGGAATACGAAGATTGAGAAGGTGCTAAATATTAATAGTACAAACACAAATGAAAAATTTAACAAAGATGTAATTATCAACAAATATAATTTGAGAGCTTACATTGACTTTGGCAGTGACTGTACCCTAATTAAGAAATCAGTTGCAGATAAGCTAAATTTATCAAAAATCCTTGACAAACTACCATTAATTCGCGGTTTCGGGAATTCCTTTATTTCACCTCTTTACAAATCCCAGGTATCTGTCACTATTGATGACATTACTGACTGCATAGAAGCATATGTAGTCGATGACAAATATTTACACATGCCTATACAAATTGGTCAAAATTTTACAGAAAATCCCAACATAACAGTCTTAAAAGACAGTAGTAAATTAATTTTCATTAGCAGTCCGATTACTGATACTGAATCGGATCCTACTTCAATAAAGTTAATTAGTAGCAATGATATATCATTAACAGGCTCTCATTTATTGCCAGTGCATAATGATTGTCCATTTAATGGTAGTGTCTATGTTGAAGCGCAGATTAGGAACATGCCAGGAAATGAGTATCGTATTCACCAAGGCATATATAGAATAGTAGACGGAAAGGGTTCTATTTTAGTGTCGAATTGTTCACATACACCAAGCACAATACAAATTAATACAACATTGGCCCGTGCAATTTTGTTTAAAGAAGTAAATATTTTGAATGTAAACAAAATTGATATAGATTCTGTGAATACTCGTACTCCCCTAAATAAAGCTGACATTAAAGTTGGACCAGAGGTAGACGAAGCAAATTTAAGTAATTTGTACAACTTATTGCAGAAATACCGAGACTGTTTTGCTTGTTCTTTAGATGAAATAGGTTGTGCACCCAAAAACTTCGAAATGAAGATAGAATTGAATGATAAAAAACCAATTGTTTACAGACCTTACAGATTATCTAACGTAGAACGGTCCAAAGTAAGAGACATGATTTCTGAACTTATTGAAAATAATATTATTCGTGAATCTAACTCAGACTATGCTAGCCCTATACTAATAGTAAAAAAAAAAACAGGGGAGCAGCGACTTTGCATTGACTTTCGAGCTTTAAATTCTAAAACAGTGAAAAATAGATATCCGCTCCCACTTATTGAAGATCAAATAGCAAATCTAAGTGGTAACAAGTTTTTCACAACCTTAGACATGGCATCAGGCTATTACCAAGTCCCTCTTTCAGAAGACAGCAAGCACCTTACCGCGTTTGTTACCCCAGATGGTCATTATGAGTTTAACCGTGTGCCGTTTGGTCTAGCAAATGCACCTGCAGTTTTTCAAAAATTAATAAATCAGATGTTAGGTACTAGTAGATTCGACAGCGTCTTAGCATACATGGACGACCTACTTATCCCAACTGAAACCATACGTGAGGGTTTTGAAAAGCTTGAGAACGTCCTAAAATTAATTAGAGAATATGGGCTAACCCTAAAATTGACTAAGTGTCACTTCTTTTCGTCAAATATAGAGTATTTAGGTTATGATGTGTCAGCAGAGGGTATCAAACCGAGCCAACGTAAAACGTTAGCTATTGAAAAATTCCCAACTCCCACCAATATACATGAAACCAGACAATTCTTAGGATTAGCCAGTTACTTTAGAAAGTTTGTAAAGGGTTTTGGAGAAATAGCGCGACCACTAACACGTTTACTACAAAAGAATGTAGAATGGTGTTGGACTGAAACTGAAGGAAAAGCAGTGGCAACTCTGAAGGAAATATTATGTAATCGCCCTGTTTTGGCATTGTACAACCCTAAGCTTAAGACAGAACTGCACACCGATGCAAGCTCTGCCGGAATAGGAGGAATTCTCATGCAGTGGCAAGAGAATCCTAGCGTCCTTAAACCCGTAGCTTATTTTAGTAGACAAACTTCCCCGGAGGAAAGATTTTATCATTCGTATGAACTCGAAACATTAGCTGTAGTATGTTCATTAAAAAAATTCAGAGCGTATCTATTAGGAACGCCTTTCAAAATACTGACGGACTGTAAAGCTTTACGTTTAACGCTTAATAAGAAAGATTTAATACCAAGAATAGCTAGGTGGCTCTTACAGATGGAAGAATACGAATTTGAAATGGAATATCGTTCTGGTGATCGTATGGCTCACGTTGATGCCTTGAGCAGGAACCCTGTAGATAGTTATAATGAGGACTGCCTGCCTGAAAATGTAATATCAGTCCTCCACATACAAACAACGGACTGGTTAGTCACTCTTCAACTGGGTGATCCCGAAGTAAGTAGAATTGCTAAAATATTAAAACCAGATATTGATGACGAGTTTAAAGATCTAAAAAAACACTATACTATTAAGAACAACGTACTGTACAGAAAAATTAATGGCGAGACTGACAATTTACGTCTGGTAATACCTAAAGGCGCAAGATGGCAAATTTGTCGTTTAAACCATGATGAAATGGGTCATTTTGGAATCAAAAAAACTTTAGAACTGCTTCAGAGTAAATATTGGTTTCCGAAGATGTCACATTTCGTAAAAAAATATGTAGGTGCATGTCTAGAGTGCGCCTTTAATAAAGACAACACATCCACCAAGCAAGGCTACTTATACCCTATAGAAAAAATAAAGATCCCATTTCAGACAATTCACATTGATCACGTAGGTCCTTTTATAAGAAGCAAACGTGGTAACACTCACATACTTACGGTTGTTGACGGGTTTTCAAAATATGTTTTCGTAAGGCCTGTTCGAGACACTAAAAGCGTTACAGCTATAAAAACTTTACAAGCTATTTTCCAAGACTTCGGTACGCCAGAGCGAATAATTTCTGATAGAGGCACAGCTTTTACATCAGGGCAGTTTAAACAATTCTGCAGAGATAAGAACATAAAACATATTTTAAATGCCGTAGCATGTCCTCGGGCTAATGGACAAGTAGAACGATTTAACCAAACAGTTCTCAATGCAGTATCTACACAAAATTCGGAAAAATAATGAAAAGGACTGGGATTTAGTGACTAGTAAAGTACAATTTGGAATAAATAGTACTATTAATTCAACAACTGGTAAAAGTCCTTGCGAAGTTTTATTTGGTACTCGATTAAGAAGTGATTCCGATGGTATTTTCCGGGAACATTTAAACAATATTACTGATAATATTAAAGACATAGGTGAAGTGAGAAATGAAGTAAAAAAGAATATCGATGAAAAACAAATACAAATGAAAGAAAAACACGATTCGAAAGTAACACCCGCCAAACAATACAAAGTTAACGATTTAGTTAAGCTAACTAAAGTTTCATTTAATGAAAATCCTGGACAAAGTAAAAAATTACTACCTAAGTTTGTAGGGCCATATAAAGTCAGTAAAGTCATCGGTAATGATAGATACGAGTTAGCGGGCATACCAGGTTTTACTAAAATAAAAAGATCATCTACAGTCGTCTCGGCAGATCGACTGAGGCCATGGATCCATGTAAAAGCTCTGAATATAGTTAGTAGTGATGAAAGTACCGCCGAATCAGATTCCTCTTAAACTCAATTCCTCTTAAGCTCAATGTATATTGTACTGTTGTATTGTATTATTATAAAACCGAATGTCATGATTGTAGCGACGGATATTGTACCTATCTATGTATAAAATTACAAAGATAAATAGATACTAACCTAAAATATAGTCAATAAAATGTTTGTTAATGTAAATTAATTAGTGGGATTAAATAAAAATATAATGATCAGAACACAAGTATTTCCTTTCATACACTATTCAACCCTATTATTTATAACGTGCGTCGGAGTCTGCACGTTGTCCGATGGCCGAATGTCATGATTTTATTTCAAGAAGACAGGATGTTTAGACTTATTTTATTAAATATGATTGTATTTACAATTATTCCGGTTGTATTGTCCCATTATTGTCGATATGTACTACATTATTTAAATTATATTACGGGTTGGTGGCGCCATCTCTTGATCGCGCCAATCAAAGCTAATGCAGCCAATCAGAATCTTTCCCGCGCCGTATTATCTAGCGCCATCTCTTGATCGCGAGAATCAACGCTAATGCAGCCAATCAAAATCTTTCCCGCGCTGCATTATCGTTGCGGAGAGGGGATTGGAAAGAGAAACAGAGTTGGCAGAGAAAACGCGAGGCATTCCTATTACCGCATCAAGGGAGGAAACTTGTAAGGGAACCAATCTTCACAGTATCAATAACTGACGAATGGTTAGTATAACGAATAGACTAACCAGTATGGTAGATAGATAGAAACTCCATACTAGCAATGCAATAAAGCACCTAAAGGCAAGCCAATCTGATTCAAACACAATCATTGAAATTGACTGGAAATCCTGTGCTAAGTATACTGGAACAGAATACAGTCGGAATATAATAGTGGCAAAAAATTAGCACACAAAAAGTTCATCAACGTATCGCAAGGGTATATCAAGTTGTTGTTTATCAAGTAGGTATTTTTGAATTTTGTTCTAAAAGTAATTTTGCTATGAAGTAATCGCAAAGGAGGGGGTATGTTGTTCCAACATTTTGTGGCTTGATAACGAAAACTACCTCTGAAAGCTGTTGTTTTGTGCGAGTGTACCGCCAATAAAAATCGATTCGGTCGCGTACTATAAAAAGAATGTGAAAGAGGAAATTTAAGCTTAGAATATAGGTATTGTGGCCGTTTAAATTTTAGAAGGTCAAATAATAAGCAAGCAAGATGCAGTTTTCTGCGCGAATTCATGTTTAAAATGGCAGCGCTGTTTAAATATGGTGTAATGTGTGAGCGAGGTGGAATGTGGTACCTACATGAATACCAAATTAAGATCACACTGACCATGGATAAATAAATTATTTCTATGGTCGATCCTTGGTCGATACAATTTACGTACGGTCAGGAGCAGGTCGACCTTTACATATTGGACTTTGTACCGTTCTTAAGTTCTATATCATAAGAGCCAAAATTGTACATGCACAATGAAATTAAATATCAATCAAGTTCTATATACTGGTCAAATTGTAGGCGATCAGTACAAGTATGTACGAAATTCTATGAGTAAACGGGGTAGGTAATCTAAAAGCAGATCACGAAATACTAATCGCACATTTTAATAATGGGTATCCTAAGTTATTAAATTTTTTATATATTTTATAAGTTACTCATTTCAAAGGTTCATGCAGGGTATATTTAGGACCTAAATCTATAGTAGTGTATTAGGGTCTTCCTAAATTAATACACTATCTCAATATCAATGTTAAATAAAAAAATAAGGGAATGAAATTAGATGATGATTATTATACTTACTCTGAATAATTATTATTTCTTATTATAGTAGATACCTACCTACAGTACCTACCCTCACATTTCACATACGATTGCGAACATATTTTACATTGTGACCATAATACGTTGCAAATACATTTATTACCTACCCACCCAAGTCACTCAAAAAATATATTTTTTTTTATTTTTTATAAAGGGACAATTCATACAGATTGAGCTAGCCCCAAAGTAAGTTCGAAACTTGTGTTATGGGATACTAACTCAACGATATTATATTTTATAACAAATACATATATAGATAAACATCCAAGACCCGAGGCCAATCAGAAAAAGTTCGTTTTTCATCATGACCCGACCGGGGATCGAACCCGGGACCTCCTGGGTGGCGGTCTGGCGTGGTAACCATTACGCCACGGTGGTCGTCAAAAAATTGGATCAAATAACCAAATGTTTCAAAGGGAAACCTGTCAATTCCAATTTGGATCACATTAAATTGTGGAGCACCATGAAATTGGAGCTGAAGCACCATTAAATTGGAGCAACGATGAGTCGATGAAAATCGAATGGTACCTAAATTGCCTATATCATGAAAATGATATCAATCTATATCAACGGGAAACCCGTCAATTCAATTTGGAACACATTAAATTGTGGAGCACCATTAAATTGGAGCAATGATGAGTCGATGAAAATCGAATGGTACCTAAATTGTCTATATCATGAAAATGATATCAAAAAATGATCTTGTATTGACAAGATCAAGAGGTGGTTCGGTGAAAACCGGGAAAAAAATTGTCTATATCATGAAAATGATAAAAAAAAAAAAAAAATGATCTTGTATTGACAAGATCAAGAGGTGGTTCGGTGAAAACCGGGAAAAAATTGTCTATATCATGAAAATGATATCAAAAAAAAAATGATCTTGTATTGACAAGATCAAGAGGTGGTTCGGTGAAAACCGGAAAAAAAATAAAATAAAAATATCTATATCATTGAAAATGATATCAAAAAATGATCTTGTATTGACAACCGGAATATATATTATATTTTTGAGTGACTTGGTGAAAAAAAAAAAAAAAAAAACAAATACCAGTGGTAGTTTGTAAAAAAAAAAAAAAAAAAAAATAATAATAAAAAATAAAAAAATAAAAAAATAAAATAAAAAAAAACAACCCATTCCACTTTAGAATTGTGTGGAACGTTCTACTTATCCAAATTAGCTATATAGTTTATGACCACAATTTATAATTTATGAATTAACAAAATCTTCTTTTCTCTTCTTTTCTCAAAATGGATCAAAACCCCATCAAACTAGTGATGCAACGATTAGGATTCGGATCAATCGTAATCGCCGATTATCAGCATTTTTACGATTAATCCTAGGGTTCTAATCCCTTTGTCTTTGCCATCGAACAAAAAATTCAAACTCGCAAAAGAGAACCCTAATAATTTGCAAATGCTGTGTTTTTAAACAAAAACTTATCTGTTATTAATTTTGAATATTAATATTATCACTACATAGTATAAAACAAAGTCGCTTTCTCTGTCCCTATGTCCCTATGTCCCTATGTCCCTTTGTATGCTTAAATCTTTAAAACTACGCAACGGATTTTGATGCGGTTTTTTTTAATTGATAGAGTGATTCAAGGGGAAGGTTTAAAAGTATCATACATTCCAAAATTCCCACGGGAAAGCGGGATATACGCAAACGAAGTTGCGCGGGTTTCGCTAGTAACCAATAAATAGAGTCATATTATGAGCCATTATGAGGTACTTCAAGTCAGTTAGCATTTCCTTTCCTCAATAATCCTAATCTTAATCCGAATCCCCAAAATAGGAATCGGTGCATCACTAATACAAACACGAACACGATATATATCGTTCTCGTGTCTCACATCGACTCATGCAAGTCGCGAACTCCATCTCAGGTACTGACTGGTATTATATTAATACAAAGCAGAATCCAGCAAACTTGATGAATCTAGGTGTCATGCCTCAATCCTTGCAGTCATACACTTTATGGTGGCTAGGCCCAACATGGCTGATCCTAGATCAAGCACAGTGACCTATAAACACTGATCAGTGTCTTGAGTTTAACCAGACATCTGAATCCTTACCCACACAATATAAAGTGGCAAATGTCATTGGCCGGAAAATGTCATATGCATATAACAGATACATAATTATTTGCCTATAAGCCCTTTTCTGGGTAAATGTCCAGGGATTCTGGCAATAATTCTAATATTATAAAAATGATAAAATATGGGAACAAATGGAAACGAAAGTTACAATTTTCAATCAAAAAGTATAGTGAATTTAATGTGTTTTTGTCATATTTAGGTTGATCTAATTAAAATGTATCTGTTTACATTCCCCATTATCATAGAGTATGACTCGATGCCTATGGATGATAGGCTTGAGTTGGTGTATTGGCATGAAGAGTAATGCAATACATTGTATTGTAGTATGTTAAGATCAAGAGAACTAAGTAAACAGTATACTTAACTGAAACTTGCATTGCAATGTTTGAATTTCAGTTTAATGTAATTTTGAGAATTATATACATATATAGGTATTTGTTATTTGTGATACAACGTGTACAAAACAAACGATGTAAACGTTTGGAACTTAAACCATTTTATGAAATTACAAAACAAACGATTACAACGTTTGGAGTTTAAATACATACATAGTTGTTGTTGTGTGACATATGATGAAATCAAATTATTATAAAGTTTGGAGGAAATGTTATGGTTATACATATCATTTGTTATTTATGATTTATGATATGAACCTAATTTATCTAGTTTGAAACCTAGCATTTGAATAGACAGACTGTTGTTGTTTGTAATTCATAAGCACGGTATAAAGCTAGGATAATTTGAAGCAAATTTTAATTAATTTTATTTGTTTTATAATGATCTTACATTAAAATTTTCAATTGATAGAGTACTAGGGAATAGTCCAAAATGAAAATATAATTTCATTAAATGAAATCATTGTTAGCAGTGGAATAGTTTCATCCAGTCTTATGTAATAACTCGCTATAAGGTAACAAATTAAATGTATCCTATATTCAGCTATAACTAACTACTTGTAGTATTAAACTATATCTCTTTATTTTAACTAACAAGTTGCTTGGTTCAAGTTATTATAATTCTTTATAATTAGATACTTTTGAACTGTGAAACTGCAGTCATTACTGTTTTTATATTTTGCTAACATTGTTTAGATTAACTTCTTAACTTTATTTAATGATATAATATAGTCTACTTAAAAGGAGACACGAGAATGTTTTGTTTAACTGTCATACTAAAATAAGGCCAAATTAATTATGTATGTATGATTATTATCAGTGGCTATCATTTGGACGTGTCTTGCGAAAGGTTAATTGTTACCTTAATTAGTGTCATTTTTATAATTAAAGGAAAGGTAGACGTCATCATGCGATTATTCTCGCTATATAAAAGGCTCATTGTTGTTCAATTTGCCATTACCAGTTGTATGTATTCTAAACACTGTAACAATATTAAAATAATTTAATGAAAAAATAAATAAAAAATAGATAGATAGATAGATAGAATATACTTTATTTGTAATACACATCCAACAGTACAAAGAAAAGTTACATTTAAATCTTACATACTAGTGTATTAGCAACAAGGCGGCCTTATTTCTAAAAGCAATCTTTTCAAGGCAACCTTAGGGTAACGAATTAAAGAAAGAAACGGGCAGGGCAAGCAAAACAAGAATCTTATTAACAAAATTTGCAACGTAATAAGTACATAAATCAATAAAACTGAACTAATTTTGAATAATAATACTTACATAAGAATACACAAATCATACATACATACATATATATATCTCATACATAATATAAATATAATTTATATACATAAATACATACACATACCTACACATATATACATATATATATATCATAAACATATGATAAATAAATAAAGTAATGTCGTAGTAGGTCTTAAAGAAAAGGAAGAAAACATTTGCTTACTGTGAAAGAAAATGATTTTTTACAAGTTTTTTAAAAATTAAAATAGATTTGGAAGTTCTGATAGCTACAGGAAGATTATTCCACAGTCTGATGGCCTGTATAGTAAAAGATAGGTCAAGGAATTTAGAAGAGTGGACAGGAATGAGAAGAGTGAGGGTTTCCGAGGAACGAAGAGATAAAGCATGAGAAGAAGATGTGAAAGTAAAGTTTTCTTTGAGATAGGAAGGAGCTTGAGGACTATAGAGAATAGTATATAGATAGGTTAAAATATGTAAGTCCCTACGTTGACGAATAGACAGCCATTTTAGTTGAGTTCGGTACTCAGATACGTGATCAAATTTACGTAATCCAAAAATGAATGTGATACAAAAATTTTGCAAGCGATCTAATTTACATAGCAACTCATAGTTAAGGTCTGAATACGTTATGTCGGCATAGTCAAGGATGGGAAGAAGGAGGGATTGAGCAAGAGCAACTTTGGTGGCAGTGGGTAGGAAGTTTCTTAATTTACGAAGAGACGCAGAAGCGACAAATATCTTCCTGCTAACCTCGGCCACCTGTGCTTTCCATGACATTGTGGAATCAATAATAATACCAAGGTTTTTAACCGAATTACTAAAGGGGATGCAGATGCCATCAAGCATAACCGGCGGGATACGCTGATAATCTAGCCTTGAGATAAAAAATGGACTGCCTATAATGATAGTCTGCGACTTGGCTGGGTTAACTTTTAATCCATAGGATTTACTCCAGAATGATATTTTATTTAAGTCTTCGTTAGTTTGAGCCACAGCAAATGCAATATCATTTAATGGAGCCTGACAATAAATTTGCAAATCATCTGCATAAAGGTGATAGGAAGAAGAAAGTGAACGTGTGATAGAAGAAATAAAGACAGCGAAGAGTAGAGGAGACAGCACACCACCCTGCGGCACGCCAGCGGTTGTATCACCCCAAGAAGAAGTTTGGTGATCAATTTTGACACATTGCCGACGCCCGTACAGGTAATTATGAAACCAATCATGCACTGTCGGAGATATGTTAAGAGAAGAAAGAACTCCTAGCATAATATCAAAATCAACCGAATTGAAAGCATTGCTAAAATCAAGCAGGGTTAACAGAGTCAGCTTTTGATGTTCCATACCACGCCTAATATCGTCGGTAATCTTGACTAAAGCAGTAGTCGTACTATGACCAGGTCGGAAACCGGATTGGAATGGGTTATGGATATCGTTAGAATTAAGAAAACTATTCAGTTGCCAGTGAACTAGTCGTTCCAAAACTTTGGAAAGAAAAGGAAGTATAGATATGGGACGATAGTCACTGAGAACAGAAGGATGCATTTTTTTGGGTAATGGGATAATGTGAGCTTGTTTCCAGCATTCGGGAAAGGATCCAGTCGAAATAGAAAAGTTAAGGATTTTAGTCAGGACGGGAACGAGTAGGTCTAAGAGAGGAATGATCATATTACGACTAATACAATCACCTCCAACGGCATTCGACGTGATGGACAATATACTTCTCTTAACATCACAATCAGCGAATGATTTGAAGGTAAACGGTGAGTGGTTGGGAGGAGGCATCGAAGAAAGATTAATCAATGTATCAGATTTGACTTTATTGTCAAGAAATGTGCAAGAGGAGAAGTGACTATTTAGAGAGTTAGGATCTATATTTGAAGCACAGGAATTTCGAGATTTACCCACTCCCATTGATCTAAGAAATTTCCAAACTTTAGCTTGGTCCTCATTCTCTACAGATTGATGAATGTGGCGTCGCTGTGCATCCCTACACACCTTATTGCAGTGATTTCTGGCCCTATGGTATTTGTCCCGCTTGACCATGTCCGATGGATCGGCTTTATGACGAGCTTTAGCACGATTCTTTTTTTCCCGGAGAAGCCTGATATCATCAGTTAGCCAAGGAGCAGGAAGATGCTTAAGTTTTACCGGTCGCACAGGTGCATGAGTATCGTAAAGCTCAATTAAGAAACGATTAAATAAACGAACTTTCTCATCTACAGTGTCGGCATCATCGATGCTTGTCCAGTTAAGTTTAAGGGCGTCACGGCGCAATTGTTCAATATCCAGTCCACCAAAGTTGCGCTGCATGAGGATTTTGGGTTTAAATTTTGGAGGACGAATTTTATAGGAGAGGTAAACTAGATCGTGGTATGAAAAGGCATCCGCACTTAGTTGCCCATGCTTCGCAACATGATCGAGAGAACTAACCATCATAAGGTCTAGAAGTGAGGGGGTACAATTAGGGAAGTAATGCGTAGCATTTAGAGAAAGTATATTCATATTAGTTGAACTAACCAGGTTTTGAAGGCGACGAGCACGGGAGTCACCTCTCAAGAGACACGTGTTGAAGTCGCCCATTATAATGGAATGGTCATACAATGGACAGAGGTCTTCAAGAAGAGCCTCATAGGAAGGAAAATAATTAATTGACATATTCGGGTTATAAAAAACACCGAGAAGGACTTTGGTACCTGATAGCGATAGTTCTAGAAAAAGATGTTCAGCAGTATCAGGTGGAGGGGGCTGAGGAGATTTACTAATGATAGTGAAAGAAATATGACTACGAAGATAGATTGCCACACCACCGTGAGAAGAAGTAGTTCGATCGTTGCGAATGAGCTGGAAACCTGGAAGAGAATATGTAGTGGAATGCAAGGATGGATGAAGGAAGGATTCGGACACAAGAATTGCATGAATGTTAGTGTGGTTTTCAAAAGTATAAAACAGATTTATATAATGCGCTGGAATGCTCTGAGCATTAATATGTACGACGTTAAAATTTTTTTTGGACATTTGCAAAAGATGAAATAAGAGAATCAGTGAGAGAAGGTCCATCAAGACTATGGAAACTATCATCAGACAAAGAAAAATATTGATTATCATTTTCTTCAGAACTCGACATAATGATATATAATAATATGTTATACTATTATAATAATAAATACAAATATACTTCTTATAAGTAAATAAATAAAATACTAAGAAAATCCTTCAGCAACTATCAATTATTGTTACCCACCAGCGACCTGCATTATGATAAATGGCTATACAAAGGCGATGTTCCACTATTAAAACTAAGTTACACATCCACAGAGGCACAGAATACACACTATATACTTTATAAATTATTGTAATACTACACAAATACAGCATTTTTAGACGACACAAATTTTCAGTGACATTGAGGCGTCATGAAGTGGTTGCCATTAAAAAAAGAAGAAGAATAATACGACATATGACATTGACAATTAATTAATTAAAATAATAACAATAATAATGGAAAAAAGGCCGTAACTGGGTTTCTTTCGCCATTTCTTTTCCCCAGTGGTCAATTTGCTTTGCTTCCGAAATGGTGGTAGTTTATAAAGTAGCTTATTTATTTTATATTTAATTTTGTAAAAGGTAGATGTGCCATACTACGATTATAGATGTGACGTATAAATAAATGCAATGCAAAGTTACGCACGCGCCTCGCTAGGTGGCGAGTCGGGGCGAGCACTTTTGCCTAGGCTTACTTACGGGACGGACGCGTGCGGAACGGGGCATTGGAATATAGCAAACGTTATTGTGTTTTATTACGAACCAAACAGTGGACATCACACAGGGACCTAAATCTATAGTAGTGCATTAGGGTCTACCTAAATTAATACACTATCTCAATATCAATGTTAAATAAAAAATAATAAGGGAATGAAATACTAAATTAAGTACATTAGTCTTGCTTTCTATCTTTAATGAAATCAAAACTATTTTCCCGTTACACTATGTGATAATGTTTAAAAAATCAAGTGGGTACCTAATTACTCACATTAACATAATAATTAGATGATGATTATTATACTTACTCTGAATAATTATTATTTCTTATTATAGTAGATACCTACCTACAGTACCTACCCTCACATTTCACATACGATTGCGAACATATTTTACATTGTGACCATAACACGTTGCAAATACATTTATTACCTACCCACCCAAGTCACTCATAAATATAATTGGATCAAATAACCAAATGTTTCAACGGGAAACCCGTCAATTCCAATTTGGAACACATTAAATTGTGGAGCACCATGAAATTGGAGCTGAAGCACCATTAAATTGGAGCAACGATGTGTCGATGAAAATCGAATGGTACCCAAGTTTTGCCTATATCATGAAAATGATATCAATCTATATCAACGGGAAACCCGTCAATTCAATTTGGAACGCACTAAATTATGGAGCACCATTAAATTGGAGCTGAGGCACCATTAAATTGGAGCAATGATGAAAGTCGATGAAAATCGAATGGTACCGAAATTGTCTATATCATGAAAATGATATCAAAAAATAATCTTGTATTGACAAGATCAAGAGGTGGTTCGGTGAAAACCAGGAAAAAATTGTCTATATCATGGAAATGATATCAAAAAATGATCTTGTATTGACAAGATCAAGAGGTGGTTCGGTGAAAACCGGAAAAAAAAATAAAAAAAAAGAATAATAATAAAAAAAATAAAAAAAAAATAAAAAAAAATAAAAATAATAATAATAATAAAAAAATAAAAAAATAGAAAATAAAAAACAAATACCAGTGGTAGTTGGTAAAAAAAAAAAATTAATAAATAAAAAATAAAAAAATAATAATAATATAAAAAAAATAAAAAAAAAAAAACAATACCAGCGGTAGTTCGTTAAGAACAGTACCAAAATAGTCTCTAGCCTTTGGACTGTAAGGGGGATGTACTCCTCAGTCAGGGTACTATAGGGATTATGATACCTTCCAAATAATCTCTCACTAGCCAGTTGGTGAGCCATTTTAGAATTGTGTGGAACGTTCTACTTATCCAAATTAGCTAATAGGTTTATGGCCACAATTTATAATTTATGAATTAACAAAATCTTCTTTTCTCTTCTTTTCCCAAAATAGATCAAAACCCCATACAAACTAGTGATGCAACGATTAGGATTCGGATCAATCCTAATCGCCGATTATCAGCATTTTACGATTAATCTTAGGGTTCTAATCCCTTTGTCTTTGCCATCGAACAAAAATTCAAACTCGCAAAAGAGAACCCTAATAATTTGCAAATGCTGTGTTTTTAAACAAAAACTTATCTGTTATTAATTTTGAATATTAATAATTATATTATAACCAATAAATAGAGTCATATTATGAGGTACTTCAAGTCAGTTAGCATTTCCTCTCCTCAATAATCCTAAACTTAATCCGAATCCCCAAAACAGGAATCGGTGCATCACTAATACAAACACGAACACGATATATATCGTTCTCGTGTCTCACATCGACTCATGCAAGTCGCGAACTCCATCTCAGGTACTGACTGGTATTATATTAATACAAAGCAGAATCCAGCAGACTTGATGAATCTAGGTGTCATGCCTCAATCCTTGCAGTCATACACTTTATGGTGGCTAGGCCCAACATGGCTGATCCTAGATCAAGCACAGTGACCTATAAACACTGATCAGTGTCTCATCTGAATCGTTACCCACACAATATAAAGTGGCAAATGTCATTGGCCGGAAAATGTCATATGCATATAATAGATACATAATTATTTGCCTATAAGCCCTTTTCTGGGTAAATGTCCAGGGATTCTGGCAATAATTCTAATATTATAAAAATGATAAAATATGGGAACAAATGGAAACGAAAGTTACAATTTTCAATCAAAAAGTATAGTGAATTTAATGTGTTTTGTCATATTTAGGGTGATCTAATTAAAATGTGTCTGTTTACATTCCCCATTATTATAGAGTATGACTCGATGCCTATGGATGATAGGCTTGAGTTGGTGTATTGGCATGAAGAGTAATGCAATACATTGTATTGTAGTATGTTAAGGTCAAGAGAACTGAGTAAACAGTATACAATACAATACAATACAATACAAACTCTTTATTGCACCAGTAAATTTCATAAAAACAAAAGTAACAATGAAAAGAGAACGCAATAGGCGGCCTTATCGCTATGCAATTTCTTCCAGGCAACCTAATTGCAAAGGAACATTGCCATAGAATAAAGGGATAGGTGGCGCAGTAAATTGACAAAAACAAAAAAAAAGACAAACAAAGAATGTACCTAAAAATACAAATCAAATAATACATATAAAGTAAACTGAGAAATAATAAAAAAAAAAAAAAAAAAACAAAATAAAAAAAAAATAAAAAAAAAAAAAAAAAGTAATGAACAATTACAAAAGGTGACACAATTTAAACAGTAAGATAGTGCCGCTTAACCAAATTTTTAAAGTTAACCAGAGTCTGGGCTTGACGAATAGAGAGAGGTAGGGAGTTCCAAAGGCGAACTGCTTGGACAGAAAAGGAATTAGAATAGAAATCTGTGGAGTGAGAAGGGGTAACAAGACGAAGGTTGAAGGTGCTACGAAGAGTAGGTCCATGAGTGCTACTGTGATATTCAAACCGTTCCTTTAAGTAAGAAGGTGTTGAAGGATGGAATAGAATGGAATAAAGTAAGGAGAGGATGTGCAGGTTTCTGCGTTTACGAATAGGGAGCCACTTGAGCTGTGAGCGAAATTGAGAGACGTGGTCGTATTTACGGAGACCGAAAATAAAACGAATGCAGAGGTTTTGTAGACGCTCAAGTTTATTAAGTTGGGCTTCAGTGAGATCAAGATAACAGCAGTCTGCATAGTCAAGGATTGGAAGAAGTAGGGATTGTGCAAGCATAATTTTGGTATCCGCAGGCAAAAAGTATCTCAAGCGTCGGAGAGAGCTCGTAACCGCAAACATCTTCCTACTAACCAAATTCATCTGGTTAGTCTAACTAAAAGTTTTATCAAAATAAATCCCTAGATTTTTAACTCTATCACCATATGGAACAATGACGCCATCGAAGATGATGGGTGCGACATTCAACCAGTTAATTTTAGACATAAACCAGGGACTACCAATGATAATGGCCTGCGTTTTTGTAGGATTGACTACCAAACCATGGTACTTGCTCCAATCAGAAATGGTAAGAAGGTCGCAATTTACCGCACTGATAACTGCAGGGAGGTTGTCAATATGCCCTTGCTGATAAATCTGCAGGTCGTCTGCATAGAGATGAAAAGAAGAGTTGAGGCGAAGAGTAATAGAGTTAATAAAAAGAGCAAACAGTAAAGGAGACAAAACGCCACCCTGCGGAACGCCGGCCGATAAGAAACACCAAGAAGAGGAAATATTATCATCAATTCTTATTCGTTGGCGACGACCACAGAGGTAGCTACGAAACCAGTCGATAACCGCTGGAGATATGTTAAGAGAACGCAATAAACATAAAAGTACGTCAAAGTCGACAGTGTTGAAAGCATTACTGAAATCTAAAAGTGTCAGTACAGTAACGTGGGAGTTGTTCATCCCTTGTCGAATATCATCAGTAATCTTTACAAGAGCCGTAGTGGTGCTATGACCCTGCCGAAAACCAGATTGAAAAGGATTTAGTAGGTTGTTTTTAGTGAGGAAACTATTCAGTTGTTTTTGGACAAGACGCTCTAGAACTTTGGACAAAAAAGGGAGGATGGAAATGGGACGGTAGTCAGAAAAAGAAGAAGGATTACATTTCTTAGGTAGAGGAGTAATATGAGCATCTTTCCAAACGGTGGGAAAAGCAGAATTACAGATGGAATTGTTGAAAATATTAGTGATTGTAGGAAGAAGAATATCTAGGATAGGCAAGACCATAGCACGACTAACGTCATCAGCACCCACTGCATTCGAGGCGATTGCAAGTACGTTCTTCTTAACATCACAGACGGTGAAATCGCTGAAAGAAAAGGAAGGAAAGTCAGGAGTTGGTGTTGAAGAAAGTGAATTTAAAGTATTATTTTTGATTTCGCTATCGAAAACAGCGGACGTAGAGAAATGCCTATTAAGACAATCGAAGTTAATATTACTGGGATTATTGTGACGATTTTTTCCAACTCCAAAAGACTTCAAAAATCTCCAGACTTTAGCTGGGTCACCATTCTCAACGGAAGAAAGGAAATGCCTACGCTGGGCCTCTCTACACATTCTATTGCAGCGATTGCGAGCCAAGACATATTGATCTCGGAATTTAACTGGGTCCCGTTTGAACTTGCTTTTTAATTAATTTTTCTTCTGAATCGCTGCCTTGATCTCGTCCGTAAGCCACGGGGCAGGGAGATGCTTTACACGGACAGGGCGAATTGGCGCGTGCTTATTGTAAAGTTGAAGAAGAGTGGCGTTGAACAAAGCAACTTGTTCGTCTACCGTGGGTGCATCGGAAACAGCGGCCCAGTCACAAATTTCAGCGTCCTTTTGTAATGCAGCAACATCGATCGCACCAAAATTACGTCGCATGAGGATTTTAGGTTTGGATTTAGGAGGGCGGACTTTAAAGGAAAGGTATATAAGGTTGTTGTAGGAGAAGGCATCAGCAACAAGTTGGCCGTGCTTGGCAACGAGGTCCAAAGAGGAGACAGCAATGAGGTGAAGAAGAGAGGGCCTACAGCCGGGAAAGTAATGCGTAGCTTGGAGAGGTAGAAAGGAAAGATCGCAGGATTCAATGACGGAACGAAGGGAATAAGAACGGTGATCTGTCTTTAAAAGACAGGTATTAAAATCACCCATTATAATGGCATGATCGAAAGAGGGGAGGTGACTTTCGAGAAGATTTTCCAAGGAGGAGAAATAATTGATGGTAGGAGAAGGACTATAGAAAACGCCAAGTAAGATCTTAGTATGGGAAAGAAACATTTCGATGAACAGGTGCTCAGCTTCGTTGGACGGGTGCTGAACATTGGAGAAGGAGATGATGTTGTACGGAATATGAGCTCGAAGGTAGATCGCAACACCGCCCCCACCTTTACCGAGACGATCATTACGAATAAGTTGAAAGCCTGGCAAGGAGTACGATGTGGATGGGAGACAAGGTTTTAGCCAGGACTCGGATACTAGTATAGCGTCAATATGTTTTGAATCAAAAGAAGTTAGTAAGTCTGGGAAATGAGCGGGAATGCTTTGAGCGTTAATATGAACTGCATTAAAGTTTTTTTGGTACGTCAGCGAAAGCATTATCAATAGATTCATTTAACGGCAAAGTCAAACTGTGAAAACTATCATCACTAGAAGAAGGAGAAAGTGAGAAAAAACTATTATCAAAAGAATTTTCAGACATGAACAATTAACAAAACATAAGCACTATAAAAACTTGTCTAGAAAAGAAAAATAAAATAAAATAAAAATTTGTGCGGTACATTATTACCCGCCAGCAAAATAAGCAAAAAATAAAATAAAATAAAAACATAAACAATATTAGTATGTGAATAATTTAACAGCAAAACAATGAAAAAATTAATTATAAAATTAAAGTGATCAAAAATAATAAATTGCAGCTAAAACACTATTAATCAAAAACAACAAGATGCATGGTGGTCAGTGCACTGAAAACATCAAATATGTTAAGTGAATAAAAATGTAAAATGTATAAAATAAAAATGTAATCAAATTATTTGAAATTGAATGACGGTTGCCAAAACTAAAATGGAAGCCGGAGAGTTCGAGTTCATTGTCAAAGTGATATTTGGTTTGTCAAAGAAAAAATTAAGTTTGCGTGTGTAGGGTAAATAAAAATGTAGTTTATATTTTTAGAGAAAATAAATACCCGAAAGTTACGGCAGAAAGGAAAGATGAATTAAATACAAGTGTAAAGTAACTACCTTCACTACAAGCCGACGCCCGCAGTGCACCACCCACCAAGCTATTTCTTTATGATGCGTTTGGGGCGCGCTGCCGGTATCTTCTTGGCAACTGCATTGCTTGGGGAGGACGCCGCCTGTGAGGGAGCAGCCTCAGATGCGTCCTTCTCAACCGGCAGGACCTCCAGCAGTTGATTTACATCCGCAACCGTTTGAACTCGATGCCTTTCACCGTCACTGCCAACCACAAAGATAACGCCGTCCATAGTCCAACACCTCGAGATACCAAAGTGATTACGAGCCAGTAAAAATGCCTCGTGGCGCGGCTTCGTTAAAAACTCGGAACAAGTAATGCCACTACCTTTTAGGGCAGTTTTAGAAGACCAAACTTTTCACCTCACTGCATTATCCTGAAATTTTATGAGAATAGGCCGTGGCCTAGTATCTGAAGCGCGGCCCATTCTGTGGCTCCGCTTGATATCGGTTAATGAAACATTTGGTATCTTTAACCTGTCCTTGACTATGTTGACGACGGTGCATCCTCCTGGTTCGCCTCGGGGACTCCATGCATGAGGAGGATCTTTCGCCTTGTACGCATCTCCATATTATCTTGCTGCTGGGAGAGCAACTCCATCTGACGCTGCAGTGAATTCATCATGGACATCATAAATGTTTGGAATGTATTAAAGCTAGCGGCCAGTGTCACAACTGTGGGTGATGGTGTTGGAGTTGATGATGTGGCCCGCTGCAGTTGCGCCTGGAAATCTGCCATCTTGCTGTTGAAGTGCGCCATGGTGTCATGTATAGTTTTTTGTAGTTGTGCTGTCTCCATATTAAGTTAGTGAAAAAAAAAAAGAGAGGAAAATAACTGCTAGCAGGTAATTTACACACTTGGCATGAGAAATGCATAAAATTTTTAATGGAAAATAAACGTAAATATTTTTAATTAAATTTCAAAACAGAGGAGTAGAATTTACGACTATACTGTTCCACAGCTACCCACGTACTTGCCCCGTTATTGGTCTAATTCCTTATGAAATAGACGTAACTGAAACCTCCGAGCGAACAATGCAGGGATGGTCAGGTCATGTCCCTGCGTGTTCATCATCAAAAGACTAGATGGTGGATAGCAATGACCGAGGCCTTTCGCAGACCTTGGGGAATTCAAAACTCCCCTAAAAGAGCGACGGCAGTGCCCTGGGAAAGCGCTGTTAGTATAATCCCAAAACCCAATCCAAGGTGTCATACGTACCGTGCCGATGGATGCGTGGCTGGGGGGGTGCCCAGTCTCTAACGGTGGCCCTCGATACCTGGCGACCTCGAGGTGTATTTTAGCCCGAGTCCGGCATGCGGGGCTCTGCCGGGCGGGAATTCTCTTCCCTAGCTACTCGTGGGACTAAATATGGACCAAATAGTACAAAACAAAAATAATGATAACACTCAGAGGAAGACTGAATCACAGTCCCAAACCCTGGACGACCTCTGCGAGGAGCTTTTGCCACTGACCACAGGCGCGGCTGAACCCGCACACAGGCCAGTGCAAACTATGGAGGTAACGGCGATCGAAACGGCGGACAGGACCCACACGGGACCAACACTGCCCAGCGAAAACACCGGGACCTCCAAAAAACCCAAACCAAAGGCACCAACTGGTGCCTCGAAGGCCCGCTATAAGGCATTAAAGGCTCAGGGCATGGAATCTGAACAGGCTGCTGCCCTTGCCAAAAATACCTTTGCGGACCTCAAAAAAAATGGGCTTCAAGTTCGGTCCGCCACAACCCCCAACAGAGCGTCCCAGTAAAAGGGCTCGCTCAGAGGAGGAGTCTCCAAAGGGTCAACCTAAAAAGGCCCAGAAGACAAGTGGCGGCAACTATAATCGTGCAAAAAGTGTTCGTAACGAATCAGCTGACAGCTAAGTCGCTACTTTGAATTTGAAAAATTGTGAATCATTGTTATCTCTTCAGGTACGTAATATTCTGTATGTCTATTGCATACAGATATTAAACATATCTACAATATCCAAGTACCGCTAATTTACACCATCACGATTTATCTGATCTATTGTCAGATACGCGAAGAGGTTATAATTTTGTTTGTAATATCAACCTCAAATTGGTCATTCGACGCTTTGGATTTCTTTCGTTATTTCTAAGATCTTTATTTACATAAACCATGCAGACGCGCGGCGCCCTCGCTCGCCAACTCGATCTGGCATTGAAGGAATTAAGGGCCACCAAAGAGTCGATTGAACAATTGCATTTGGAAAGAGATGACAATGAAAAAGAAATGTTAGCGACCTTAAATAGGAATATGTTGTTAAAAAAAGAAATGGCTGAGCTGCACACACAGTATATGTCAGTGTTAGATGTTATGGACCGATTACAAGGCATAGTTGACGGTTTTGATGGGTGCAGTGAGGACTACGTGCGAGGCCTTAGGCGCATCACCATACTGGAGCAGGAACTGCAGGAGGCCCACCACCACATATCGCACATGGAGTCCGAGAAGACAGAGGCGCTAGTCAACCTCAACCAAAGTCTTTTTAATGAGCTAGTCGGTAGTGCACCCAGCCTTGTTTCTGTTGCAGTTGACTCACCTCCGGAGATAATTGATTTCACAGATGTCTCAGTAAGTTCAACCCCACCAGTGAGAATGGTCAAGTGCAGCAAAAACAAACTTAAAAAATACATAAAAATCAATAAATATATTAAAAATACTCAAAAATTAATTAAAAAACAAAACACTTTTTATAAAAATTGTCAAAACATAAATGAACGAATAAGGTTAGGCGATGAGCTTGATGTATACACTATGTTATTGGAAAATAATATCATTGAGCATGACAAGTATGTTAAATCGGTTCAGTCGGAAATGAGTATTTTATATGAAAAATTAGAAATAATGACTAATAGGTATAATAACACAAAAAAAGAGTATGGGGAATACATTCTGGCTATGAAGGCGCTCAATAGTAGCTCAAGCATTCCTTCCCTAGCAAGTCCATTTTGCTCACTGGGTGCCCGTCAGGAGTGTGAACCCCATACTCAAGATAATTTATCTTTACATAGCAACATAATAAGAAATTGTAGTAATAATACTAGTTCGGTCATAATGTTTAGTGACGATATTGGGAAAAACATGGGCCAATTATTAAGTACATATATGAAATGCCCAGTAATCAATCACTGTATGCCCGGAGCCTCATATTGCGATATAATTAAGAAATTATGTAATTATAATTTTGACTCCAATTCTTCTATAATAATATTAATTGGTAATAGGGGTAGTATGAACAAAAAGAAACTTATAAGTTATTTTGACACTTTGAGCACTTTTAATGTGAAAAGTATAACTTTGTTTACACTTCCCTATTTAAAAAATGTGCCACAAGCAGAAAATGATTTTAGATATAGATTAAATCTCACACTGGATACTGTGACATTCACAAATAGTATTTTTTTAAATTTAATTGACATAAATAAATTATTTAAATGTAATTTGCTTTTAACGAAAGATAAATATTATTTATCAAATTATTTTAAACGCCAGATAGCTATATCGCTATCTTATATTTTTTCTATTTTTTACTCACCCAAGAACTTGGGTACGGAACCTGCTTCTGTTGAACAGGTTAACGTTTTGGATTATTGTCCAAATAATTTAAATTAGATTTAGAGACAAGAGAGGATATCTCTCGCCATTCTATGACGAAGAATAAACCTACTAAGCTTTCTAGTTATTTAAATTTATTTCATCAAAATATACAAGGTTTGTCTGGTAAAGAGCTAGAAGTAGGTTTATTCTTAGATTCTCTGGATATACATGTCTTAAGTTTAACTGAACATTGGATAAGACAACATGAATGTTTATTGTCCATAGATAATTTTAGTGTAATTAGTTTGTTCACAAGAAAGTCAGCTATTCATGGTGGATCACTTGTACTCATACATAATAAATTTAAATCGAAAGAACGTAAAGACATAGTAGCACTTTCGATTGAACGAACCATAGAATTAGCATGTGCGGAGTTGGAGCATTTTATAATTGTGTGCGTGTATAGACCTCCAACATCAGATTATTTGATATTTGAAAACACTATGGAAGAGGTACTAAAGAAACTTTGTAATTCTAAAAAGCGGGTAGTTGTTTGCGGCGATTTTAATATCAATATATTGGTCGATTCACAAAACACTGTTAGGTTTTTAAATCTCTTTAAATCATTTAATTTATTTCCTCTTTTTTCTGAACCAACTAGAATCACAGCCACCACAGCTACCTGCTTATACAACATATTTTGTGAAAATGTTGACTTTTTAAGCAAATCCGTAATAAATAGATTACAATCGGACCATACTGGGCAGTTGGCGAGCTTCGAGCACCATTATGTACAAAAAAAATTATTATTACTTGTAGGCCCGTTACACAAAGTCGTGTTAAATTTTTTAAAAGTAATATTAATAAAAAAATTTACAATTTACCATTCCAAGAAAATTTTAATGTAGATTATTTATACGAAAATTTATTCGAATTAATACGAAACGAATTTGAATCCGTTTTTACCGAAAAAACCGTAACAATAAATCAGTACAAATGTAAATTTAAAGATTGGGCCACTCCCGGCATATATAAAAGCAGAAATAAATTATACCAACTATATGATTTAAAATCTAACGTTAACGATCCGAAACTACTAGAATATATTAAGAACTACTCGAAATTATTTAAAAAAGTCTGCAACAAAGCGAAATCAATTTTCTTGCGAAATAAAATTTCTAATTCTAAAAGTAAAATTAAAGCAACGTGGAATATTATTAATAAAGAGACTTGCAAACTTAAATCCCAAGAAAAAGAATTCTGTTTAAAAACTAATAATAATTTTCTTAAAAAGGATCAGGATGTGGCCGACGTCTTTGAATCTTTTTTTTTTCAAGTATTGCAGTCACAACAACAAAACATTTAAAATCTAGTACTGATCTTGCCAAATCTTTAATCGAGTCAAGTGTTGAGGTAAGCAAAAGTTCTTTTAACTTTAAATACGTAACTCCGTTTGACATTTGTAAAACTTTTAAACAACTGAATATCAAAAAAACTAAGGATTTGTGGGGTATTTCCACAGACCTTATCAAAAAAATAATTGATACGGTTTCTCCTAATCTAGCTTTTATATTTAATAAATGTATTGATGACGGCCAGTTTCCTGATCTTATGAAATGTAGTAAAATCATACCACTATTTAAAGCAGGTGACAAGAGTGATCCATCAAATTTCCGGCCAATTTCTATTCTACCTGCCCTTAGCAAAATTTTTGAAAAAATAATATTTAACCAGTTGCTAGCATACTTTAATACGAACAATTTATTGCACAAAAAACAATTCGGTTTCACTAAAAATAAAAACACTACAGACGCAGGGGTTGAACTTATCAAACATATATTTGATGCTTGGGAAAATAAACAGGATGCGATTGGCGTATTCTGCGATTTGTCAAAAGCATTTGATTGTGTGGATCATCAAATACTATTAGTAAAATTAAAACATTATGGTGCCTCAGAAGATTCGTTACGTCTTATAGAATCTTATCTAACAGATAGAATACAAAAAGTTAACATTAACGGTACTAACTCTTCCGGTGCGCCTCTGCATATGGGGGTGCCCCAGGGCTCGATATTGGGCCCACTGTTATTCCTTATTTACATAAATGATCTGCCTTACTTTACTAAGGACCTATGTGAAATAGTATTGTTTGCTGACGACACTTCTTTGATTTTCAAAGCAGACCGACATAGCAATATATCTGACGATGTAAACAATGCTCTTTCACAAGTCTTACACTGGTTTTCGACTAATAACCTTGCTTTGAAACCAAATGTATTAAATTTAGTATGCCTAATGTAAGGCAGATCCAAAATAGCCTTAGTATAAATGATGAACCCATTGAGCTGATAAATTCCACCATCTTTCTTGGTATTACTATAGATTCAAAACTACAATGGGGCTCACATATTGCGGCCCTGGCAGGAAGACTCAGTTCCGCCGCGTATGCAGTTAGGAAAATAAGGCAGCTTACTGATATTGGAACGGCGAGATTAGTGTATTTCAGCTATTTTCACAGCTTGATGTCGTATGGTCTTTTATTGTGAGGCTCCGCTGCCGATATTCAGACGATCTTTGTATTACAAAAAAGGGCCATTCGTGCCATATACAACCTTAGACCACGCGACTCGCTTCAAGAATTATTTAAGGAAATTAACATACTTACCGTGGCGTCTCAATACATTTTTGATTGTATTTTGTATGTACGCAAAAACTATGATGTTTTTCTAAAAAATGCAGACTACCATAGCTTCAACACCAGAAATAGACGTAAGCTTGCCGTTCCGAGCCTCAGACTTCACAAGACTGGTAATAGTTTTATAGGTATAAGCATAAAAATGTTCAACAAGCTGCCACAAAGTTTTATTGATTTGCCTCTGCATAAATTTAAGTCGACTATCAAAAGTTGCTTAATGAAAAAAGGTTATTATAAAGTAGAAGATTATTTTAAAGATGAAAATTTGTGGTCATAGTAATTTGCTCCTTTGTACCAAACAATACTTATTTTGCAATGTATAAAAAACTTCAAACTACCTACTTTTAAATAATTATGTATATTGGCTTTCAAAAAAGGCTGTTTGTTGAGTTTCTTGCGGCACTTCTTCTCAACAGGCCATTCACGTCGAAGTGCTGGTAGGATAAAAAAAAAATTTTTTGACGTGCGAAAGTATTTCCTGTAAATCTACTTGCAAAATAAATGATTTTATTTATTTATTTAACAACCCGACTCAAAGCCCAACACAAGTGCCGGCTGTGAGCTACAGCGCAGCTCTAACATCTCCGAGGGTGGGTATACGGGATTCCAAGCTGATGTCAGAGACTCAGCTGGATACCCTATACGAAGCCCTGGTGGAGAGGATCCAGTCGGTAGAAGAGGGAAAGGGACCAAACTTTGGAGGTCTCTCCAAAAAACCGGGGTGGCTCCTAATAACGTGCGATAATGTGCACGCAAAGGAGTGGCTGGTGGAGAATATACCACTCCTAAAACCGTGGCCAGAGGTAAACCTCTCTGTAATTAATGAGGAGGATCTGCCAAAGCCGACTTTGGGAGTGGTATATGTTCCAGACCCCGAAGGTCAGAGCACCGAGAAGGTGCTCAAACTGCTACGTGTCCAGAATGAGGGGCTGAACACGAGCATCTGGAGGGTCCTTAACAAAAAGGTCGAAAAGGGCGGAGTGACTTTTACCCTGTCCATAGACGACTAATCTGTTAAGGTCCTTCGGAGCAAGGACCTAAAGGCCAGTCTGGCCTTCAAAAAGGTCCTCTTCAGGCTGAAGGGTGGTAACGCCGGTAGAGACCCCGTCCGCTCCGCAACCCTCCACAACGGCTGCACCACCTCGCCTCAACCGGGGCCGAGCGGCATTGAGCCCACAGGGGGGACCAGGTTTCCCCCTAACAGGGGGGCTTCAAGGGGAGGTCAAAACCCCAGGGGTCGAGGACAACGCCCACATCAGAGGGGCAACATCGTCGGGCGTGGACGCAAGGGGGCGCAGGCCCCAAGGCGTCAGAACTAACATCACACACCCGAACTACGGCATCTGCATACTCCAGGCCAACTTACACCACGCGGTGGCGGCATCCGCTGTCGCCAACAACACCATCGCGCAAAATGGCCTGGACATTGCACTTATACAAGAACCGTGGCTCATCCAATCAAGGGTAGCCGGTCTCAATGGAATAGGTAAGATTTTAGTAAACGAAAAAGGAACCAAAACCAGGGCCTGCATCATTTTCAAAAAACGCGTTAACTTCTTATCTGTTCCAGAGCTATGCAGTGATGATACAGTTGCCGCATTCGTACATCTCAAGGGGCAAGGCCAGGCGAAGCTTCTGATATGCTCCGCTTACCTGCCCGGGGAGAAAGCAGATCCTACGGAGGAGCTGTCCAAAGTCGTGGAATATGCCCGAAGACACAAGACAGAGGTATTAGTAGGCTTCGACGCGAATGCTCATCACACCATTTGGGGAAGCACCAACATCAATAAAAGGGGTGAGTTACTCTTTGACTTCCTTCTAATTAACGGCTTACATATTATTAACAAAGGTTTCACCCCCACTTTTGTAACGAAAAACAGGCATGAAGTCTTAGACATTACTTTCGCTACCGAAAAAATTGCTAAACACGTTGTAAATTGGCATGTCAGTCGCGAAGTCTCAATGTCCGACCACAAACATATTTTATTCGGCATACAAGGGTCATTACCTACGGAACCCATTAGGCTTAGGAACCCAAAAGCGACTTCCTGGGAGCAATACAAAGCATCTCTTGCAGAAGTCCTAAAGAATCTACCTAAGTCAATAAAAACTCAAGACTCTCTAAACACTGCGACACATATACTTACTGATGGCATTATTAAGGCCTACGAAACTAACTGTCCAGTAAAAGAGTCTCAATGTGCTAAAAGAGCCACGTGGTGGAATAAGAGGCTAGAAAAGCTCAAGAAATCCACGCGACGTCTATTCAATCAGGCTTCTAATTCCCCAAACAGGGAAAAAATCCGCAAAGCACTGACTGAATACAACAAAAAATCAGAAAAGCTAAAAGAGCGTCTTGGAAGCGCTTCTGTGAGAGCATAATTCAAACCCAACAAGGCGCAAGAATACACAAAATTCTCGCCAAGACACCAGAAAATTATCTAGGACTACTTAGGAAACCAGATAATACTTTTACGACCACAGAAATGGAGTCCTTACAACTTCTAAGAGACACCCACTTTCCCGGTTCGTATACCACACTCAACTCAAATAACGCAAAAAGTGAGGTTCGCTCACACAAAGCGCATAACACTGACTGGAATACGGCCAATAAGATCTTCAGGCCAAACCAGGTTAAATGGGCTATAGACAACTTCCTACCATTTAAATCAGCGGGTGAGGACGGCATATTCCCTGCTCTGCTACAACAGGGAATGGAGATACTCACTCCGCATCTGGTTAAAATCTTCAGGGCAAGCCTAGCCCTGGGAGTCATACCGGATCAATGGATGAGAGTAAAGGTATGCTTCATACCTAAGGCAGGGAAAAAGGACTACTCACAGCCAAAATCCTTCAGGCCCATAAGTCTCACATCCTTCCTTTGAAAACTATGGAAAAAGTAATTGACCAGCACATTAGAGCCTACAACTTAATGGATAAACCACTAAGTATTAATCAGCATGCCTACCAAAAAGGGAAATCAACGGAAACTGCCTTACTCAATCTGGTTGACAAAGTGCAGAAAGCCCTAGAGGATAGGCAAACGGCTCTGTGTGCCTTTCTTGACATTGAGGGTGCGTTTGACAACACCCCGACTAAAACAATCCTCAAAGGATTGGAAAACAAAGGGGTAGATAACACCACCCTCAGATGGGTGGAAAGCATGCTCTCTGCCGTATTGCTACGGTTACTTTAAATGAGACTACGCATGACTTCCACACTTCCCGAGGATGTCCTCAAGGAGGAGTACTATCTCCGCTACTATGGACACTCGCGGTAGACCAACTTCTTGCAGTTATGGATGATCAGGGCTATGACACGTAGGGTTATGCGGATGATCTGGTAGTCATAGTCAGAGGTCCATGCCTCTACACCATCTCTGACATACTGCAAGCAGCTCTCAATACAATCATCAACTGGTGCAGAGCTAATGAACTATCAATCAACGCCGACAAAACCGTGATAGTACCATTCACTAAGAAAAGGAAGCTAGACAAGCTAACATGTCCCAAGCTTAATGGCAAGATCCTAAACTTATCAAAAGAGGTGAAATATTTAGGAATAACCTTTGACCAAGGGTTAACCTGGAACACTCACCTACAAAACGTTAATTAAAAAGCTAAAATGGAGCGCTTCAACACTGGTTTGGCAGATTTCCAAGGACAGTTAAATAAGGCCACTGCTTCGGGCCAGGCACCTATACTACAATCACTGGCAACGGAGTTCAGCACCTTCAGCACCTTCATGTCGGCATCACTGAAGACTCTTCAACAGCAAGTAGCGCTTCTCTCCCAACAGCAGGATCATTTCGAAATGCGAACTCGCAGAAAGATGCTGCTTTTTCACGGAGTCAATGAAGAGAAGAATGAAGATATTCCTCAGAAAATCATAAAGGTGATCTCCGACAACTTGAAGATTACTGGCCTTACAACACAATGCATCAGTCGCAGTCATCGGCTTGGTTTAGCTTTGGATAATAAGCCACGTCCTATACTGGTAAAGTTTTGTGATCACTCGGTGCAGCGCAAAATTTGGTCAAGCAAAACTGCCTTAAAGGGCAGCAGTATAACTGTGTCAGAGTTCTTGACTAAACTGCGTCGGGAAGCATTTTTACTGGCTCGGCAGCACTTTGGTGTGAATAAGTGCTGGACAATGGATGGGTGCATATTTGTTGCTGGGCCCGATGGGGCAAGGCACCGCGTCTTCTCGGTCGCCGATGTGAGGCGCATCATTGGTTCGTCCTCTTCACCAACTGCAGCAGAGGTGCCGGTGCAGCCTTTGACCGCGACGTCTCCAACAAAGACTGTCAGGACGAATCCGGCGACCACAAGATCTAAACGTCCCATAAAGAAGCAGTAAACATCCGTCTGATATAATGTAAGTGGTCACACATGTATGCATTTGATATTTTTTTCACTATTTCGGTTAAAGGTTGGGTAATTATTCTTAGGATAGTTTTTATTTTAGTTAGCCAGCGAGTACCGGCGGGTTTTTTTCTTTATTTCTTGTTTCCACGGTATCCGTATAATTTTTAAATGATTAATTTGTTTCTGTAGCGCGAAGGTACTTAATTATTTATTTTCACAGATACCGACCGAGTTATCTGTCGAGTGACACTTGACAGTTACAGCACAGTCACTTCTTTTTTTCACTGTTGGCTACCCAACATTTATTTATTTTTTGGTTGTCAACGCATCAACATGTCATGATTGTCATGACTACGCGCTACGGCATGATCATGACATCATCATTTTTAAACTGTTTTTACTTACTTCTTCTTCTTTCTATAACTTGTTTGTTGAATATTTCTGCCAGTGTCTAGTCGTAGTTTAATAAAATTGTTTATTAATATTATTTTTTCGTTTTGACAACTTACATAAACATAATAATTCAGTTGATTTCGTTTTGCGTACATGTGTGTCTGCGCTGCTGGTTAAATTGAACTCTGTTTGTGCGTAATTTATTTTTTGTAGGTATTTTATTTTGATTTACCTACACCTGTTTGAACTACTTATATATAGTATCCCTCTTTAATTATCTCTTGCTGGTAGGTCGTTAATGACGTTATTTAAGCGTATTATATTTAAATAGTAACTTTACATACGTTTGATTTGTAGTTTATTTATATATTTATTTAATTTGGTTTTATTGTATGTTTATTGTATTTTTATAGGTGTTCTTAAGTAGGTGCAATATGAGTGACAATTTTAATAATTCTTTTTTTTCCGCAAGTTCAGGTGCCAGTAGTCCTAGTAGTGATAGCTTTTTTAGTTTGCCATTGCCGCTGAATGAAATTTTGGTGGACACTTTTATAGACGCTCCGAAAAACTTTAACGTAGTACACATCAACGCACAGAGCATTCCGGCTCATTATCCAGACCTGCTTGCATCTTTTGATGTAAATTCCATCCATGCCATCTTAGTGTCGGAATCATGGCTGTCGCCTTGTCTTCCTTCTACTTCGTATGCTTTACCTGGATTCCAGCTTATAAGGAATGACAGAATAGGCAAAGGAGGCGGTGGAGTCGCCATTTACCTTCGTGCGAATATTCCTTTTAACATTTTATTTTCTTCCATTTCCAATAATCCATCACACGAAGCAGAGTACTTATTTGTAGAAGTTATTTTATCTCGTTCGAAAATCTTGCTCGGAGTTTGTTACAGCCCTTCTTCTACGATCAACTATTTTTCTTCTTTCGAAACCCTCCTTGAAAATCTCCGTCCGTCTTTTCATCACACCATTATTATGGGCGACTTCAACACTTGTCTTCTTAAAAACGACCAGAGATCCAAATCCTTTTATTCCCTTGTTAACTCCTGTAATTTATCTATCTTACCCTTGCAAGCCACGCATCATTTTCCTAATTGCCAGCCTTCACTCCTTGACCTAATCTTAGTTTCCTCTCCTGACTCTGTTAGCAAGCATGGTCAACATGTCGCCGATGCTTTCTCCTTTCACCATCTTATTTTCCTTTCGTATAAACTGCGCCCTCCTAAATCCAAACCTAAAATCCTTTTACAGCGCAATTTTGGTGGCATTGACCTGGATAGGTTGAGGGAGGATGCGAGAGGTTGTGACTGGGATGCCGTTGCTAGAGCTCACTCCATTGATGAACAAGTATCAATTTTTAACTCCACCATAATTGAGCTTTTCGATCGTCATGCGCCTGTTCGTCCGGTGCGTGTAAAACGTCTACCAGCACCTTGGCTGACAGACGAAATCAGAGCTGCCATTGGTAGGAAAAACAGGGCAAAAACTAAATTTAAGTCTGACCCTGGCAAGTACCGTGACCTTTACATACAAGCCCGTAACTACAGTAATAGGTTGTGTAGAGAAGCGCAACGACGCCACATTCACAAATCCGTCGAGAATGGTGACCCAGCCAAAGTCTGGAAATTTCTCAAGTCTTTAGGAGTTGGTAAGAATCAACACTGCTTTTCTAATACAATTGATATTGATGCGCTGAACAGGCATTTCTCAGGTTCTGTTGCTTTTGATAGCAACCTTAAAAATGATACTTTAAATCACCTTTCGTCATTGCCAACTCCTGACTTTCCTGAATTTTCTTTTAGTCAATTTTCCGATTGTGATGTTAAGAGGAGCATACTTTCTATAGCATCGAATGCTACAGGAAGTGACAACATCAGTCGTACTATGATCTTGCCTATCCTTGATATCCTTCTTCCTATTATCACTTCCATCCTTAACTATTCCATTTCCTCTTCAACTTTTCCCAGAGTTTGGAAGGATGCGCATGTTACTCCTCTCCCCAAAAAAGGTGCTCCTTCCTCATTTTCCGATTACCGTCCTATCTCAATACTTCCCTTTCTTTCCAAAGTCCTTGAACGTTTAGTACAAAATCAGCTTAATAATTTTCTGTCTAAAAATAATATCCTTAACCCGTTCCAGTCCGGATTCCGGCTAGGTCACAGTACGACCACGGCACTCGTTAAAATTACCGATGACATTCGTTTCGCCATGGATAACTCACAGGTGACTATTTTGGTTCTTCTTGATTTTAGTAACGCCTTTAATACTGTGGATTTTGACATAATGTTATCTTTGCTGAGCTCTCTTAACATATCTCCGACGGTTGTTGACTGGTTTCGTACATACCTGTTTGGGCGCCGACAGCGTATACGTGTTGAAGATAAGTTTTCTTCGTGGCATAATACGTCTGCTGGTGTACCTCAGGGTGGCGTGCTTTCCCCTTTATTATTTGCTCTGTTTATTAATTCCATAACTTTTCAACTTCAGTCTTCCTACCACCTTTATGCTGACGATCTACAGATTTATCGTCATTCTCATATTGATAACTTAACTTCAAATGTAGGCTTAATTAATAAAGATTTGTCTATAATATCCGAATGGAGTAGGTTACACGGTGTAGTTGTTAATCCCGGCAAAACTCAGGCTATTATTATAGGCAGTCATCGATTCATTTCAAAAATTAATTCCATTAATCTTTCTCCTATCGTATTTGAAGGAGTTAACGTCGAGCTGACTGATAAAGTTAAAAATCTCGGTATATATTTAGATAAAACTCTGTCCTGGGTGCCACATATAGCAGAAGTTAGTAGGAAGTTGTTTGTAGCTTCTGGTTCTCTTCGGCGGCTTCGTAATTTTTTACCAACTGACACCAAAATTGCGCTGGCTCAATCCTTACTTCTTCCTATTTTAGACTACGCTGACTCTTCTTTTCCTGATCTAAATCAAGATCTTCTGAATAAACTCGAGCGCCTCCAAAATCTTGCAATTCGGTTCATTTTTGGCCTTCGTAAATACGACCACGTGTCACAATTCCGCTCTCAGCTTCGTTGGCTTCCGATTCGCTTTCGCCGCAACCTACATATTGTCTCACTTTTATATTCTATCCTTTTTAATCCCAACACTCCCCCTTATCTTAGAGAACGCTTCACGTTCCACGAAGGACTTAACCTACGTAGTACTCTTACACTCCGCCTTAAAACCCCTATGCACTCCACTCGATTTTACTCCGACTCTTTCACAGTCCAGGCTGTCCATCTATGGAACTCTTTACCTCTAGCTGTGCGGCAAGCTCAGAGTATTGTTAGTTTTAAAAAAATGGTAAAAAGTTATTACCTTCAAACTTGTGACTAAATTGTTAGCGTATTGTAGTCCGTTTATGCACCTTTTATTTATTTATTAGTTAATTATTTATGTATGTATTATTTATGTAGATAACACATATATATATATAAATATATATATATATATATTTAGGTATTATTGTGTCTTGCTGGTTTGCGGCCACTGGGTCGCATGTGCAGTAGTGAGTGTACTGCAGATGCGCCCTTGTGGATCTAGCTTTTGAATTTTGCTATTGTATACGCATATTACGTTATTTGTTATTAATGTATTTAGTTAAATATTTTCGCCACATACCCCGTCTATAATAATTATTAATTTCCACTTCTTCTAGGTTGTCTGGAAGAGATTGCTTCTGCGATAAGACCGCCTTTTGTTCATTATTTTTGTTAATTATTTTTTATTTTTTTTGTATCTGTATGTTTATATTTTTAATGGCAATAAAGTGTTTTGTATTGTATTGTATTGTGTAAAATGGCCCTATGGGCCAGCGGTCGCATGGTCGGAGCCAAATGGGGCCTGAACCCCAAAATGGCTCAATGGTTGTACACCGCAGTAGTAAGACCTATAATCACATATGCGTCCGCTGTGTGGTACAACAAAACGTTCCAAAAGACTGCAATTACCAAGCTTAACAGCACACAACGTTCCGCCTGTATCATGATCACAGGGGCCTTTACGTCTACACCAGGGGAAGCACTAAATGCACTTCTAAATTTAACACCATTACATCTACACGTGCAAAAAGAAGCTAGAACCTGCATATATAGAATATGCACACAAACAACAACCAAATGGCAATCACATGCCTTAAACAAATTGAAGGACTCAGTGTTCAATAACAATACACTAAGCATGCCAGCGGATGGCATGAAAAGTGAAATTGACTTCACTCAACTGTACACCACAGAGATACCTGAAAGGGAGACATGGCTAAATGGCCGAGTGTCAAACATAAAAGGAAGTCACATATGGTTTACAGATGGATCCAAAAAAGGATCAGATGTAGGATGTGGAGTCTTCGGACAAAGGCCTAAACATAGGTTAAGCGTTAATCTTGGAAAAGAGGCTTCCATCTTCCAGGCCGAGGTCTTCGCGATTAACAAATGCGCGGAGATCAACCTTAGTAGGAAACTTAGAAAACAACACATCCACATCAACACCGACAGCCAGGCGGCGCTACAGGCGTTGGAGTCCTTTGTGACAAACTCAAGGCTCGTGAAAAACTGCAAGGATAACCTGAATGCTCTTGGCGCATCTAACAAAGTTGTAGTTAGATGGATTCCAGGACATTCAGGCCTAGAAGGAAATGAAATGGCAGACGAACTAGCAAGGACTGGTGCTGACAACCCTCAGGCAGGACCGGAACTTTTTGCGGCATAGCCAAACAACGAGCCTACTATATCCAAAAAACTCAGTGTGACCTTATGGCGAAGGAACTATGGAAATCTGTCCCAGGACAAACACATGCCAAAGCCGTAATAAGTGGTCACAATAAAAACTTCTCCAAAGAACTCATCGAGCTCAAAAGACAGAAAACTGGTGCCGTGACTAGAATACTAACAGGACACTGCAAACTTAATAAACATCTGTTTAACCTTAACATGAGCTAGTCCGCGATGTGCAGATTCTGCCAAGAGGAAGAAGAAAGTGCCATGCACATTCTCTGCTCCTGCGGACCACTCATGTACAAAAGAAGTATACACATGGGAAATTTGATTTACTTTTGGCAACCACTCCGCATTTTTATTTTATTTTGGCAACAATTAAATATTTTGTAGCAGCTTTTTCTTTATTATTTTTAAATATTTCTATTTAATGCTTGCAATGCACTCCACATCGATGCCTAATTATTTCTTTTTACTTTTAGGTTATTTTTTATTATTATTTTGTTATTATTTTTTTTTTATTACTGTTGGAATTAATTTAAATTCATTATCCCTATCGGATCGGTATATTGTGCTGTCTTAAAATGTTTCACTTATATTTTTTTTTTTTTTTTTCTTGTTCTTGCTAAATAATCTGCTGGCAGGTATTTTGACTTTTGTAGGTATATATTCATACATACGTTTATATATATTTAATATTTCTTTGTTCTACGTTTTTATTTATTTATGTCTGAGCAGTCCGACAACAGTTTTCACTCTTTTGACACTTCTACTTCTTGTGACGATAGTTTTCACAGTCTGTCTTTACCACTGAATGAGGTGCTTGACAATGCCTTCGTTGACGTATCGAAAAATTTTAATGCAGTACACATCAATGCCCAAAGTATTCCTGCCCATTTTCCTGACCTCCTTACTTCCTTCGACTCGAAGCACATTGACGCCATTTTAGTCTCGGAATCTTGGTTAAAACCTTGTCTCCCTTCCACTTCGTATTCCTTGCCAGGGTTCCATCTCATTAGGAATGATCGCGTCGGTAAGGGTGGTGGCGGTGTTGCGATCTATCTCCGTGCTCATATTCCTTATAACATTATTTCCTTCTCCAATGTCCTGCACCCATCCAATGAAGCCGAGCACCTGTTCATTGAAATTTTGCTTTCCCACACTAAGGTTCTATTAGGAGTCTTCTATAGTCCTTCCCCTACTGTGAATTATTTCTCCTCTTTGGAAGGTCTTCTGGAAAATCACCTCCCCTCCTTCGATCATGCTATTATTATGGGCGACTTCAACACCTGCCTCCTGAAAAATGACCATCGTGCCGATTCCCTTCGTTCTGTTATTGAATCCTGTAATCTTTCCTTCCTACCTCTCCAAGCCACGCATTATTTTCCAAACTGTAAACCCTCACTCCTGGATCTTATTTCTGTATCCTCTACTGATCTTGTTGCCAAGCACGGCCAAATCGACGCTGAAGCCTTCTCCTACCATAACCTCATCTTCCTTTCCTTTAAAGTTCGCCCCCCTAAACCCAAGTCCAAGATTCTCATGCGGCGTAATTTTGGTGGATTGAATGTTGATGCTTTGCGACGCGACGCGGAATGCTGTGATTGGTCTGGTATAGCCACGACTCCTTCAGTGGACGATCAAGTTTCCTTATTTAATTCTACTCTCCTTCAGCTGTATGATCGACATGCACCTATTCGTCCAGTTCGTGTGAAACATCTCCCCGCTCCGTGGCTCTCTGAGGAGATCAAAGCTGCTATTGCCAAGAAAAATCACCTAAAAGGCAAATACAAACGTGATCCTATTAACTTCCGCGATAAATATGTTACTGCTCGAAATCGTTGCAATAGGATGTGCAGAGAAGCCCAACGTAGACATTTTCACGCGTCTGTTGAAAATGGTGACCCAGCTAAGGTGTGGAGGTTTCTAAAGTCTTTGGGAGTTGGGAGAAATCGTCACGCGAATCCCATTAACATCAACTTCGACTGTCTCAACAGGCACTTCTCTACGTCCGCTGTATTTGATAGCAAAATTAAAAATAGCACTATAAACTCACTTTCATCTACACCAACTCCTGACTTTTCTTCCTTTTCTTTTAATCAATTTACCGGCTGTGATGTTAAGAAGAACGTGTTAGCTATTGCTTCGAACGCAGTGGGAGCGGATGATATCAGCCGTGCTATGATCTTGCCACTTCTGGATATCCTTCTCCCTGTTATAACCTCCATTTTCAACAATTCTATTATGAGTGCCGTTTTCCCAACCGTGTGGAAAGATGCCAATATTACCCCCTTGCCTAAAAAATGTAACCCGTCCTCTTTTTCTGATTATCGTCCCATATCTATTCTTCCTTTCCTGTCTAAAGTCCTAGAGCGCCTTATCCAACACCAATTGAACAGCTTCCTTTCCATGAACAATCTGTTGAATCCTTTCCAATCGGGCTTCCGGCAAGGTCATAGTACTACTACCGCACTCGTTAAAATTGCTGATGATATTCGTTTCGGTATGAACAACTCTCATGTTACTGTCTTGACCCTTCTGGATTTCAGTAACGCTTTCAATACTGTCGATTTTGATGTACTACTGGGCTTGATGCGTTCTATTAACATATCTCCAGCGGTTATTGACTGGTTTCATAGTTATCTGTGCGGTCGGCGCCAACGCATAACAATCGAAGATAACATCTCTTCTTCCTGGTGCTCCTTGTCGGCGGGTGTTCCACAGGGTGGCGTATTATCCCCTTTACTCTTCGCTCTTTTCATTAACGGTATTACTTCTCACCTTAGTTCCTCCTATCATCTTTACGCCGATGATCTTCAAATTTACCGACAAGGGCACATTGATGACCTACCTGCAGTCGTTGGCGCGATAAACAGTGATCTTGACTGTATTTCCGGTTGGAGCAAGGCTCATGGCTTAGTTGTTAATCCATCTAAAACGCAGGCTATTATAATAGGCAGTTCGTGGTTCATTTCCAAAATTAACTGGGCTAATCTTGATCCAATCATTTTTGACGGGGTGCTTGTTCCTTATAGTGATCAAGTAAAAAATTTAGGAGTCTATTTTGATAAAACCCTCTCTTGGTCCCCACAGATGAAGGAGATTAGTAGAAAAATTTTCGCTAGTACGAACTCCCTTCGCCGGCTACGTTACTTTTTACCCGCGGAAACCAAAATTATGCTTTCGCAATCCCTACTCCTTCCTATCCTCGATTATGCAGACTCTTGTTTTCTCGATCTCACCGAAGTCCAACTTAACAAGCTTGAGCGTCTTCAAAATCTCTGTATCCGATTTATTTTTGGCCTCCGTAAATACGATCATGTTTCCCAGTTTCGTACGCAGCTCAAGTGGCTCCCCATCCGTCAACGAAGAAACCTGCATACTCTTTCCTTACTATATTCCATTCTTTTTAATCCTTTAACACCTCCTTACTTAAAAGAGCGCTTCGAATACCACAGCTACACTCAGGGTCCCACACTTCGTAGTGCTTTTAATCTCCGCCTTGTGACTCCTTCCCACTCCACAGATTTCTTCTCCAAGTCCTTCTCCGTTCAAGCTGTACGTCTTTGGAACGAGCTGCCTCTTTCGATACGTCAAGCTCAAAGTATAGATTCTTTTAGGACATTGATCAAATGTCACTATCTTTCAATCTAATTAATTTTCAATTTAAATATATATATATTTATATTATTATTAAAAATATTGTTTATTATTATATTTACCTATGTTTATGTCTATTATTTTTACTTAATGTAGTTTGAAATTTATTGTAATTACTGCGCCACCTACCTATTTATTTTTGTCAGTTATTTCTCTTTCAGAGGTTGCCTGGAAGAAATTGCTTAGCAATAAGGCCGCCTATTGTACTTTATTACTCGTAATTCTCTGTAATATTTTTACTGTGTTTGGTGCAATAAAGAGTTTTTGTATTGTATTGTATTGTATTGTATTGTATGGGAAAGCATATTCTGCTTCCAGAGGAGATACAACAGCTCTCTGCCCACCACATCTGGAAGTTCCTAGAGGCAACCAGTCTGGACAGGGAAATTTAATTAAAGGGCACTACAAAAGATCAGCAATGGTCGAAGCAGTATTCTTGAAGCCCACAGCAACAAATAATAATAATAATACTATTTACCAGATCGGGGTGAATAAAGATTGTTCTATTACTAGCGTGAATATTAACTGATGGTTTGCAGCTATCAATTGTTTTTCGTAAGTTTTCAAGATATGCGGACGTGCATATATTATTCTGAGGTGCATTTGTGTAAAAATCTCCTGGTAAACGAATCCCTTGACCATATACTAGCTGTGCCGCGCTTATTTCAGTATCGCTACGAATTGCTGCCCTCAACCCTAAGAGTACGGTTTGCAATTCGTCGCTCCACGCAGAGTGCTCTAACCTTGCCATTAATGCTGCTTTCATGCTACGGTGCCACCGTTCCACCATCCCATTGCTTTGGGGGTGATACGGGGTAGTTCTGTGTGTTCTTAATGCTTAACAATCTCATTAAGTTAACGAATAGTTCGCTTTTAAATTGGCGGCCCTGGTCGCTTGTTATGCTTTTAGGACTGCCAAAATGACAAATCAAACCCTCATAAATAGTTTTAGCTACAACTTCCGCTGTGATAGTATGTACTGGAAATGCCTCTGGCCATTTTGTAAACCTATCTATTATTGTTACGCAATATCTAAAACCTTCTTGTGTTGTTGGTAAAGGCCCCACTATATCCACATGGATGTGATCGAATCGTTGTGCTGACTCGAATTTTCTTATGTCTGATACATTGTGGCGTGTCACTTTAGATCGTTGCACGCCAAACATGTTTCTGCCCATGTGGTTGCGTCATTATTCATCTTTGGCCAAAAGAATTTGTTTGTTACCATTTTACGAGTGATTCTAATCCCTGGATGGCTAACACCGTGTATTGAGTCAAAAATCATTTTTCTAAACCGTTGGGGAATGTACGGTCTAACGTTTGCTGTAGATACCTCACAATATAATTGTTTATCCGTGTTAGGTACTGCACAGTGTTTTAGCTGTACATGACTATTTTCGCATGCTTTGCTTAGTAACAACGCGAGCTCAGGGTCATTTTGTTGCTCCGTAGCCAGTTCTGTGAAGTCAACGGTCGTAGGGAATGTTATGGCTTCGATACGTGATAACGCGTCAGCTACTATGTTAGCATTCCCTTCTACATGCCTGATATCTGTGGAATACTCCCTAATATAACACAGCTGTTGAATTCTTCTTGAAATATCTTTATCATTATTTCTTTTACTAAAAGCGAACGTTAACGGTTTGTGATCCGTGAATATAATTAACTTACGACCCTCTATCATGTGCCTAAAGAAATGGACGGTCAAATAAATGCCTAGTAGTTCTATGTCGTATGTGCTATATTTACTTTGCGTATCCGTTAACTTTTTTGAATAGAATCCTAGACGTAAACAAAGGTTTGGCTGCACTCGGTGAGCAACTGAATAACATGCAATCGCTATTACAGTCGATGAAAGAAGAACAAAATTCCCGCTTCTCACATATGCAGAACGACATGTTGGAAATAAAAAAATCAGATGAGTAATATTAAAAAAACAAATGAAGAAATGGAAAAATCTATTGATTACCTTGGAGAACAATATGGAATGTTAGTAAATGATAGAAAAGAAATGAGAGAAGATTATAAAAAACAGGAAAATAAAATAAAGGACATTACCCAGAAAAATGTATATCTTGAAAAGTGTAACAGGTCGCTAGAAGAGCGTATCATGAAACTGGAGTATAAGGAATTGGGGATGAAAATAGAATTAATAAATCTGCAAAAGAAAAATGAGGAAAACCTGATGGAAGCAGTATGCAAAATAGCGCAGGAGTTAGAATTGAAAACAGAGGACATAGAAGAAGCATGGAGGCTACCAGGTGGCAATAACGCCAACAACAAAACGGCAAGGCCAGTGATTGTGACACTGCGTTCTAGGAAAGCACGAGAGCAATGGCTCAAGTGTAAAAAAAATGCTATCAACAATGATGCTTTATTTAAAGACAAGGACCAGACACGAATCTATATAAATGAGCATGTCACACCTCAAATACGCCAACTCTTTTGGAACGCCAAAAGTAAACTGAAGGAAACGCATAAATTTGTATGGATACAGAATGGAAGAGTGCTTGTGAAGAGAAATGAGAATGAGAAGAAAGTGTTCCAGATTAATTTTGAGAGTGATATTGACGCAATTATACAAACACTACGAGAGTAAAGATAGGAATATATCTAATCTAATAAAGTCAATACATAATAAAAATATAGTATTATTTAAAAAGATCAGTCTATAATTAATTAGAAAATAATTATGTCATCACGTTTTACTCCAATGCAGAGCTTTCAAGAGATAGATTACTGTAACTATCCTGACTTACAGGTATGGCGTGAAATGATACTTAAACACGCAGAGCAATTAAATATAAAACATATAAATGTGTGCTCTTTGAGAAAGCATTTTAATGAAATAATTGTTACGCTGGATACATGTTTACATAAATTAAATATAATATGTTTGACTGAAATTAACTTGAAAAAGGAAGAAATATCTATGTATCAATTAAATGGTTTTGATATGTATTCTTGGACAAGAGAACACAGACGAGGTGGCGGTATTATAATATATGTAAGGCATGGTACTACATTTATACAGCACGATATAAGAGTTAAGTTCTGTGAAATATTAGCTGGCCAACTAGTGATAAACAACAATACTACAAATATATTTGTTATTTATAGACCCCCGGACACGAGTAAGACGAATTTTATTGAGGAATTACAACGTTTACTGTACCAGGTACCCAATAAAAATAATATTATATTAATTGGAGACATTAACATTAATATTATGGCGCAAAGTCAAGATGGACTGGCAATTAGATATTTGAATATGTTGTGTGAACTGGGACTGCAGTGTGGTGTGCACGGTGTGACGCGCGAGTGTGTAGTGGCGGAGCGACGGGTGGCGTCGAGCATCGACCACATCTTCGTGCGAAATGCCAAGGCGAGTACATTCCATGCATTCACTGTCGAAAGTAAAATTGCTGACCACTATATTATTGGTTTAGTTGTTAACTCGGACCAACAGTCGTCGAGTTCGGTTTCCGGAACGTATTATAACAATAAATTGATATCAAAAAAGATTAAAGAAGCTAATTGGACTGATTAACAAATCACTGTTACAAGATCCCGTTGAACTGTATACTTCCGTTGTAAACACATTTAGAGATATATATAGCACATGTACTTTTCAACGATCTCGTAACGAAAAGCGAAATACCCAACCTTGGGTTAATAATGACTTATTAAAAATGTTGCAAAAAAAAGATTACCTATTTAGAAAATGAAAGGCGAGTCCTGCGAATAATGGTCTTAGACTGGAGTATACTAAACACAGAAATCTAACGAATAAACTTATCAATAGTGCGAAAAATTTGTATAGAAGAAATACTTTGTTAAATTGTAAAGGGGACATGAGAAAAATCTGGAGTAATGTAAATACATGGTTAGGACGTAACAAATTGTCAGTAGATGGTGTTATTGAAAAGTACTTGTTAAAATCAAAAACTGAAATAAATATAAGCAATGGTTTCTGTGACGTATTTACTAGGGAAATTGAGGAAATTAAAGACAAGCATAGATGTAAAGAATTGTTTTTGCATAGACCATCTTATGTAACAGAAAGCAATATGAGTCTGAGGTTTCGGAAGGTCTCTTGTTCTGACGTAGTAAAGGTTATGGATGGCATGGACTGCGGTAAGACGTCGGGATCGGATGGTGTCAGAGTGAAAGATTTAAAAGAAATAAAATTTAAAATTGCCCCAGTTATTGCTCACTTTATTAATTTAAGTGTTAATAAAGGCCAATATCCGCAGGAGTTAAAACAGGCAATAATTAGACCTATACATAAACAGGGCTCCTATACTGATTTGACTAATTACAGGCCGATAGCAATTCTGAACGTAATAAATAAAATTGTAGAAAAAGTAATAGTTAAACAAATTGTAACGTATCTGGAAAATAATAGTATTCTTAATGATGCTCAACATGGTTTCCGACCGAATAGAAGCACGGCCACGGTTCTGTCCAAATTTGCTGATGATATTAATAACTATTTGAATCAACAGAAAATAGTTTATGCTTTATTTATTGATTTTAAGAAAGCATTTGACACGCTAGATCACGACGGCTTACTGCAGTCGATGGAGGAGTGTGGTCTTAGAGGACCATTAAACAGGTGGTTTAGGGAATATCTGCGCAACAGACAGTTAAAAGTAAGGGTATGCGGAGTGGAAAGTAAGACTGGCAATATTAAATATGGTGTTCCCACTGGTTCAGTATACGGGCCTGTCGGGTATATAATGCATGTGAACAGCATGCCAAATGTAATAAGGAATTGTAAAACGTATATGTACGCTGATGACACATGCATTATATACAGCGACACGGACCAGAGTGTGATACAGAGGGTGATGCAAAATGATTTTGATAATGTGGTTCGCTGGTCACATGATAATGGAATTATCATAAATACTAATAAGACGAAATGTATGCCCATAGTCTCGCCCTATAATAGAAATAAAAAAATAAATATTAATATTAAGGGGCACTCATTCGACTGTTTACATAAAAATAAAAATGACGATAACTGTAACTGTTCATACTTAGAAACAGTGTCCTCCTATAAATATTTAGGACTAACTGTCGACACTAGTTTCGGGTGGGTTCCTCATATTCACTCTGTATGTAATAGGCTACGCTCAATACAATGTCAGCTGCAAAACATAAAATATTCGGTCAGCAGAGGTGTTATGTACATGCTATACTTTGCACTAGCAGATGCAATTATTTCTTATGGATTGGGTGCGTATGGTCTCACATTTCCTACACATCTAAATAAAGTCAAAGACTTGCAAATTAGATTACTTAAACTATTAATCGATAAAAAAACCAAGGATTCTCTAGAAGGCAACTATGAAATTTTTTTTAAAATATGTAAAATATTACCTGTTGATATAAAAGTTAAGATGTATTTATTAGTTGAGCAATTTGACAATGCAGACTTTAAAAAGGAAAGAGAACATACGTACCCAACTCGAGCGTCTCTAAAGCCAAAATTGTCGGTACCTTCAGCTTCAATCAAAAACTATTATGGCAAGCGAAAGAGGTGTTGGTTGACGCCTACATTAATAAATGAACTGGGGTCGGATAAGCTTAATGTTAAAAGTAAAAATCAACTTAAAAATAGATTGAAAAAACATTACCTGTCGTTGTGCCCATGATTGGATCTGGGATTGCGCTGTGTGTGTATGTATGGTGTATGCCGCACCACACATATACACACAGTGCAGGCTGTGTAGTCTATATGAAATAGATTAGATAAATATATAAATAAATATATATATAATAATTCATACAGATTGAGTAAGCCCCGAGGTTGGTTCGAGACTTGTGTTATGGGATATACTGGCTAATTTATCAAGATCTATATTTTATATGGACTGCACGGACATATATAATATTTATGAATAAATAAAACTAAGTAAAATGTTAAACTATATAAAACTTAATTATATAACTATAGCATAGTGTGTAAGTGTGTTAATCCAAGAGAACCTGCCGACAAACTGTTACACAGTTTGGCAGAAAATGTATTTTGAACACTTTGTAATATTTCTGGAAAATAAATAAATAAATTTAAAAAAAAACTACGACTTTCCGTCCCACTGTTGTAACACAGCGCCCACACATGAGTTGGACGCATCCACAGAACACAGAAAGAAGGAGAAATGTAATAAGACGGTTTTTGTACCGGAACCGATGTCGCCACTTACACACACAGTTACATTTTAACATATTCATAGAATAATCTCCGACAGTCACACTCACACAAATCGTAAGCCCGTGATTTGCAGTTCGATTACGAACACAGAAGTAAGAAGTGTATTATAGGCCATTTACTTTGACAGATCGCGGAAGCTACAAGCGGCGGTACCACGATATTTTCACAACATTGTAATTATCGTTACGTTTGCATTCCATTGTACGTGCATACCGCAAAACATTGAAAAACGCGTATCCAAAACAAGCAATGGACAATATTTGTAACGGAAGTATCGACTATGACTATGTCAAGTTCCTGCACATTTGTGCAGAAAATGGCGACATGCGCCCCGCCCACAAACCATATCTCTTGTATTCTGATATCTGTGGACGCATCCGTCATAAGAGACAATGGCGTATTTTGCTTTTATTAAATTTAGTTCTAGAGACATAACACCGTACGTTCTTATCTCTGATCCATTAGCGGCGTAAAGTTTATAATATGAAATGTCATTGTTTATAAAACGTTTACTCACTCTGGAAATTGGGATCACTGAAATGTTTGCTCCTGTGTCTACTAAGAACCGCATGGCACTATTGTTATCTAACACATAGAGACGATGATTGTCCACCATGGCGAGAACCTCCCTCGTCTCTTCAGGGTTCGCCACATCTAGTTTTCCGGCTGTTTCTTCCAGTTACAGGGGTCTTCACACTTGTTGGCAGCGGCTCCAAACCGGTAGTGGTAATAACACATCCAGTCTGGGCTCGATGGTGTTCTTCTTGGATTGTTCCTGCCTCTAGAGGCTGATCTCGACCGCGTGAAACGTTGAGGTGGTCCACGGTTCCTTCTCATGTCATCTCGGAGCGAGGCGACTTCTAGAAATAGCTTATTCATATTGGATAAGACTTCGGTTAAGTCATTTGGTTGTACACTGCTGCTGCTGGAGGCTGCTATTTCGCCCGATATTTGTCCACGTTGCATGTTTTCCATTACTTTATCAGCTATGGGAGCTAGGTTGTCGAGTTTCTGGTCCTGGCTAACTGTCAAAACTGCTCGAACTGCCGCTGGCAACCGGGCCAACCACAGGTTGCCAACTGTTTCCTCACTGGCTTGACAGTTCCTTGCTAGCTCTTTCATTTTACGAAGCAATTGCGATGGCTTCTGCGATCCCAGGTCTAATTCTCCGACGAGTTTTTGGAACTGTCGCTCTGGTGACTCTTCAAAAACTTGTAATAATCGTTCTTTGATTGAAGCATACCTATTTGAGTCGGGCGGCTGATAGACGATATCTGATACCTGCTGAAGCGCGTCTCTGCCTAGTTTCGCTATCACTAGTTGGTACTTGCAGTCATCGCTTTGTTTCTGTGGGTTTATGGTGGCCTCGAATTGAGCGAACCATAACCGTGGTAACTCCGTCCAAAATTCAGGAATGCGTGTCAAAATGGTTATTGTCGATAGATTTAATCCTTCTTCTTTCGCTATTGCAGGGGGTGGCATCTTGGAACCAGCGGGTGGGAGTGCTGCGGGGTTCATCTTAGTGCACGTGGTTTCCTTTCTATCCGGCCTAAGTCCTCCACGTAGGCCGGGAGTCGCCGACAGGGGCACGTGGCACACTTATTCAATGTCACGTGGTCACGTTGCATAAGCACTTCCGTTAAAAAAACGTGTATATTTCTGATTATACTATTACGGTCACTTGAATACTGTCCACAGAGATCACGTCGGGGTCACCAGTTTAGGGATGTCTCTATTTGATAACGGAAACCACAGTAATTTACTGAACCATTTTATTCATGTAGAACAATACAAACAATACAACGTTACAAATATGTGCACTAGGTGACCCCGTGTTGACGACTGCCGGCTCCCGCGCAGGGGACCGGGCGCCGAGCTAGTATCGCTGCGTAAGCGTCTCGCGGCGTTCCCTACAGTCCACACTAAATCGTCAGCTGTTTAAAGATTTATCCTGTCAACATCATAATAGAAGCAATCTATCCATTTTGAACACATGAAAATATATTTTAAAAATAAATCAAAAAGTCCGAACGTTGGCTTACACTGAATAAACGATTCGTAATAATTCTAAAACACCTTAGTAGATTCATATTGCGACGGATACAGAGCGAGTTTAATAAAATTTAATAAATAAAGTATAAAACAAAGAAAAAAATGTTTTTAGTTGATTCACCTGTGTAAATATCAGTGTGGTTGGCAATGGTAAACAAATGTTACTTTCTCAATTATGTAATTTTCGATTGGCGGTAATCGGTAAGTAGAGACTTAAACGAACCGGAACACTATTTTATTTTAAAACTAAGCGCTCACAACAATATTCCATTGTTTATGTAATTAATTAGAAAGCCGTCAAATTGATGGTTGGATCCCGTGGACGTATGTACAGTGAAATACTTACCTAATGTGTGTTTGATTTCCAAAAAAAGGTAAAATGATTTTATACGTCGAGGAATAGACATTCAAAATTCAATCTGATATATTACAACGCTACAAAAGCTAGAATCGATATAGTCAACAAACTTAGCACTGAATACAACATCAAAAAGGAGCCGTGCTTTCACCATGTATGAGGTTCATTGTCGGACTTGTTTGGGATTTTTTTTTATTGCATCCATTCAATATCTCCAATACAAGTATTTTAGATGGCCGAAACTTATTTTTTAATGCAGACGACATCGTGGTATTTTTTTGAACCTGGATTTCTTATCCCACTAATGTTATCTTTACAATCGTCCTATTGTAGACAATGGACTTTTTGCTAGATCGGTATGCAATGTAATGAATGATAATGATTAATACTTAATTAAGATTTCGTTTTCGAACTTAACTTTAATGCCTTAAAGAATTGATTAAAATGTAATTAAATTATTACGAATTTAGTTGAAAAATATTTATTTATTCAAAAGATTGTTATTTATTTATTACAATAAAACTTTTCAATCAGACATAATGTTTTATCTTCTAAAACCTTATTTGGTTACTTGAGTGTCATTCTCTGAACATCTACTTGGTTAATTATACTTATATCTGAAGAATGAAGCGACGTAATATAATAGAAGATCAAACGAACTTCTTGAAGCGAAGTTCGATCACTATTATATGAGTCGCTTCATTCGAAGATATAAGTCACCCACCCTCCCATTAAACCCCCTTGTTAGAAAAGTTTTATATGCAAGGTTCACTCTAAACCAATGAGGCCATGTTGGAAGCGGTGTAAGTTACACAGGGTGGTCATAGAAAAAAAAAAAAAAAAGATCGACTACCGACATATTCGATCTTAATCTTTAAAAAATCGTGCGTGTTGCCAGAAAGTTAAAGGGACTACTTGGTTAATTATATATCTTCGAATGAAGCGACTCATATAATAGTGATCGAACTTCGCTTCAAGAAGTTCGTTTGATCTTCTATTATTAAGGCTTTAAAACACAAAATTAGTACATTCACGCTGTCATCTTTCACACTCAAAAATCCATAAGAATCTTACCATTTTATTCTCGTAGTCTGGCCACTTCTTCATATAGTCAGCACATGTAGATGTTTTGTAAGGCCCTTCAGCGTTCTGCTAGGCTACTCTTGACACCAATACACAGCGATCGGTATTGACAATTTGTCATTTCGTACTCTTCAGTTGCTATACTAGCGCCAATTGATATGAAATTGCGTGGTCATTATATGAACTAAATGGCATCTAGCTAGACAACATCGACGTACAATAATCGGTACCCTCGACACTATTTTCACAGCTAATTATTGGTTTGACATTGGCCAATAGCGGAGATTTTTCCAATAGCTAAATAGTAACTTTTTAAGTGAAGCTTCAAGACAATTCTTCATAATTATCGAAAACTATTATAGATAATAGTGTGCCTAGTTTGTCACTCCCAACCTATTGTTTTAAGCTCACAACACTGTAGAGCGCACCATCGGTGTATAAAAAATAGAAAATGAAGATGGGACTGCTTAATGTGAAACCCTGAGGTCTGTGCCTGAGGAAAGCAAACGGAAGGAGCCATAGCAAACTAATGAAGAAGCAAACAGCGACTTCTTTTTACTGAATTTGGCAGTGAGACGGCGCGACGCTGTAGAAAACCAGCGCCCTAATATTTCTTATATGGTGCTAAGTGCTAACTGTGAAATGTTGTTGCATTAAATTGTTATCTATCGAATGAGTAAACATTATAAAATGCAGTTGTTAATAAATGTACAGGTAGATAATATGTGATCAAAAGAACTTGTGAAAGTTCGATCATTATTATATATGAGTCGCATCATTCGAAGATTCAAATTTACTAGGTAGTTTCTTCAGCCTACAAGGCAACACTCGTACGTTTAGAGAATCGATGGTTTTATCGATACCCTCTTTTTTTTTCTTTTTTATTATACCCTCTTTTTTTATATTTTTTATTACTGGCTGTAGCTGTCTAGTCGTCACGTCGCGCCATCACCTCATTCATGTTTAGTGATATTGGGATTTTTGGGTGGGTGGGACTTTGTATCTTCGAATGATGCGACTCATTTTTTTTTTTTTTTTTTTTTCATTTATTTTGGCACAAACAGTCATAAAAATAACATACATAGTTACATATAGTTTTACAAAAATAGACATAATAGTGCCGAAAATTATTAATAAAAATTATATATTTATAAATACGCTGTAAGTGTTGACAAAACGAAAGAAATCGTACACTTAATAGTCTAATGACACAGAATAACTACTAGTAGATACCAAGTACTGATGACAAAAGTGACAAAAAATAAAAAAAAATGCTAGAGCTAAGCTATATTAAGACACAAATTAAAAAGTATTGACTGCCATACAATGAGTGAATTGCATACTTAAGATAAAAGTTGTTTAACAAGTTTGCTTTTGATAGTGGACAAAGAGTTGGTGAAAATGTCAATATCTGAGAATTCTTTATTATATTTTACCAAGCTACGATAAAAGAAATTGTTTCGTGTATAATTCTTACTCAAGGGTGGTGGCACTAATATATTAAGACGACGAGAGGCACGGACTGGAAGTCGAGCCCTAACTATAAAATTAATTTTTGAAAGAAGAGTAGACGAGTCGACAAGGTTATTTAAAATCTTATATAAAAACGTTACATCGAATTGAGTTCTGCGATCCTGGAGTGAGATGAGTTTATGTTTTTTTAATGAGTCACTATATGTTAGGTCAAAATCATAATGTCGATAATTGAAAATTTTTATAATTTTTTTCTGCACTCTTTCAATTGCATCTATATGAACCTGGTAATTTGGGTTCCACACAACACTGCCAAAGTCCAAAATGGATCTAACAAAACTAAAATAGAGGATTTTAAGGGTTTCACTGTTTTTAAAAGGTTTGGTGACTCTGTTTATAAAACCCAAATTTCTGAATGCTTTACCAGCGATATGATCATAATGACACTTAAACGACAGTTCACTATCCATCATGATGCCTAAATCCCGAAGCGAGACAACCCTGTCCACTGGAACATTATTTAGAACATACATATGTTTGATAGGTTTTTTTTTACGGCTGTATGTAATAACTTTGCATTTTTCTACATTAAGAAATAGTTGGTTTTCGTCACAATACACACTCAGTGCGTCAAGGTCTTGTTGAATTCTATAGCAATCGTTAATGTTAGATACTACTCTAAATAGTTTTGTATCGTCAGCATATAACAGTTGATTAGTATTAGTGAGAATATTTTCTATATCGTTAATATATAATGAGAACAAAACTGGACCCAAATGAGAGCCTTGTGGCACACCAGAAGGAATGGGTAAGTAGCTGGAGCAGTACCCCTTCATGCATACAGCTTGACTACGGTTTCTTATGTAGGAATTCAACCATCTGAGAAGGTTGCCATGTATACCGACCCTCCAAAGTTTCTTTATAAGCAAGTTATGTTTAATTTTATAAAATGCTTTTGAGAAATCGGTATACACGACGTCCACTTGAGTGCCTTTATCCATAGCATTAAGAAGGTAGTCAACAAAAGTCACCATATTAGAATCAACACTTCTATGTTTAAAGAAACCATGTTGATTCACCGAAATAACATTTTTGAGAGCATAGGACAGCTGTTTAGTTACAGTTTTTTCTAGAATTTGGCCGAATTTACTTAATTTGGATATTGGTCTATATTCTGAAATGAACTCACGATGGTTATTCTTAGGAATAGGAGTGACGAGCGCTTTCTTCCACTTGTCAGGGAAAATGCCAGTTTCAACTGAAGTTTTGAAAATTAAATATAACGGTGTTAATAAAGCGTCAGCACACCTAGAAATAAAAATAGGCGGTATACCATCAGCTCCTGCGCTTTTGTGTAAATTTATGTGTGTAAGCTCATAAAGAATTGCTTGTTTGTCAATATTAACTGAACTTATTAGAGATGTAGGACAATCACTTTCACATAGATTAGAAAGACCTGTAAGAGGTTCATCATCATTTGTCTCAATGAAGACTGATTGAAAATATGAATTGAAAGAATTGCACATGTCTTTTCCTGAAGTAATTGGAATGTGGTCAATGTCGTACATGATATTCGGGGTATCACCTAGTTGCTTTTTAGATTTTACATATGTCCAGAAGTAAGCAGAATTATTTTTAATACGATCCTCAGACATAGCTATATATTTACTGTGCTGTTCATGTTCTAATTTACGAAGCCGTTTCCTAAGTAAAGAGAATGTTCTGTAATCAGCAATGTTACCATAGGTTTTCCATTTTCGGTGATATTTACGTTTTTCGTTAGTGAGTTTAACTAGTGGCCTAGTGTACCAAGGTGGATATTTACTGTTGCTACCCATGTTGCCCAAACCGTACATTCAAAGCAATATAACATACCAATAATAACGTATCAAGTTAATTGAACATAATTAGCATTCCTAATTTATCATATTATGCATTTTTTATCATAAAAAAATAATAAAAAAATTAAACAGAAATACTTTAAATTAGTACTTAAAATATAATAAATACAACTTAAATATAAAAAGAGTAAATAAAATAAAATAAATCAAAAATAGAAATTAACTCAGTAAATAACAATACCTAGGTACATATTGCTATTTAATTTTAATAACTAAAGGGTAAATAAAATCAAAATCAGAGTAAACTCAATAAATAGTTATGCACGGCGCTACTCCACCGCGTACGGTCCTTATCAACGCTTAGTGCATATTCCTCGTACTGCCCACGCATTATCGGACCACTTTTGTTTTGTCTGGCATTTTAGCGGACTAGCATTTTGCAGTCCTTTGTGTAGACATAAGTTAGATTTTAAGTTAGTCTGTAACAAGCTCTCATAGAGAATATACACTTTTAATTTAAATTTTGTATTTTTAAAAAGCTCCCTCGACGCCGTCGAAACTTAAGTGGCGCAGCCGGTAGGATATCCGTCGTTATCCTGCTGCCGAGCTAACGCTTGTAAAAATCCAAAAATCGATTTTTTACGTCAAGTTCGGTTCAGCGCGGATTCGGGTATCCTCGAACCAAATAAATAACTTATAGAAGACGCGATTACACTATAAACTCAGTGTTACATCGGGAGAGAGCTTCGAGCAGCAGAGCAGACTCACCGGAAGACATGGGATCGAGCAGCGCGTGAGTAGACCTCTTCACTCCTGTTTTTCATATTCCCTGTTTTTCCACATTTTGTCGACCCCAAATAGTCGACCTAATTAAATTACGTCTATCTGATTTTGTATGATACAAGTGTCGTAGTATTCGTAATTAATTAGTTATTATAAATAGTGTTAGTAACATGACTACGAAAATCGAGTCTTGTTAATTTTATATAGGTAAATAAATATAATATAAATAAAATACATATAAACAAAATTTTTATATAAATAAAAATGGAACACTTAACTTTGATACCTAGAGAAATTTTAAATATAATTCCCAAATATGATGGAGATGAAAAATTGTTGAATTTGTTTATATCTAAGTGTGAATATGTCCATAGAGCTTTCTATAGGGAAGGAAACTTCCATCAAAATATATATTTATTCCATTCCATAACTAGTAGGCTTATTGATAGAGCTGCGACTCTACTAAGTGAACATCCAAATTTAGTGAATTGGGAACAACTTAAGGAAGTCCTTTGTCGACATTTTGGCGACCCGCGCTCTGAAGAGTGCATTGCTATTGAGCTTGAAAGTTTAAAAATTAAACACGGCGAATCATATATTCAGTTTTGCCACCGCGTTCAGAATGTTAAAAGTTCTTTGTTTGCAAAAGTAAATATATTAAGAGATGAAGGAATTAAAGCGGCGAAAATGATCATTTACAATAATACAGCGTTAAACGTGTTCTTATATAATTTACCGGAGGATATGATACGTATAGTGCGGTTAAGACAGTGTGTTAGTTTAGAAAATGCGCTAAGTGTAGTAACTGAGGAAGTCAACTTTTTAGAACAATATAAAGCTAAGAACACTAAGCCAAGACCGTTTGTAAGTCCAACTACGCAAACATTTTCAAGGCCTTTTGCCAGTAGTCACTTTAATTTTACGCCTAATCAGCAGAATTATAGATTTGGTATTCCTCAAAATCGGGAACAGGTAAATTTTAAACCAAACTTTGTACCAAATAGAGTCATGCCGTTCCAAGGTTACCGATTTGGCGGTCCACCCCAAAACCAGAATACACTTCAGCGTAATTTCAACCCTAATCCTATGCAACAACCCCGTGCACCCTTCCAGCACAACGGTTTTAGATTTGGGATCCCTCAACAACAGTCTAACCCCAACCAATTTAAATTTGGCATCCAAAACCAACAAGCGCCGCCCATACTGAATGAAGATACAGACGTCTCTATGCGGACCGCACCTGTAAGACAAAATATGATTACTAACCAACCTCTTTATAGTAAACCAACACCCTCGAGTTCCGAATATTACCCAGATAATTTTGATTTAAATTACACTGTTAGTGAACCATATATTGATTATGTAGAGGACTCTACTAATTATGATTATGCTAAAAGTCCTGACATTGCGATTGACAGTGAAAACGCAACTTTGAAAAATTTTCACACAAACAGCCTAGGACATTCAGGTGAAATAATTAACCTTAATTGTTGCGATAGTACCCTTAAATTACCTTACATAGAGTTACCGGAAATTAATTCGAAATTCCTTGTAGACACCGGAAGTAGCAGATCATTTATAAGCCCAGCTAAAGCAAACAATTTTTTTAACAACTTTAAGCAGTACGAACCCTATACCGTTGTTAGTACCCATGCTCAAAGCACCCATGATGAAATAATTTGTATTCCGTTATTTAAAACATTTAAGAGTACGCTTACTCATAAATTTCATGTGTATGACGTAGACGGTAGATATGACGGCCTCATAGGATCTGATCTCCTCACAAAATTAGCAGCTAACATAGACATGAGAAATTGGGTTTTACAGACGCCTAACGCACAGATACCTATAATTTATAAACCTCCATATCAGGTAGTTTCAGAGCTGCGAACTGAAACAAGGATGAAAGTCACTACGAATTATCAAAACGAGAAAGCTGATAATAATCGATCACGTTCTCCATCCCCTATATCAATTTCTTCCGACGATTCAGTAAAATCAATAATTGAAGTAAGGCCACGCCGACGATCTCCTTATTCCATCCCATCAGTAGATAGCAGCACAGCATCCGCATCTGAAAATCGAAACAGTGATGACATAGATACAATACATTCCGCGATGCACTCAGAGACAGAAGGTATACTTATCTTGCAGGAAGCTGTAGACACGAAGCCAAACCAAATACTCGTATACACCTGGAACAGAAATGAAATGTCAGTTAAAAACTTATCTAGGAAATCACAAAAAATATTAAAAGTACACTTACCTGAAGATAATCCCGATCTTATCAAACATTTTCTTAAAGAATACACCAGACCTAAAATTAAATATTTCTTTTATTTTGAGAGTGATTTACACCACAAGCAATTTTCACAAATAACCGCGACTATATTTAAAAAGGGCACTGTAAAATTTTACGAGTGTACTAAACGGGTAGTAAATGTAGATGATGAAAACGTTCAACGTCATATTGTCATTAAGTATCATACAGGTAGGACTAGCCATCACACATAGGAAAGTCAAAGAAACTCTAGCTCACCTCATACACACGTTTTATTGGAACTGTATGGATAAAACTGTTGCTAGTTGATAATTGACAATTAATTCTTGTGAAATACGCCGGAAAAAAAAAATGAAATACGAGCGTAAACTTTTAAAACCAGAACTGCAGCTATCACAGACCCAGATTAGACCATTCCAAGAATTGTTAATCGATACTTACACAATCGAAGGAAAAATTTACCTTACAATTATTGTTGCTTTCAGTAAGTTAGGCCAATTCATAGAAATGTTGTACCTATAATTACACGAAATCGTGAAACTAAGGTTCCTATTAAAGACATTAAGCGCCCTCTACAGGTGGTTACTTCTGGTCATCCAAATGATCCGAAGCCAGGCCCTTCTACTGCACCGGATTGACAGGAATCCGGGACTACTTCCAGTTAAGGAAGGTCAAGCATTCGTCAGCTACGACAAATGGACTATAATTAAGGTTTTAGATTTAGAAAAAATTAATGAAGAAATAGAGTTAAATATAAATAGGTACGTAGCCATTAAGGATGATATTCATAGTTATATAGGCATTAATAGTTTTAATTCAGATTTTATCGACGTAGAGTCACAAACTGATTATATTATGTATAGAGCTATAGAGAAGTATAGGCAATTAATTCCTTCAACTAAAATTAAACGTGGTTTGCTTAATCCCTTAGGATCTTTCATAAAAGCTATAACTGGCAATCTGGATAGTGATGACGCTATGAGATATGAAGAAGCAATTAATAATATTAAAACAAAACAGGATTCCTTAAATGCTAAAATGACCATTGTCACTGAAATGATGGATGCTTTCACTAAAATTGCAAATTCTACTAGAAGCAAATTTATAGAAATCGGAAATACCGTACGAGAGTTAAATCTTTACTTAAATAAAACTAAACTAGATGAAACAGCTAATGAAGTTTTACATATCTACACAACATTTTTACACAATTTCCAAATGATCTACATACGTCTTAATGAAATAGAAACCGCAGTTGCTTTTAGTAAAATTAAAATATTACACCAATCTATTGTTAATTCTGATGAATTTTTGTTAATATTAAAGGAAATAGAAAATAGTGATAAGCTAGTGTTTTCTGCCACTGCCGAAAATATTGTTAAAATAGAACGTTGCACAGAGATAAAGGCCTATATCAAACAAAATCAGATAAAGTTTATTATGCATATTCCATTGATAAGAAATGAAATTTACATTTATTATAAATTAATTCCATTGCCTATTTTTGATGAAAATAAAGGTCAGACTTCCATTATCCTTCCAAAATATCCATATGTCCTTGTGAAGGGGTTGAAAGTAACGCCGCTCTCTCAGTCATGTCCTGAAATTGATGAAGACCGGTTCCTGTGCTACGAAGATAACGTCTCTCCTTTATCTAGAGACGATTGTGTCGCTGAACTTTTACAGTTTTCCACCAGCACGCCGAGTTGCCACCCTGTTCCTGTTGTCATTAATGATGTGAAAATAGAATCAGTACAACCAGGTCGTTGGGTAATTTATACAAATAATGAAATTGTACTTACCAACCACTGCGGTGAAGAGATAACCCAAGAGGCTATCTGTGGAACTTACCTTTTGACTATAAACAATAATTGCTCTGTGAAAATTCAAGGAGTCATTCTGAAAACGCATATTACAGAAGGAAACAAAATGTTTGGAGATAAAATACCACTAATCCAGTTACCAAGGGTAAACGATACTTCGGAGCTGCCAAAACCCATCAACCTGGATGAAATCAACTTGACCGATGTTAAGCTTCTCAACTATTTAGTGCATAAAAGTGGCTCGCAAGTTACCAGTGACAGTGTAGAGCTACAAGGTGTTGTGAAAAGTGTTAGTATAGGAAATGTAGCGATAATTCTAGCTCTAGTTTTCGTAGCTCTATGTTATAGATATAAGTTTTGGAAAAAATTATATAAGAAAAATATTCGAGATAATCCTAGGGATGATCTCGAACTTGGTGAGGGAGGAGTTATGCACGGCGCTACTCCACCGCGTACGGTCCTTATCAACGCTTAGTGCATATTCCTCGTACTGCCCACGCATTATCGGACCACTTTTGTTTTGTCTGGCATTTTAGCGGACTAGCATTTTGCAGTCCTTTGTGTAGACATAAGTTAGATTTTAAGTTAGTCTGTAACAAGCTCTCATAGAGAATATACACTTTTAATTTAAATTTTGTATTTTTAAAAAGCTCCCTCGACGCCGTCGAAACTTAAGTAAATTACTATTATTGATATTTTACTTGTATACTATGATACCTATTGAAACAACTATCAAAATTATACTAACACTATCAGTGTAACTACGAACGCACGATTGTCAATGCCGCATCCAGTGTACAGATGCTTTTTGTATCGATGTTTTGTCTGCATTAACGCCGGTATTCATATAGTGCTTAATATTTTGTCTACCCCAACTACAAATTGTTATTTATACAAGTATTACTTACAGTGCAATTATTTACTGTTTTATTGGTTATTTTTTGTTTTCGAAATTATTGTATAGTGTGCTAAAATGTGTTTGTGTAATGTGAACATTATTTAAGTGCGCCCCAATGTAATGTAAGTAATAAGCTAGTTTCTCAGTAAGTGAATTTGTAATTCTTTTGAGAAATAAATATTCTTTAACCATAGAAACATGCACTCTTTCCATGGGAAAATTCTTCACTGCCAATCGTATGGATTGTTTTAGGGACTCCAAATTATCATGACGTTTAGAGCAAGCCGTACTCTCTAAAACGCACCATAAATCATAATCCAGCGGATTAAGATCGGGACTAGACGACGGCCAGTCTTCAGCTCTGATGAAGTCGGAAATGTTCGATTCCAACCAAGACTGCGTGGACCGAGCTTTGTGCTTCGGCGCCGAGTCTTGCTGGAAGGATCATGCTTGGTTATTGAACATGGTGTTGTTAAGGGGATTAATTATCTTCTCAAGAATAGTATCTTGATACACTTGTGCCGATGTTTTGATACCTTTTTCACAAAAGTATGGCTCAGTCACTCCTTCTTAGCTAACACCCTACCAAACCATCACTGAAGTCGGGTAATGCCCACGTTGCACTCTGTCGACTAATTGGGAAGCTTCCTTAGAGCTATGAGCATAAATACGGTCATTTTGTTTGTTAAAATGTAGCTCAGTTGTAAAAAAATCTCAACCGTAAACAAAAATTTTCTATGACCTCCCTTTGCGTACCGCTTCAGTAGTTTTTTCGATTTTACCACCCTATTCTTTTTTAAATTATCAGTTAAGAAATGACCAGTACGTCTTTTACAGGCTGCAAGTCCTAAGTCATCTTTTAAAATACGCGACATGGTCCTAGGTGCTATCTTCATCTCCCGAGATAAAATCTTTTGCTTTCGGACAGAATTTCTTCGAATTCTTTCCCTTACCGCTTTGACCACCTTTTTCGTACGAACACTACGTGGATGGCCAGATCTTTTTCTGTCACAAACAGAAGAGCTCTCATTGTACCTATTAATAGCCCGGTACACAAACATTTTACTAATACCAAGCGTATGGAGAGTTTTAAAAATTGCACTTGGCTCCATACCTACTTTGTGAAATGCAATCACAGCGATTCGGTTCTCTTTATCACCCCACTCTATTTTAATATCGCAAAATATTGTACAATGTATTGGCGCCAAAATAAGAAAAGACAATGAAAAATCATAAAAAAATGACAGATTGCAAATTCAAATGTAATATTTTGTTTATTTTTAGTTGTAACAGTATTTATGGCCAGACTAAGTATATAGATATCTCACTGGCGACGAGGATATTGGTTATTTCAGTACATAATCAAGTGATTTTAAAGTGATTAAAATGCCCATCGGCAAAATTGAACAATTTGATCTCTCAAGTAAAAAGTGGTCGACATACATTCGACGCGTGGAACAGTTTATGACATTGAACGCCATTGACAGTAAATTACATATGGCAACGTTGGTTACATTAGTCGGAGAGGCTACATATGATTTAATGACAGATTTATGTGCACCCAACAAACCTGAAGAGAAATCATTTGAGGATTTAGTGAAGATAGTCGGTGACCATCTCGAGCCGAAGCGGTCAGAAATTGCAGAAAGGCACATATACCGACAGAGGCGACAAGAGGGTGGCGAAGGTATGAGTGATTATCTGCAGTCCTTAAAACACTTAGTCAGTACATGTAATTTCGGGCATAATATTTAATTAATTTTGTAATAAAATAATTTTCTTAAATTAACTAATTAACCTACCGTACTTTAATTTAAATTTTAATATCTTTTATAACTTAAATAAAAGCAAAATTAAAAATTTTGAAAAAACCCACGACGGTTTAAACGTAGTTGAAAAAGGATAAAATAATTTTGAAACCCCCGACTTAAAGAATTTATGCTATGAATTTAATTAAAAAAACCCCAAGAAAATCCGTCGGGGGCTGCCATTAAATGAACTAGTTTGGCAGTTTTATAGTTACTTGAATACTTATTTATATTTATGAATTTAAAATAGCGATGGCAGCCCCCGACGGATTTTCTTGGGGTTTTTTAAATTAAATTCATAGCATAAATTCTTTAAGTCGGGGGTTTCAAAATTATTTTATCCTTTTTCAACTACGTTTAAACCGTCGTGGGTTTTTTCAAAATTTTTTATTTTTCTTTTACAAACAATTTTACTTGTCTGCAGCTGTTACTCCCTGCCCAAGCGTCCTGTGCCTCGCGTTTCATAAGTTCGTTTATCACTCCCTTAGTGACGGCGGGCTGATATCGGGAGCTGGGGCTCCGGTCCTATAGGTCTCGAGCTGGCACCTTCTCTTGCGAGCTCGTCTGCTCTTTCATTCCCTAATGTTCCTCGGTGGCCTGGAACCCATGATACAGTGACCGCCGTTACCTCGGCTAGTTTATTGAGAACAGACTTGCACTCTCTGACCAGCCCAGCCTTCCATTCTTTGCAGGCAGTGATCCTGTACCATTGCTCTGCTGCTCTTCTTTTGACCTCAGTGTGTACCGGATTAAGTCCTAGAGCCATATCCAGTGCCATCGTCGGTGTGGACGTCATGGCACCCGTGGTCATTAGATTAGCAGCACTTTGTACTTTCCTCAGCTCATGTAGGTTCGTTGAAATGTTGGCTCTATGCCACCATACAATCGCTCCATAGAGTAGTCTTGGAAGTATGATGAGTAGTCTTAGAAGTATGATAGCTTTGTGTATCCACTGGCAGATGTTAGGTTTTAATCCCCAGATCTTTCTTACAGCCCTAGCCCTATCTAGGACCCTAACTGCCAATAGTAATAGTTCCGAGCACTGTCAAGTGCGGAGTATGTCAAATGCCATATTTCATAGTAAAAAAAAAGAAAAAGTTGATTTACATATTGCAAAAAAAAGAGTAAAAAAAAAAAAAAATGTAAAAAAAAAGGAAGTAAGTCAGGATGGTCGACCGTTAAAAAAAAAGAGTATTGGTTCAGATAATATCCTGTAAAGACGCACGAGGACGTGCGCATGTCAGAATGGCCGTGACGGGGTGACGGCGCGCTACGTCATAAACAGAACAACACCGACCGATGAATCATTGGCAGCTGGCGGCGCAACGTCAAAACAGCACGTGCGCCGTGAGTCATCGGTTGCACCGGGCGGAGCGGTGACGCACTAGCCACAGTATAAAAGGCGTGGAACGCAAAGGGAAGGGGCATTCTCTCCCCGGCTCTGGCGCGATGCACACGCTGTCATAACGCTGTTCTATTAGCTTAATCTATTGTTTAAATTATTGCTTATCAGTTTAATAGTTTAATAATGATTATAATTTAATTACAAAAGATTAAAAAGACCTAGACTGGGGTTTTTCTTGCGGCACTTCTTTTCCCTCAGTGGTCATTGTGAAGTGCTGGTAGTTTAATAAAGTTATTTAAAGTAGAACTAAAACTGTTGTTTCTCTCATACCACGATTACCCTCGATACGCCCTTGAGATGTTGAATTGCACAAAGAATAACCGTTAGGCCATCTGACATACTATTCCCGATTTAATTGTTAACGCCACACACCGATCGGGCAAAAATACCTTCGTCCGTAATACCTTCGTTCGTTGGTCCAGCCGGCTGTTTTTCTAATGGTGTCAATACAGACTCCTGCAGTAGCCGCTGCTGAGGTGGAGGCGTGCCGAGTGCTATGGGCACTAAATACTGAGACATCCACGCCGCTCTCTGCAAGAGTCTGCTTTATCCACCTGCTTATGGTTTGTGACGATACCACTTTGAAAGGTTTTTTGTATCTCAAAAATTGTCCATCTACACCATCGGCTCGTAAATCTGACGTTGCCGTGAGATAATCTTCGAGAGTTTTTGCCGGACATATATACTTAGAATTGTCGGCGAAATAGGGCAAGAAGAGCACTGGTTGCTCTCGATTAGGTCCTGATGTCTTAATTAGGTCGGGTATGGGGATTCTTATACCTGATGGTGTTTTGTTAATGTTAGTCACTTTTATGAGTGACAGTGTACACGATGAGAAGTACACAAAGCTAGTAAGATTGTCACTTTTTGAGTTAGCTTAGTTAGGCTTAAATCTCTATTAGGATACCATTGAGAAACGAAGTCCAGGACTATCTTTTGATCCCAGGTCATTGTATATTTAGGGCAAGATGGGCTGTGTCTATAAAAAACTTTTAATAAGCGTTTAATGCGATCATCTGATCCGATATTACTCCCGAGGAGTAATGACAAAGCTGATCAATGGCTATTGAGGGCGCCGTAAGCGGCACCTTTGTTAAAAAGGTCAACAAGTTAAATGTTATAACTGATGATAATGAAGCTTCAAATGTATTTATAGAGTTTTCAGCGCAAAACGACCACCATGTCTTGTAAGTAACAGAATACTGTTCGTATTCGAATGAATCGTATTAATTCAATTCAATTCAATTCATTTATTCGCTTAATGTAGGTTACAATAGTTGTTACATAATTCCAAATAGTTCCAATACATTTGCCTTACAAGTCAGGCATGCAAATATATTTAAGTAAATAATAATAATATATTTAACTATACAATTAATCATTCAATAAAAAAAGGATATCAATTACAAAAATAAATAAAAAATACATTATTATGTCAGCAAAAACCAATTGATGAGTTATTGTAAGCAAGAAATTCAGCGACAGAATAAAAAATTTTTTCAAGCAGCCACTTTTTCAATCTATATGAGAACTGTCTTAGCGGTAACGATTGAATATCCGTCGGAATACCATTGTAAACTTTACCACACATTGCATAACTATTTTTCTTAAAAAGTGTAGTCTTTGGGGCCGTGGATAAGACTATTCTGTCTGGATTTCTCGTGCATCTGGGATAAATGTCACGTGCTCGTTTAAATAGTATCGGATTACTTTTTACAAAATATGCTGATTCGAAGATATAAAGACCTGGCAAAGTGAGTAATCCCAATTTCCTGAACAGTGGCTTACAGGATTCCCATGGTTTGACTCCACATATCGCTCGGATACATTTTTTTTGTGCGATAAATGCCCGCTAGATGTTTGTTGAATTACCCCATAGCAGCAATCCATATCTTAAAGTAGAAGTGATATAACCATGGTAGGCCATCAGAACCGTGCTCCGGTTGGACGTTTTCCTTAATTTATATAAGACATATACATAACGGTTTAATTTATTGCAAACTTTCTCAACATGTGCTTTCCAATTACAATGCTCATCAAGAATCAGTCCTAAAAATTCAGTTTGTTGAGAGATTGTAATCAATTTGTTGTCATACCCTATCTTATAATTGTAATTGTCCTGATTGTAGTTTTTGGAAAATTTTATTACTTTTGTTTTGGACATATTTACATTTAAATTATTATTATTAAGCCATATTGTTACCGATTGTATTGTATTATTTATGTCATTTAATATATTATTAATTGATTTATTTTTAACATTGTTATTTGGAGAAGAAAGAATTATTGAAATGTCATCAGCAAATAAGGTACAAGGAAATTTTGTAATATTTGGTAAATCATTAATATATAATATAAATAATAAGGGGCCCAAAACGCTGCCCTGAGGTACGCCAAATTGGTTTATTTTATAGGTGGATCTGTAGATATGAACCTCATTTTTAGAATTAAGAGCATGTATCTCAACGTACTGCAATCTATTTTTTAAATATGACGATAGCCAGTTTATTGCTGGCCCTCGTATTCCATATCTTTCTAATTTGTCTAATAACAAGTCATGTGAGACAAAATCAAAGGCCTTTGTCATGTCGAAGAATATGCCAAATGTGATTTTGTTCTCATCTAAACTACTGATGACTTCATTAACTAGTTTAAATCCTGCAAGTGTAGTTGATCTATTCTTTATAAAACCAAATTGCTCATTGATTAATATCTCGTGTTTATTTATAAATTCTAAGAGTCTTTTTTTCATAGCCTTTTCAAATATTTTGGATATGATAGGTATGAGTGTTATGGGACGATAATTTTCCAGTTTATTTTTTATTCCTTTTTTTGTATAGTGGCTTTACTAAAGATATTTTTAATTTTTCTGGAAAACTGCCTTCTTCAAAGGAAAGATTTATAAGATGGGTCAGTATTGGTATCAATTCATTGCTGCATTCTTTTATTACCTTTGTATCAATTTCATCATAACCAACAGAATTTGTATTATTTAATGATTTTATAGTTTGTTGCATTTCATCATAGGTCAGTGGTTTTAGAAATATACTCTCGCACATATTCGATGTAAGTGTCTGCGTAGTTTTCTTAGTATTCGTTGTTCGATCGACGAAATAATCATTAAATGCATTGGCTATTTTTTGCGGTTCATTAATATTTTGTCCATTTACGATGACATTAGTAATAAGTTCCTGTTTATTTAGTTTAGCCGCTGACTGTTCATTTATAAGTTCCCATGAAGCCTTGCATATGTTTTTTGATTCACTAATATATTTTTTATTGCAATTTTTTACTGATTGGTCGATGCAGTGCCTCAGAAGTTTAGAGAAATTTTTGTATTTCAATTTATTTTGATCATTTTTATTCCTATAGTAATTATAGCGTAGGTCTCCCTTTGTTTTGCAACTTACTCTTAACCCTTTACTAATCCATCTGCGTTTCTTCTTTATGACAGGTATTTTTTTTCGTAACTTTGGAAAACACAACTCATAGAATAATATTACTAAGTCATAAAATTCCTGGAACGCTTTATTCAGATTTTCGTCATTGTAAACATTGGAGAAAGATAGACTAGCTAAACATCAGCGAAACTTAATTACATTTTCTTTACAATAATCTCTCCGAAATGTAAAGTAATAATCTGTTCCTACAACTTTCTTTTGTATTGGGATGTTTAACAGTTGTGCTGTGTTATGATCGGACATATCAAGATGTAGTAATTCTCCTGTTCCTGATGGTATACTACTGATTAAATGATCTATGCATCTTAATTGTCTTGTTGGTTCAGTAATATGTAATGTAAGATTATAATTTTTCATTAGATCCTTTAGTTCCATACCATCATTTCCCATCGTGTTAATGTTTAAGTCACCTACCAAAATGATTTCCTTTTTGCAGAATCGTTTTTCCTGTAAAAGTTTTTCTAACTGACTAAGAAATTGATGCAAATTTTTTTTTTCTGGTATTCTATAAATACACATTATTATAATATTTTGATTTATTATTTCTACTCCACAGCATTCGAATATTTTATCTATTGCAAATTTTTTTAGATCAACTGCTTTATATGATATATTTCCCTTAACAAGTATGCATACACCACCTCGTTGTCGGTGATGTTCCTTTTTGCGACAGTAGTAAGATGCCATATTAAAACCTTCTACATTTCCTAAATGTTCATTTTCCTTTTCTAGAAATGATACAGATATGCAAATAACGTCTGGAAATTTATTATCTTTTCTAAATTAGATACATGTATTTCTAAAAGGCTAGTTTTATTTTTAAGGCCAGCTATATTTTGATGCAAAATTCTAAATTGAGTTCCTTCTACTTTGTGAGGTTCGAAAAAAACTGTTGTTGATAATTTTATTTTGTATTAGTGTTTGTGGCATAGTTTCTGTTTGTGTACTTTGGTTATAAAATTGTTTTATTTTATTCGAAGGTTTATGTAGACTTTTGTTTTTATCTTTATTATTACAGTTTTTATTATATTGGATTTTTCGTCCTACATTCTTATTAGAATCCTTCATAAATGGTAAGAATTTAGAGTTATAGTCATTGTGGTCCAGAATAGAACTAATTTTTTTGCACAAATTATTCATTCGATACCGCGTTGACGTCCTAAAGTCATATTGATTACATACAAATATGCTATTTGAAAATTGGCTACAGACTTGCTTGAGCATCTCATTCAATTTGTTTTCATTGACATAAATATTTTTATCTACGTTTAAAACAATTACCGACAATAATGATTAAAATTTTTTAAAAATGCATATAGTTCGTTCATTATTTTAGTAGGGTTTTTATCATTCTGCCCTATGCCAAGAATTATACAATCATTAGAATTAATGTCAAATAATTTATAGCTCATGAGTATATGGTCAACAGTAGCATTAGATTTTATAACCGATATAAATTGGTAAGGGGTACGTGATCTTGACCGAGTAAGTGATGTGCCTAGTCCACTGCACTGTCTTCCACCAAATATAAACGCTCTCTTCTTTTGTTTCGGGATTTCAATAGTTTTATTCGTAGAAGCCAATTTTGACTTATCAATATTATGTGATGATGTACAAGCTAATTCCGAAGACAGTTTTAATGTTGGTTCAATGTTCTGTGTCGATTGTATTAGTTTTAATTCATTATTATTTATGCCTATTTCTGATTGTGAACATATCCGCGGATGTGCTTGCGATTGAAGATTTGTTATTATATTTTCTTGATTATCAGTGCTATCCAACGGACTATCCCGGAAACTCTCAGTTAAACGGCGTCTTAGTTTCCTCATATGACTGGATCCGCGTTTTTTTACTGATGATACTGGGCTTAGACAAATTTTTTTTAGAATACTTATTTCTTGAGTAAGTGATTTAATTGCTTTTGTTAATTCAGTATTTTCTAAAAGCGTATTATCTAATTCAAATTGTGTGCTCTCTAGATTGGTCTTTAATCTTAATATTTCATCTTTCATGTCATTTATAACCGACGCGTGAATGTTTGTGGATAAGTCAAGACTTCTGCCTAGCACATCCTCCGAAGCTGTTGTATTTATGGAATCGTTTCTATCTAGAGATTCGACCGATTTTGCTTTTACCATTTTTTGCCTGCGGCGATAAGTAACATTAGAAAATTCGTCCATTGTTTTTATTAAGTTGGTTATTTTCTGTTTTCTGTTTATATAAACATACACGTAACGCCCTCTGTTATGCACTCCTCGTACTAAAGTAATTAACTAGGTGACTGGTTTACATTCCTGAACGCATCCGACATCTGTCAATAGTATGGCTGCAGTTTGTTTACTTTATGTTGGTAAGCTTGATTGTCAAAAGGACATCCAATCAGCTGTGCATAGAATAAGTGCGTCATGAATTTCTTATCGAATTGCAACGTTTGTTTGCTAGTAAATTTTGAGATCTTATCAAATTTAAATAATAACAGCGGTTTTTCCCTTACCGATGAAGTAATATATGCAGAAATTTCTTGGAATGAGCGACGAAATTGTGATGAAAACTTGTCCACTTTATCACTTTGGGGCTAAGTCTTCAGTTAATAACAATCATAACCTCGAATTTAAACTTTTAAAGGATGATTTTAATTTTTATTCGTAAGAGCTACCGAGAACAATGTTTACTTTCCACTTGACGTTTTGACATTTTATTATGAATCGTATCGTATCATCATATTATGAATCGTATTATCCTATATTGACGCTAGCATCACGTCCAGTGCTATTTCAGGGGTACCTAATCTGCTAAATGCCGCCCTGAGAGCGTCGCGGCCCCCAGGGAAAGTTTGTGGTGGAGCCGGTGACACGATCTGTAATTTGAACGTAAAAGATTTCTTTTAGGTTTAAATATGACAATTTCTGAAATAAGCATCCTATTTAATAATGGAAACCAGGCTTGGCCGGGCCAATAGGGAAATCATCGAAATAATATTACTACGTATAGAACGGACACCGCGAACAAAATTTTTGTCCCCATACGTTGAGGCCAATAGACATCAACTCGTTTAGAAACTTGCCGACGCTCATCGTGATTGGTCCTCGGATTTATGTCAAAAAAAAAATTGGAAAATGCCTTCATGTTCAATAAAAACTTGTAAAAACCGTTCAACAGTAAGGAAGAAAGATAGCGGCATGACTTATCATCTTTAAGTATACAAAAAATTAAGTAAAACCAACCAAAACAATTTTTTTTCATTATTTTCTATTGCATCATAATTGCATCCGCCATTTCTATGTGAAAATCATAGATTATCAAAAAGTAATCGTACAGATGGGATACGTAGGTACTAAGCGTAGGTCAATTTTATAATATAATTTAGGTACATATTTCTGAAAAAAATTTTGCTTTTTTTTTAACCGACTTCAAAAAAGGAGGAGGTTCTATGTTTCATTGTTTTTTTTTTGGAGGTCCGCCGATTACTCCTTCAATTTTGGACCGATTTTCATAATTCTTTTTTTAAAATAATATGTAATTTAAATATTGATATTTTAAACTATATTTCCAAAATATTTTATATAGTAGGTAAAAAATACGTAAATGTGGATAAAGTTACTAAGTAAAAAAAATAGTTTCTAGAAAACAAAAAGATGGAAAACGAAACAGCATTTTAAATTTCGACCAACCATTTTCGAACAAATGAAATTCGGGCAAACAAGTTTCGGAGTAAAGATACGTTACCGTTCAACAAGAGGAGTTGTCTTGTCTGGCAGGCGACCGTCTATTTGCATATATTACAAAATACTTCAATATATAAATAGCTTCATTATAAAGTTTTGATTTAATCTCAGTTTATTTTTGACTAATATTAAGTTAAGAACAAAAATGTAATGTAGCTTCCTACCTATAAAGCTAATATTATACCTATTTTCTATTAAGTTTATTCTAATAAATAAAATAAAATATTGTAATAAAATAAAATAATCAGTTAGATGTCCAATAGGCAGAATATAAACAAAGTGTCGCCCCTGCGTAGTAATGTCATATTCTATGAATCGGTTGGGGGCGGGGCCAGGGAGGGGCGCGCCCCTCACGGCCGAACGCGGTGCCAAAATTTGAAGGCGCTGTCATTTCTATACGTAGTAATATTATTTCGATGAGGGAAATACTAAAATGCCAGTAGCTTGGTCGTTGATGATCTTTCTTAAACATTTCAAAATAAGGGAAAATGGTGGGAATGCATAGAAAAAGAAATCGTGCCAATTAGTAGTGAAGGCATCGATTGATATGGCATCTGGGTCTGGCTTCCATGATATATATTGAACGCACTTGGCATTGGTACGGGATGCGAAAAGGTCGATTTGTGGTTCACCCAAAATGTGAACTATCTTCTGGAATGCCCAGTTCGATAGTTCCCATTCGGTATCAACATTAGTTTTGCGTGACTCTTGGTCTGCTTCAACATTAAAATAAATATATAGGGACAATTCATACAGATTGAGCTAGCCCCAAAGTAAGTTCGAAACTTGTATTATAGTGTTGGTATATATTACCCTGTAGTAGAGTAATATATGGAAGTTCCTGTGTAAATTAACTGTGTAATAAAGTTACTGAGGAAGTTAATTGAGTTTTAATAATGTTCGTGTTCCCCGGGCAGGACTTGGTAAAATGAATTTAACACTGATTGTCACAAATAGCGTTTATTGACAATTAACACAAAGTTATATTATTCACTAGTTACAATAAATCCCGACAGTAGGTAGGTACAATCGCGTGCTCGCGGCAAGCGAGGTTCGACGGTCCGGAACGACTGGGGAGTCGAAGCCCGCTAGCCACGTTGCCACTGAAAGTGCAACGTTTGCATTTCCAACCTCAACTGTGTCCCTACAATACACCCCTCCTAAAAAAAAATTTTTTCCAAAAAAAAAAAATTTATGAAAAAATTATAACACTTTTGTTAATAGGTGTACAATACAAAGAACTTGCAACTGAAACATGATACTACGTTATACAATCCAATAAGTAGGTAGGGTATGTATGTCGGACAAAATAAGTAAACAATGGCCTCTCTTATGGAGCCTTTATAAGTAATTATTTGATTAAGCAGAATTACAAAGAATAACAAAGATAACAAAGTAAGAAAAATGTATAAATACTTTTGTATGTAAGTCCTACGGCTGTTAACCTTGGCATCGACTTTCGTCCTTACATATAAAACATAACATCCGCTTACTAAAATAACATGTAAGTATTAGGTACAATTTGAAATAATGTAACCATAATTAATTACACAATAATTAAACATAACACTCTGTATGACGCAACGTAGCTTCCGTTAAACGTAAACACTGGAAGTATTATGACTTAGGAAAAAACTACTTTGGGATTAGCTTGGTTAGGACTGGTAACTGTCTCAACCTTAATGACTGGGGTAGCCATATTATTTTGGACTCCAGCGACTTCTCGCCTGAGCCACTTTTTTGTTTTCTTCATACATTGCGATCGGCACCAATAACACACAATGATAACAATTATCACTATCAGAGTTATCCCAACTGATTCCACTAACTGCACGCGATTTGTTGGTTCGTTTGCCTGCACTGATGCATGAGCAACGGCTAGGTTCTCGTTTTCCATCTGGACTGTAGGACGTGTAAATAGTCTTACAGTCGCGTGTAGCTCATTCGTGGGCGGTATGTGCACTCTTGATAAAAGCGTCAAAAGGAATTCACTGACCTTAACTCCCTCTGTGAGCGGTTCTGTTGGTGCTGGTCAGCGGAGCGGCGGCGAGAGCACACGGCGATGATGCATAAAGGATCTAGAAGCGGGGGATTCTACCGCGGAAGGAAGGTGGCGTGCCACGTGGCTGGCGGTGTGCGGATGTCCAATCTGGCCGACCAGATTGCGCACGTGTATTACAGAAGGCGTTTAGCAGCAGAAAGAATGGCTGTAGCGGCGTTTGCGCGCCACGAAGGGCGACCCCTCGCGGAGATTCGCCGAAACTTGTCCGGCCGCCTTGATTGGTCTCCCGGCACAGGCAGGCAATGTTGCCAGGAAAACCCCTAACACTTTCACCAGAATGCACACACGAAATAATTACCGAACATGCACCCGGCCTTGGGAAGTTTGAAAAAGCTTTCCAAAACCATCTTAGTAAAGAGTGTATCGGAGGGCGGGGAATTGATAGTATATGTTTGCGTTGCGAAACAAGCCAATAATATAGCAATATAGTATAGCGATAGTCCTTAAAGGAAAAACCAGCCATGTTATGTGAAATCACGAATCAAATAACTAAGCAAAGGTAACGTTGATTAACGCGGGCTTAATGTGAACAAATGTTCAATCATATCTCAAGGGATTTGCGGTATATAATAAGTTTAGCGACATGAATGACGTTTCCACATGCACTCTGACCAAACAATCGCCTTGAGTGTTTATCAACCTAATCTAAATAAATAAACTGTAATAGCGGATTTTTTAATGTAAATAAGAAAAAATAGCGGGTAGCGGGTTTAATCAATGTAAATAAAGAGAAGTAGCGGGTTTAATTAATGTAAATAAAGAGAAGTAGCGGGTAGCGGGTTTACTTAATGTAAAATAAAGAAAAGTAGCGGGTAGCGGGTTTACTTAATGTAAAATAAAGAAAAGTAGCGGGTGGCGGGTTTACATAATGTAAATAAAGAAAAGTAGCGGGTGGCGGGTTTACTTAATGTAAATAAAGAAAAGTAGCGGGTAGCGAATTCTAATTAATAAAGAATTAGCGAGCGGCGTTTGATGAAATCAAAAATGTTTACTATTATACGTAAGACTTTATTATAAGCGGAGATTCTCTGAGCCAACTCGTAGAGTATGGGTTTCTCAGGAATCGCAGTTACAGCGGTTAAAACGTTAGTTCTCATCTCCGGAACATTACTCAGATCCATACCAATTGCTGAGAACGATTTTAGAGGCCACTCGGCAGGCGGACGACACAACCAAGACGGACCCTGCCACCAATTATTGTGGTCGATCAATTGCGAGGGCAAGAGGCCGCGCGACAAACAATCACTCGGGTTTTCGGCGCCTGCTACGTGATAAAAGTGACACGAATCTACGTTCTCCTGACACTGAGCGACGCGGTTACTCACGTAAATCGACCATCTATGAGGAGAGGAATGCACCCAGGAGAGCGCAATCGTAGAATCCGAAAATACATAAATGTCAGCGATTTCGATGCGGTTTTTATATGTGTCCTCGACAGTCTTAATTAATTTAGAGGCGAGTACACAAGCATTCAATTCTAAGCGAGCGAGCGTTATAACTTTAGCGGGCGAGACTTTCGATTTCGAGCATAATAATCTCACACTAATCGAACCATGTGGATCGGTAACATGTAAGTATATGACGGCGCCATACGCGCTCATACTTGCGTCACAGAACGCTACAATATTCACCTTGGAATCGTCATACACTCCAATGTGTCGCGGTATCCTTAATTTCTCTAACAGCGGAAGTTCTTGTCTCAATAAGCAAAAACGATTTATTATTGAATTTGGCGGGGTGGAATCCCAGTCAATATTACTGAGCCACAATTCTTTAATTAGCAATTTAGCGTAGAGAATCACCGGTGCAACTACGCCGAGAACGTCAAACAAGCGGGCGACTAAAGATAATATAGTCCTCTTGGTACATTTGTCTTCTACTTGTGACGTAGTTAAGTAGAAATTGTCGTTCTCTGGTTCCCAGGACATACCTAGAACTTTACACGCGTCATTACTATCACCGGAAAAACTCATTGGCGAGCGGTGCGAGTCAGGTAAGTTCGCGAGCAGTCGAGACGAGTTACTTGACCATTTAATCAAGTCGAAACAACCATGCTTAAATAGTGTGATTAAATCCTGTGAAAGTTGTATAGCGAGGGAATCATTCGGCACTGAGTGTACCAGATCATCCATATATAAGCGGGATTCAGCGACTTCTGTCGCAGCGGGGTAGCGGTGTCTATAATCAGACGCTAGCTGTCGCACAGTGCGCATAGCTAGGAAAGGACTCGACTTCAGTCCAAACGGGACCCGATTAAACTGAAACACACGAATCAATTCATTTGTATTGAAACGAAATAAAATTCGTAAATACTTGCGGTCAGCGGGTGTGACTTCAACCTGCATGTACATGGCTTTTATATCCGCGGTGATAGCCACAGGGAACAAACGAAAGTTTAACAATAGCAGAAATAAATCAGCCTGTAAATTCGCGCCAGCGTGTGATATGCAATTTAACGACACACCCGTTGATGTCTTGGCACTTGCGTCCAGAACTATTCGCGGGGTTGGCTTGTCTGGGCGAACTACAGCGTGATGACTTATAAAGTAGCCATCTTCAGCGACGTCACTCACGGGAACCTCAGATAAAAAACCGTTCCGAATATAGTTTTCAATAACCTCGTTGTAACTATCCCGAAGCTCAGGCGACGCTTTAAATCTTCTCTCCAAACTCAGGAGACGGCGGTGTGCGACTGCGCGAGAGTTGCCTAGTCCAGATGGACTACTACAGAAAGGCAAAGAAACACAATACCTACCATCTTGTTTACGTGATAACGTGGAAGTGTAAAAATTTTCGCATTCCGTTTCTTTCGGGCTTAAATAATTTTTTGCGGGTATTTCTTCACATTCCCAAAATTTGCGCAATGTAATATCAAGCTCGTTTAAAGCAAGTGCGGTAAATGACGGCGGGTTATTACTACAGCGATTGTCCGGCGGCGCGCAAGGAAAATCTCCCATCAGCACATACCCGAATGTCGTGAGGACGGCAGGCGGCGCGCGACAGCCTGTCTCGATTTTATTACCTAAATATACATACGGAAACAGCTGAGCGCCCAACACTACATCAATAGGTCCAGGTACATTCCAGGTCGTGTCAGCCAGCGGTATGCGTTGAGTACAAATTACATTACAGTCAGCAATACATTGCGTGGGCAACTGGTCCGTGACGCAATCAATAACAAGTGCATGGATGCGGTATTTGTAATAAGGATTAATGCGAGATTCAATATCTAAATAGACATATCCATGTATCGGACGAGATAATAAACCAACGCCTCGTATACGTGAATTACTAAGCGGGACAATGGGCAAGTTCAATATCTTACAACATTCCATTGTTATTAAATTATTTTGCGAGCCGTTATCTATTAAACACCTGATCATGCGTTTATCATTCGAGCGGTGCATCTTAGCATAAGCTTGCGCGGTTGCGAGCAAAATAGTGCTATTACTGCTGTTGTTTACATTATTAAATGCAAGCGAGTGCGCTTCCGAGGCGCATTCTGCAGTGGGCTCACCGCGCCCAAGACGCGGCATTACTGACGAGGCGGAGGCGACAGCGAACGGCGCACGCGCCGCGCTGTTGCCACCCTGCGTTGACTGCGGCGCCCTGTCTGGCGGCGGCGCGCAGAGCATTGTTGCGGCTACGTGCGACAGCTGATCGCGCGAATGCGAGTTAATGTTTTTATCAAAATGTAAAAGTGTGTGATGTCGTTTTGAACAAACACTACAATTGCGACTAGATTTACATTTCGAAACTGTATGCGCCATACTTAAGCAATTCAAACATCCTTTATTAGTTTTTATATATTCATAACGTTGCGATGCATCTAATTCTTTAAACTGTTTGCAATTATATAAATTTTGCGGGTGGCTGCTTGCGCACAAATTGCAACTTTGTGTTGAACAATGATTGACGGTACCTACAAATGATTTTGTCTGCGTATGCGTTCGCGACGGAGGAGACGGGGCCACAATTGGTTTGTTGTTCCCTCTTCCGATCGCTTTAATGTGACTTTGAATAAACGAAATTAATTTTGTGTATGAAGGAATCTCATCATCCTTACACTGCATTTCAAAGAACTGTCTGGTTTGGCTATCTATTTTCTTCAATGCGCAATGCAATAAAATAAAATCAGATAAGTCGGCAATATCTAACTGTTTCAACGCGGCTATGGAGGAAGAATATTGCTCAATAAATGAATCGAGTGACTTCGCATTATTTGAACATGGTTTTAAATCAAAAATATTATCTAAATAGTGTGTACCTAATGTTCTAACATCTTGATATTTCTTAAGTAAACCCTTCCATACAACATTATAGGTTTCTCCGCTAGGGATAATACCTGCCGTCGCCTTTAAAGCGTTGTGAGTTAATTTACTCATTAAATACTGCACCCTTTGCGAGTCAGACAATTGCGTGTTCTCATGAATGTTAGCTTTGAATGATTCATAGAAAATCGGCCAATTATTAGGATTTCCGTCAAACGTTGGTAATGTTATTGGCGGGAGTTTAATTATGGATTTACCATTATTATCATTATTTTGCGCATTGGATTTTGAATTTCCCTCTAATTTATTACGTGTCCTTTTAACCTTTAAATATAAGTCTTCAAAGGCGGACAATTGTTGAAAGTCAACCTTATAGCCAGAGACGATGGACAAACGTAACTCATTCATTTCAACGGTTAAATTTTCAAATTTTGTCCGCATATCTTCGATCGCCTCTGAGTCGATTAAAAATTGTTCATTCTGACGCGAATCAAAGGAAGACATCTTTGTCGCGGCATTATACAAGCGGTTCATTTTTTCAAATAACATGGCGGACTGGCCTATGACTAATTCTAGCCTAGACTCTTCAGCGGATAATACTTTGCTTGATGCGCTAGTCGCCATTTTAAATACAATATGGATGAATATGTATAACAAATAATATACTAAAAACGATATTAACACTAATTTATGTATGCGGGGAATTATGCTAACAGCAAGATGGCGGATGCGACGCCGTGGCAATTTTACCAAAAAATTACGTAAATCAAGCCACAACTGGTATAAATATAGCAAATAATATGCTAAAAGCAATATTAATACAAATTATGTATGCGGGGGGTTATTTTAACAGCGGGAAAAGCCTAATATAGACAAATATGGCGGGGTGCGGTGACGTGACAATTTTACCAAAAATTACGTAAAATACCACTGCTGGTAAAGGGATCGCGGATCTGAAGGACCAAAAATGGACTGTAGGACGTGTAAATAGTCTTACAGTCGCGTGTAGCTCATTCGTGGGCGGTATGTGCACTCTTGATAAAAGCGTCAAAAGGAATTCACTGACCTTAACTCCCTCTGTGAGCGGTTCTGTTGGTGCTGGTCAGCGGAGCGGCGGCGAGAGCACACGGCGATGATGCATAAAGGATCTAGAAGCGGGGGATTCTACCGCGGAAGGAAGGTGGCGTGCCACGTGGCTGGCGGTGTGCGGATGTCCAATCTGGCCGACCAGATTGCGCACGTGTATTACAGAAGGCGTTTAGCAGCAGAAAGAATGGCTGTAGCGGCGTTTGCGCGCCACGAAGGGCGACCCCTCGCGGAGATTCGCCGAAACTTGTCCGGCCGCCTTGATTGGTCTCCCGGCACAGGCAGGCAATGTTGCCAGGAAAACCCCTAACACTTTCACCAGAATGCACACACGAAATAATTACCGAACACCATCTTAGTACTGTAGTTTCCCATTATGAGCGTAAAATACGTCTCTGACTAAGTAAGTGAGAAAAATGATGTGAAATATTTTCTACATGGCTACTTATTTGTTTATTTTTGCCAAATGTAAAAAAATTACTAGGTCGATCGATAATTGAAGAATATATTATGCTACTCTAAATATATTATAACCATCTGGGGATGGAGGTAATGGTCCCGTGATGTCAATGTGGACATGTTCGAACCTATTTGCCGATTCGATTTTTTCGAAAACTGAGAGAGAATGTCTATTAATTTTAACCTTTTGACATTTTATACAAGTTTTCGCCCAGCGATTAATATTAATCTTTATTCATATTTGGCCAAAAAAATTTTTGAGTAACTAACTTTCGTGTTGTATTTATACCAGGATGACTCATATTATGTACGCTATCAAAAGCTAACCGCCTAAACTTATCCGGCAAATAGGGTCGAGCATCCCGTGTTGACATTTCGCAATATAAATACTTATCGCACGAAGGTAGCAATATTCGTTTAATTTGCACATTGGACTTACCTTTGTTATTGTCGTATTGCACAACATAGTCGTCGACATTCTGCGCGTCTGCAATTTCGTCGAAATTGATACTAGTGGGACAGGAAATAGTCTCGACTCGTGATAACGCGTCAGCTACAACATTGCAGGGCCCCGACAAATAACGAATATCAGTGGTAAATTCACTAATAAAAAGTAATTGACGTGAAACTCTAGGTGATTCGTTGTCACTAACTTTTTTCTCAAAAGCGTAAACCAATGGCTTGTGGTCAGTAAAAACAGTTAATTGATGACCTTCAAACATTTTACGAAAATATTTTATTGCCAAAAATATAGATAACAGTTCGCGATCGTACGTGCTATACCGTTGTTGAGCGTCGGTGAAGCGCTTTGAGAAAAAACCTAGTGGTTTCCATACGCCTTTAATTTGCTGTTGGAGTACAGCCCCTGCACAATTATTCGACGCATCGGTCATTAATGCTAAAGGGTTTCCTACCGACGGATGAGACAGTGTGACCGCCTCCTGAAGGCTCAGTTTACACTGCTCAAAAGCTTCAACGGATTTGTCATTCCAGTCAATTTTAGTTTTATCGCGTTTTTTGCAATTATGCAGATATTTATTTAATTCAGCTTGGTGTTGAGCTGCTCTAGGTATGTGTGTACGGTGGGGTGGGGAGTTGGGATACCTACACGCGGTCCACCCTGGTAACGTCGGCGAGTAATTCCTTAGTTTCTGGACCCAACTCTGGAATTACTTGCCGACGGCCAAATTCCCGACGCGGTGGGTCTGCTCCCCGTGCTCCTTGGATGGAGTACGTGGGATGCGGACAAATCCGCTCCCCCTTGCATCCGTACTGGTGCTGGGGGTGGAGCGACTGAGGAGACAACCTCGTTAAAAAACAAGAGGTGGAGCCGGCCGCGCTTGGCTCGGCCGGCTGTATGATGAGCGGTGGTGGACTCGTTCGCTCGCTGATCCTCCCCAAAAGCGTCTTCGCCCCGACTGGTGTCCGGGCCTACTCCACCCGTTGATACCGGGGGCGACCTCCGTATGGTGGAACGCGGAGGCCCTGCAGACACTGGGTCTCGCCAACCCAGACACTGCGGGGGGCGTTAAGGGTTGGGTCACATGGGCGAATGAGACCACCCTGGAAGAGGGAGTGCGCGGTGGCGCAAAGTGTCACAGAGTCCACTAAGTACGTAGTGGACGCTGTGGCACTTGGAGTGGCGCAGGAGGCGCGGTGGAGGAAGAAAACCTCGTTAAAAAATTGAAGAAGAGGGGCCGGCGGCTCGCTGAGCCCGGCCAGCGGTCGCACGTTGTGCGACCGCAGAGATGGAGGGGACCCTTGCCCAGCCGAGACGGCGAGCCGGGGAAGGCCCGTCGTCTTGAGGGGGCAATGGTCCTCGGTGTCGGCAGTGCACCTGGATGCGGTGTGCTGCTGACGGGGCGTTCCGGGGAGAGCGGGTCCGGCCAGTGTAACTTTGGCCGGACGGCCCTGGCGGGGTCGCGGATGTATCACAGTACCCGTGGCCCCGTCACTTAGGGGGCGAGTGGCATCCCGTCAGTTTTTTAGTGGTAAGTCCCACAGTCCCCACCGCATATTCCCCGGGCGGTGGGGCTGCTGCAAAGCATTTTTCTGACGATAATATAAAAAAAAAAAAAAAAGGTATGTGTGTACGGTAAAAATTGATCATACCTAAGAAACGTCTAAGTTCCTCGATCGTTTCCGGTTTCGAAAAATTGGATATTGCCGTAACCTTATCATCCAAGGGTTTGATGCCGTCACAAGATACAAGGTGTCCTAAGAATTCGATCTCGGACTGACCGAAAATACATTTTGAAACATTAATAGTGATGTCATACTTATTAAATCGTTCAAAAATAATTTGTAAGTGTTTTCTGTGCTCATCTAAATTGTCACTAGCTACAATGACATCATCGATATAAGAAAACTGGAATTCGAGACCTTGCAATACTGTGGAATGCATAAAACGTTGAAACGTTTGAGCAGCGTTACGTAATCCAAAGCTCATTCGCGGGAATTCGAATAACCCAAAAGGCGTTATTATCGCTGTTTTAGGTATATCGTTCTCTGCCACTGCAATGTTGTGGTAGGCGCGATTGAGATCAATACGAGAAAATATCTGCTTGCCTGCCAATAAATATGTAAAATCATGCAACCTAGGTATAGGGTAACGATCAGGTTTAGTGATTGCGTTAAGTCGTCTGTAGTCGCCGCATGGCCTAAGTTCACCATTCTTCTTAGGTACCACATGTAGCGGACTCGCCCAGGAACTTTTGGATGGACGACAAATACCTAACTCCTGCATAATTTTAAATTCATCACGTACCTTTTTGTACCGGTCAGGCGGCAGCGGTCTCGCTCGCGCAAACACGGGTGGTCCCGTAGTCTCGATGTGATGCAATACGTTATGCCTAGGAATGTCTGTAAAACACATGGGTTTGGTTAAGTTGGGGAACATATTTAATAGGTCAAAATATTCGTGCTTATCATCAACAGTTTTAACGGAAGCTTCGTTATGTGATACTAAGGATGCGATTACATTCAATGTTGTGGTCTTATCTATAATTTTACGCGCACTTAAGTCTACTAACAGGCCGAAATGGCTTATGAAATCCGCGCCTAAAATCGGTTGTTTGACTTGCGCAATTATAAAAGTCCACCGGAAAGCTCTACGCAACCCGAAATCTACGACCATAGTTTTAACACCATACGTACTTATTTCACTACCGTGTTATTGAGTTTGATATTAGTTACATAGGCTTGGTCTATGCGCCTATTTGCCTTAAACTCGTGATATAGTGGAGACCACGGACCCTCTTCATTTAGTTTATCTACAACGCGTCGTAAAAGGTTGCCTTTGGATTTTTGAACAGCAGCCCGATAGTGAGATCTTGCAATACATAAGTCTGTTAAAGCCGTTTGATAAATTTCTCCCTCTATTTTTCGTTTCTTTAATTTAGCAGTCTTACGTCGAGCACTACGAAAAGCCCTACGCAACCGAGACAAGGAATCGTTCCACCAGTCGCAACGTCGTCGACTTTCCACCGCTTTACGGCCAAGTGTGACGTCAGCGCAATATGTGAAGGTGTCCGACAGAAGTTCCGCACTTTCCGCGACCGTCAACTGAGCGCGAATGAAATCCTTGACATGAGCAGAAAACATGGATCTAAAAAATTCCCAGTTTGCGTTTCTGGTTTTATATTGAAAGTTGATTTGTTGGAATGTGTGTAAATCATTTACAACCGGAGAGAACTCACAAACAATTAGACGGTGATCACTGCAAGAAGCATCTGGAAGTACGCGCCAATTTAGTATATGGACGTCTGCACTAGAAAGTGTGACGTCAATAGAAGACTCGCCCATTGGGCCACTAAAAGTAGGTGGTGCTTCAGGGGTGTTATGAATAATAAGGTTCATCTCTGCAATGAAATCCTCGACAGAAGTTCGTCTATCGACGTCTGTCGATCTAAGTTTGCCGTACCATAAAGGAGACGAAGCATTAACATCCGCTCCAACAATTACTTTGTATCCTACGAGCGCTTGCAACACGGTACGCAAATGGTGTATATGGGGACCGACAGGGTCGGAGTATTGAAAATAACAGCTCACAACAAAAACTTTAAAACGAGGAGACGTTACTTCGGCGACCGCACAGTGAGTGGACATCAGGTTTGTAATAGCGGTTACGGTTAAATCGCTCTTTGGCACATAGATACCGGCGCGTGCTTTATTATTGATCTGTACAAATTTACTATTTAAATGAGCCCGCTGGTATTGCTCTTGGACGAGAACGAGATCAAGCTTATAATCCGCAACAAGCTTATCTAACTCAGATGTCGCGATCCTATCGTTATGGAGATTTAATTGTGAAATTACAACTTTATCCATACGTGGTGTTTAAAATTAGGTATTCTAACTTAGCCGCGTACGTAGGGCAAATCTCAGACCCGGTCTGATGGTCGGCCGCTTTCTTTAGACGGCGGCACGTTGCGCATGTTGGCTTAAAGTCTTTTTCGGATTTTTTAGTACACTCGCGCGAGTCGTGTGTTCCGGCACAGTGTGAACAAGTAGGCTTGTCTTCAGTACAATATTTATGCACGTGGCCATATTGCTGGCATTTTAAGCAACGAACTACTTCAATATCGTCGATGAATCTACAAGTTGCAAAATCTATGAAAATTTTATCCTTGGTTGAAATTAAATGTTTCCGAAGTTCCGCGGATAACTCGATACCTATCCACTTTCTGCCATAAGCTGCTGAACGACGACGCACTATTTTGACTTCCTTCGTGAAGTCCGACGCACTAATGTTCATCTCATCTTTAATATTTTGATTATACAAAGCCGATAAAAATTTGGTGTCGTCCATATTGCCGGGAATGTCTTTTATAATGATACGCGGTCGGCGCCCTTTCGGTTTTTCTAGCTTAAGACCGGCCGATTTAATTCCTTGAACGGATTGCATTTTTTTTTATTTGGGCTTCATTAGAGACGCGCAGTACTACTCCGGATTTGGTTGTTTTTTTAACACCGACAATTTGGAAGCCATCGTCGGACGGTTAGATGGCTTTCATAAGGGCCTCTTTAGTCGCTGCAGACGAGGTGAGCTCAGAGGAACGCTCCTCAGTTGGATAGGCAACAACGCAAGGCATAGGTGGACGTGTTTGCACCGGTTTCATCTGCTTAGGCAGTCGCAATTTTAGACGGTCGGCATAAGACGCATTATTATTATTGTTATTTACGCTTTGTACTGGCTCGGACGTCGTAATTGACGATTTAACGGCTAAAAGATCGCGCTCAGCAATTGCCAGCTTTGTTTCGGCGGTAGAAGATTTTATTGCTAAAAGTGACACAATAGCCGTTACCTTCTGAGTCATATCCATTATTGCCGACTTGTTTGCGATATTAATTCGTGACGACTGTTCCTGCACTATTTCGTTAATGCGCGAAAGATACTCCGAAGCCTGCTGGACACATTCAACATAGTCGGAGGGCGCGCCCTGCGACCCATCTGCGCTCAGTTCTACCGCCGTGACGTCGCTAGTTGACCGTTGCAACCTTTTCTCACATGGTGATAAATTGGTTGGAGTTATATCTCCTAAGGTGCGCTTATTGTTTGCAGGTAACGGCGAATTTATAGGCGATAAAAACTGTCGCAATGGTTCGAAGGGATTTCCTCCACCGGGATCATGCGCATTTGACGACATATTACCCTAAATACGTTACGCTTATAGTAAAAGAAACCTACGAACGTACCTTTGATGAGGTAAACAAACCTCTTTTATTATTTACGTACGAAGAACGGCGGCCGGCGGCGTCCGCGCAGCGCAGCGCGGGTCAGCTGTTAAAAGTCACTATTTCACTACCCGCCCGTATTCGTAAACCGACACGAAATATTAATTGCTTTATTAAACGATATTTACGCACAAAACAATGATAAAAATTATTTATTCACTGCTAGAAAACGCAGACAAATGAAATGTAACCACTCACTGCACTAAAAATTCAATTAAATAAATTAAAATCGAAATTATAGAACGGAGCTCAATTCGAACCGACCTCACGTCACGGGGCGTGGGGAGGGAAGTGAATAACACGCATACTCTTGGTGTGGAGGAGACTGCTGATGCCTTATTAAACGTTTTGATACCGGACGATAACATAAGTAGTGATAGCGAGAATCATCGTGACGTTCGAGATTCGGCCACGCAATGCCCTCGAACTCCAAAATCCGATCTTCCGTCACTAGACGAGTTTCTATCGGTAGTTAAGGCTTTGCCAACTAATAAGGCTTCTGGTGACGATAAAATAACTAATAGGATGATTAAAGAAGCATGCAAAGTAGCCGCTGATTCCATCTTAATGGTTTACAATCGTTGCATCGACGAAGGTTATTTTCCTGCCGTCTGGCGACAAGGCTTCATTAGATTAATACCTAAAGGCGGTGATAAACAGCCTGACGATCCTAAATCCTATCGTCCTATTACCCTTCTACCATCATTGGGTAAGGTTCTCGAACGTCTCATAGTTCCGCGTTTGCTACCAGGTGGCCCTAAATTTCACAAAAAACAGTTTGGTTTCACCGTCGGGAAATCTACCGTCGATGCAGCTCTTACCGTCCGTAAAGCAGTTGAGCATTCTGAAAGTAAATATGTGATAGGCGTGTTTTTAGATATCTCGGGTGCTTTTGATAATGCTTGGTGGCCAATATTACTATAACATCCTCTGGTCTTAAGTTTAAGTAATAACTTAAGACCAGAGGATGTTATAGTAATATTTACTCTCTTATTCTGACGTACTTTGAAAATGGTATATCTAAATTAAAACTCGGACACTATGCTGCGTCAAAGGTGCTCACATTAGGCTGCCCACAAGGCTCAGTATTGGGGCCCTACCTGTGGAATATCGGCTTTGACGACTTTTTCAGCCTCCCCTTACCGGATGGATGCTCCTTGACGGGTTATGCTGATGACGGTCTTTTATTAATAAATGCTAGTTCGCGGGCATCTTTTGAAAAATTAGCTGAAACGAGTCTTGATATTATCTCCGAATGGGGAAATCGTAACCGTCTAGAATTTGCACCTCATAAAACGTATCAACTTATGCTTAAGGGAAATTTACAAGTCCCTCCGCGCGTTCGCTTTAATGGAGTTTCAGTTTCAAATAAAATCACAGTCTGCTACTTAGGTTTACTTTTAGACAAAAACTTTAATTTCATTGAACATATGAAGCAGGTAGGAGAAAAAGCCAAAAAGAATTTTTATGCCTTAACTCGAGTATCTGCCGCAACCTGGGGTTTAACTTTTAGAACGTTAAAAATGGTTTATACTGCGACATACCTTTTTTTTTTTTTTTTTTTTTTTTTTCGTCAGAAAAATGCTTTGCAGCAGCCCCACCGCCCGGGGAATATGCGGTGGGGACTGTGGGACTTACCACTAAAAAACTGACGGGATGCCACTCGCCCCCTAAGTGACGGGGCCACGGGTACTGTGATACATCCGCGACCCCGCCAGGGCCGTCCGGCCAAAGTTAAACTGGCCGGACCCGCTCTCCCCGGAACGCCCCGTCAGCAGCACACCGCATCCAGGTGCACTGCCGACACAGAGGACCATTGCCCCCTCAAGACGACGGGCCTTCCCCGGCTCGCCGTCTCGGCTGGGTAAGGGTCCCCTCCATCTCTGCGGTCGCAACAACGTGCGACCGCTGGCCGGGCTCTGCGAGCCGCCGGCACCTCTTCTTCAATTTTTTAACGAGGTTTTCTTCCTCCACCGCGCCTCCTGCGCCACTCCAAGTGCCACAGCGTCCACTACGTACTTAGTGGACTCTGTGACACTTTGCGCCACCGCGCACTCCCTCTTCCAGGGTGGTCTCATTCGCCCATGTGACCCAACCCTTAACGCCCCCCGCAGTGTCTGGATTGGCGAGACCCAGTGTCTGCAGGGCCTCCGCGTTCCACCATACGGAGGTCGCCCCCGGTATCAACGGGTGGAGTAGGCCCGGACACCAGTCGGGGCGAAGACGCTTTTGGGGAGGATCAGCGAGCGAACGAGTCCACCACCGCTCATCATACAGCCGGCCGAGCCAAGCGCGGCCGGCTCCACCTCTTGTTTTTTAATGAGGTTGTCTCCTCATTCGCTCCACCCCCAGCACCAGTACGGATGCAAGGGGGAGCGGATTTGTCCGCATCCCACGTACTCCATCCAAGATAGGAGCACGGGGAGCAGACCCACCGCGTCGGGAATTTGGCCGTCGGCAAGTAATTCCAGAGTTGGGTCCAGAAACTAAGGAATCACTCGCCGACGTTACCAGGGTGGACCGCGTGGAGGTATCCCAACTCCCCACCCCATACTGCGACATACCTGGGTTGTATAACATATGGTTCAGCGGTTTTCGCGGATCGTGTAACAATTGGGGCCGCGCGAAGAAAATTATTGCAAAGTCAGCGTCTTGCCTTGATATTTTTGTGTAAGTCTTACAGAACTGTCAGCACGGAGGCACTCCCTGTGCTGGCTGGCGTAATACCCGTCGATTTGGAGATACAGCGTCGCGCGTCGATGTACTATAGATCAAAAGAAATGACCCCCGCGTTCCTTAAGACACGTGATCGTGACAAAATAAATAGACTATTCAACCCGTTAGATGACGTATTACAGAATCTTCTATCGGAATGGCAGGAAAGGTGGGAGACTTCCGTAAAAGGCCGCCATCTGTATCTGTTCTTTCCCTCGGTGAGAGACAGATTAAAGAAAACCTGGCTAGAGGTCGACCATCAAGTAGCTCAATTTTTAACGGGACACGGAAACATTAAGGCCAAGTTATTCTATTTCAAGGTTGTACCTTCTCCTTTCTGTGAATGTTCTACCGCGAATACCAGAGTAGAACAAACAGCTCATCACGTTCTGTGGGAGTGTGATCTTTGGCATGACGAACGCGTAATCATGTTGGATTCTTTACATGTCACTTCGGGCGTAGTTTATTATTCTGATCTCGTAGCAAGCAGAGAGAATTATCAGGCATTTAGAAGGTTTTGCAATACATATTATTGGAATCAAAATAGTAAACAACAGCTCATAGCATTAGGTCCCAATAGTAGCGTAACAATAGACCGTGGTGCTCGGCAATCGAGCCTCACTTGATTTGCCATCTCTCTAGGGTATAATGCCTTTTGCTTCAAATTGCTGTTTCTCACGTAGTTGTTAAGGAGGGAAGTCCTTTCAATACTTCCTACTCCGACTATCTTCTTTCTGATTAAATTCGTTGTGAGTTCCAAGACAGCTGTAGTTTATTCCCCGGGACGTCAATAAGCTTCATTGCTTATTGTCTATCTGAGGTCGCCGTTGTTGATCCTGGCTACACAGGAGACACAGTGGTGGGAATGTGTGGTGGGCTTGTCCCGTTTATTTCACTACCGTTGGCAGCATATAATTTATACTCACTGAATTCCTTACTTTTACATCGACACAGCGTAACTGGGAGAACAGACACATTCGCCCCTGTGTCTACCAGGAAATTCAGGCCGTTAATTTTATCACTGATACACAGACGGTAATTTGAGTACTGGATGCAATCCCCCGTCGCCGACTGCACCGCGTCTAGTTTTCCGAGGGCGATGGCGTTTTTTTCCAATTGCATGGTTGAAAACACTTACGTGCCTTTTCCTTGTAGCGGAAATGGTAGAAACATAACCAGTTCGGGTCATTATGGCGCTTTGATCTGGACGCGCTTCTGCCCCCTTGCTGCCTGTTACCGGATCTCGCCCGATTACGGCTTCTATCACCGCCGTTCCATTCTCTGGTTCGCAGTAACTCAGAAACTTGCCGGCTGAGCTTGGCCACCTCCTCGGCCAGACCGCTACTGGTAGACGCCACCTCCGCGACCTCGATAGGCCGCGTAGTCTCCATAATCTTGTCCGCCATCGATGCCAACTCTGCGGGCTCCTTCTGCGAAGACACAGACAGCACAGCACGCACCGACAACGGCAGCAGGTTACGCCATATGACTATCAGCGTATCTCTAGGTATCCGGTCACCTGCCAGGTTCTGCATTTTCCGCAGTAACTGGAAAGGTTTCTGATCCCCTAACTGCATTTCGCCGATGACCTTCTGGATTCTACGGACCTCCGATTCCTCGTATATCTCCAGCAGCCTCTCCTTAAGCGCTGTGTATCTCCCGGTCGCCGGAGGGTTCTCTAGTATGTCCATCACCTGCTGGATTGCCTGCTTACCCAGCTTGGCAACTGCTAGTTGGAAATTTTTGGCCTCGCCGACATTTTGCGGTCCAACGATGGCCTCAAATTGCATAAACCATGCACGTGGAAAATCAGGCCAGAACTCGGGGATTCGTCCCGCTATCGAAACTGCCCCAACCTCGGTTTCCGCCTCCGTCATCGTCGTGGCTATTGGTCACGGGTCGCAACGCGTGACGTTGAAATTGCCCGGTATACTGTATGCCGTATCCCGGGGAGTCGTTCCAGGATCCTGCCGAAAACTGTTACACTCGCACTAACTGTCCGTGAAGTGTCACTGCCCGGGTGTCGAGGGGTCACCAATGTTGGTATATATTACCCTGTATTAGAGTAATATATGGAAGTTCCTGTGTAAATTAACTGTGTAATAAAGTTACTGAGGAAGTTAATTGAGTTTTAATAATGTTCGTGTTCCCCGGGCAGGACTTGGTAAAATGAATTTAACACTGATTGTCACAAATAGCGTTTATTGACAATTAACACAAAGTTATATTATTCACTAGTTACAATAAATCCCGACAGTAGGTAGGTACAATCGCGTGCTCGCGGCTAGCGAGGTTCGACGGTCCGGAACGACTGGGGAGTCGAAGCCCGCTAGCCACGTTGCCACTGAAAGTGCAACGTTTGCATTTCCAACCTCAACTGTGTCCCTACAATAGGATTCTAACTCAACGATATTATATTTTATAACAAATACATATATAGATAAACATCCAAGACCCGAGGCCAATCAGAAAAAGTTCGTTTTTTCATCATGACCCGACCGGGGATCGAACCCGGGACCTCCTGGGTGGCGGTCTGGCGTGGTAACCATTTTTCTTATTTTTTTTTATTTATTGATCCACCAACATTTGTATCATTCCATACATTCTTTAAAAATATGACATTACAATAAAAACTTAAATGTACAAATAATTACAGGTGAATACCACATGCACTGATGATTTCATCAATCACAATAAATATTATAAAAAATTTAGAACATTATGTACATATCTAAAACAAGTTCGGTAAAAAAAAATATCTAAAAGTAAAATGCTTGACAGAAACCTACTGCAAAAAGTGGTCCCTTATAGTATGACGGAGCTTGCTAGGTGGGTCGAAGAATATATCAATATTTTCGCTAAATTTATTTACAATTTTACACATTCTTGCGATCGGAGAATTGGAGCCATACACCGTTTTACGACGAGGCCCAATCAGTGTAGCAATTTTACGCACATAACGCGGAACATGAGTAGGAACGTAAATTTCAAATCTACCCAATATGTCGGAACAATCAGTAACACCTCTTATAATATTTGAAGCAAAAATTAAGTCTATGGTGTCTACGTTTCTCGAGAGAGATCATTTTGAAATATTTTAAATTATTTTCATAAGATATTCGCTTCTTATAACTTCTGAACCCAGATGCATAACATAAATGTCCTATAAACCTTTTTTGAATTCGTTCGATTCTCAATGAGTGAGTTGCATAATGAGGTCTCCAGACTACGGCACAATATTCTAATATACTTCGAACCAAACTGTTAAATAACATAATTTTAATTTTGGTGCTTCGAAAGATTTTTGTATTTCTTATTACAAAACCCAACATCCTGGATGCACGTTTTGCAATATTATCGATATGGGTCACAAAAGTTAATTTTTTATCGAATATAACCCCGAGGTCTGTAATTTGGTCTAATTGTTGTATATCATTATCTTCAATGTGATAGCTATAGTCAATAGTGTTCCTTTTTCTCGCGTATCGAACATAGAAACATTTGCTGCTGTTCAGGTTCATCCGGCTTACTTTGCACCACTTTACCAATTGGTCGAGATCATACTGTAAGTCGACTGAGTCACATATATCTGTGATCGTCTTGCAAATTTTTAGGTCATCCGCGTATAAGTACGCCTTAGAATTTTTTATCCATTGTGGTAAGTCATTTACGAATATTCCAAAGAGAATTGGCCCAAGATGTGACCCTTGAGGCACACCGGAATTAATATTTTTTAAGCTCGATTGATATCCATTTACCACTACAAAAAACGCTCGATCCTTCAAATATGATTTTAGCCAATTTAACAAATTACCCGTTATACCATAAGAAGCCAACTTTCCAACCAATATATCATGTGGCACCCCATCAAACGCTTTGCTAAAGTCGGTATATATAACGTCTACCTGTTTACCCGCATCTAGCGATTCAAATAGCATTTCCGTTATGAGTACAAGATTAGTGCTCGTGGACCTTGATTTAACGAAACCATGTTGGGAAGAGGTCAAAAAATGATTAACATGTTTCTGAATAAAAGGACAAATAATCGATTCAAATACTTTAGGGAACACTGACAGTATGGAAATCGGGCGGTAATTTTTTACGCAATTTTCGCTACTCGTTTTATGAACCGGAACGATTTTAGCCGTTTTCCATTCAGTAGGAAAACGTCCAGTACAAAGGGAATAGTTGAAAATTATCAATAATGGATCAACTAGCTGTTCAGCACATCTGACCACGAACACTGGGGGGATTCCATCAGGACCTGCCCCCTTATTACAATTGATGGCTTTTAATTTCTTCAACAGGGCATCACGATCAATTGTCGGTGGCTCTAAGTGAATGCCATGAGCGTCAATTGTTTTCAAAAATTCAGAACTGTCACAAACATTATCTTGCTCAGTATATTGAAAATTCTCGTAGCACACAGATGAAAAGTGTGAAGAAAAAAGTTCGCAAATTTCTAATGCATCTGAAGTAATTGTCGCTCCATCTGTCATTGATAGGGGATAGACGCCCGAGCCACCACGTTTCGCCTTGACAAAGGACCAAAATATTTTAGGGTTTTTTTGCTATGTCTGTCTCTATTAACTTTATATACCTATTATAGCCGTTTGTAGCCATAAGTGTACATCTCTTACTCACTAATTGCAGTTCAAACTCATCTCTGGGATTCTTATATTTCTACCGATTTCTAATTTTATACTTTTCTTTTAAAGTTCTGATTAGATTCCTGTTAAACCATGGTGGATAGCAGTCTTTTTTTAAGGATTTTTTAGGGACAAATTTACTGATAACATCTCGAATTTTCTGGTAGAAAATACGTAGCATATCATTTACGTCTGTCAATCCATTAAGCTGTTGGACCCAATCACAACTAGATAATTCTTTACAAATATTTTCATAGTCGGCCCTGTAGAAATTTAATTGTTGAGTTTCTATATTGTACGGCAATCTAATGTCATTCAAAAATTTAATACTTATGTCAAGTGGAGGATGGTGCCTGTCAATCTTACATAGAGGGCTAAGCGCCTGATCCACACTACAGTTAGGCAAATTTGAAATAACCAAATCAAGTGTTCTATTAAAACTCTTATTTTTTATGCGATTGTGCTGTTTCAAATCATTAACGTTTAAGAAATTAACAAATGACTGATTAACAATGGAAAGTTCACATTTCTTAGAGTCATCATCTAACAAGCTCCAATTCATGAAAAACAAATTAAAATCACCGATTATACAATGTAGACACTGTTCGTCAAGACTGTTCGTCGACTAAAACCCATAGATCCTCCAGATCTGATTCCCAGATATCCATACGCTTTGAATTTAATTGCCTAGCTACTGCTATTAAAACCCCCCCACCCTCTTTCTTGGTACTACTGGTATCACATCTATCTCTTCTATACACTACATATCTAGAATCAAAAAGTTCACCGCTCGACACAGAACTGTTTAGCCATGTCTCTGTGAGTATTATTATTTCATAATTGCTACATAGCATTTCTTTATAGAAATCATGCGTTTTGGTCTTAAGACCACTACAATTTTGATAGTACAATTTTAAGGTATCGAATGTTATAAAGTTCAGTTCCACATAAAAGCTATGAACTAAAATAAAATAATTTAAGTTAGTTTTTTAAGAGTGTCCAGATTTTTTACCAAAACATAATCACTATCTTCAGTTTTCCTCATAAACACTCTGCCATTACGCACCCAAACAAATTTGTATCCGCTCTCCTTAGCCTTTGAGCCAATTACGCCACGGAGGTCGTCAAATTAATCATTAATCAACATTATCGCGTGTGTTAATATATGACGCGTGAAGTGAAATTTTTCTCATATCCAAATTTCCTTAGTCAAATCATGTAAATGGGGAAATCGAATACCACCCATGCGATTAATATAATATAGGGCCGTTGTATTGTCAACACGTACTAATATAGAACAATTAAAATGTGTGCTGGCAAAACATTTTAATCCTAGGAAAACGGCTAATTATTCTAAGTGATTAATATGACGACATAATTCATCACTTTTCCATCCACCACAAGCTCGTTTTCCATTGCAATAAGCTCCCCAACCCGTTTTGGAGGCATCAGTGAAAATTTCCAATTCAAAACGATCGTCAGCCCTCAAAACATTGTCTGTTGTCATTATGTTCTGTTCCCACCAGTACAAATTGGGTAAAATGACTTCGGACATTTTTATCTTTGCGTCAAAGTCATCATATTTTTGAAGTGCTAAATATTTTTGACGTTCTAGGGTTTTTGTACGTAACCAACCATACTTCACCGCTGGACACGACGCGGTAAGTACTCCAATGAATCGTGATAATTCTCTAATTGAACACCTGGTCAGTTAGGTAATTTTTTTTACTAATCGTCTAATACCATTACGCTTGTCGTCTGGTAAGCTTAAAGACATAATATTATGAATGGTATTGTATACAAAACCTAGAAACTTGCATACCTGACGAGGTTCTAGGTTACTCTTATCAAAGTTTATGACAAAGCCCAGACATTGAAGTAATTTAATAGTCTCCATAACATTGTCTTAGCATTCTGAATAGGAATTTCCTATAATAAAGACATCATCGAGATATACAACTGATTTGTATCCTTTGCTACGTAAATGATTCATAACCTCTTTCATCAATTTTGTAAATACTCTTGGTGCGACCGAGAGACCATAAGGCATTGTGTTAAATTCAAAACAAACCCCATCAAAAATAAAGCGTAAAAATTTACGATGTTCTTTTACAATAGGTACTAAAAGAAAGGCTTCTTTTAGGTCTATGTTTGACATAAAACCGGCCTTTGGTACTAGCTTAGCCGCCGTCCGATGGTCTTCCATTTTAAAATGGGCTGTGTAAACAAATTTATTTAAGGCTTTAAGATTTAATATAAATCTTTTAGTTCCATTCGGTTTAGGGGCTAAGAATATGCTAAAACAAAAGTCGTTTTTAGACTTTCTACACGGAGAAATAGCACCGAGCTCTAATAATTTGTTTATAGACAGAATCATATCTGCATGATCTGCCTGATCATTAAAATGATTCTGTGGTATAGATACTTGGTTCACTTTCTCACAAAATGGTATAGAATAACCTTCTAAAATCCATTTAAGTATTTCTAGGTTATTAGTAATATTAAACCAGCAATTATAAAAAAGTTGGATTCTTCCAGCGTGTACCTCTATTGTTGAGCCGTTGCACGGGGCGGTTTGCCTCGCATAGACGGTTTCTGTTAAGTTGGTGCGGTGGATTGAGGTCTCCGGGTCATTGTGGTACCTCTGCCTCTCTGCCCCCCTCTCCCTCCCCTGTTCGACGAAAAGCGAGAGGGGGCCATCCAGTTTCCCTGCTGGCGTGAGCGGCTCGTCGATGGTTGATAAGTAGTAGACGTGACAGGTGCTTTAGAATTTGGAAGAGCCTTCTTAATCTGAAGTCCCTGTTTTTCGATTGCTTTCGTGGCTTTAATTTTATCGGAAAGTTTGTTTCCGAAAAGCAAATCGTCTCAGTCCACATCTTGTATGATGTTTAAAAAAGCTTTATCCAAACCTGGTGTAATAAACTTTTTTCTTGCTTCTGTTTCGGCGTGATGCAAGATTAGATTAGATTAGATTAGATTAACTTTATTTACATAAAACATGGTGATTACAATAGTTCTTACAAAATGGTTAAAGGAACGCATGTTTTGCCATAAACTGGCATGTAAAAATTTAATTGTTATAAATAATAATATATATGTGGCTATCCCAATCTACATGCAAATACATTTCATTCATTTTAATAATTGTGTAATTTAATAATCATTGCATTTTATTTTTCATTATTATATTAATTCATCGTAAGGTATTCAGTTAGGCTATAAAAACATCTGTCCATTAACCAGTTTCGCAGCTTAGAAATAAAAATATTTTTGCTGGTTAACTGTCTTATTTCTAGCGGAATTTTATTATAAATTTTTATGGACATAATATGACAATTTTTTTCATGTAGTGCGCTATAATGTGTTGGAACTAGGAGTAGGTTTTTGTCTTTAGGGCGGAGCCTCGGATTATCTATCCAAGTCTGGAAAAAATGAGGATATTTTCTAACAAAGATTCCAACCTCTAAAATATATAGTCCAATTAATGTTAACACCCTCAGTTTCTTAAAAAGTGGCTTGCAAGAATCTCTTGGCGTTGCTCCACATATAGCTCTGATGCACTTCTTTTGCATTATAAATACTTTTTTCACTTCTCATGCTCAGAAAGTGCTTATTTGCGCAGGATATAGGCTGCACAAAATCGAATTTTGTGCACAAGGGCAGAAAAGTAAACTCATAAATGTATCTATATTAAGGCAAAGGAAATGACCCATACAGCCAAACACAATAAAAAGTTCAGAGATAGAATTTGCTATTTTATAATATTTACTTTAATTTATTTGCCTTATGTGTTTTTTAAGTCATAAAAGATATTAGAATTTAAATTAAAGTACGGTAGGTTATTTAATTAATTTAAGAAAATTATTTTATTCCAAAATTAATTTAATAGTAGGCTGTATAGGTCTGCAGCCCAAGCCTAATTTCAATGTCGTAAAATTTCAAAAAATAAAAGTGGCGGGAAACAGGTCTTGTTTTTCGTGCGTTTATTAATTTCTTCGATTTGCTAAAATTGTTAAAAATGTCCAGTGAAGAAGAGGATTTAGCACTCTCTCCTAATACGCTTATGGAAATTAATACACAGAGAGTTGAGCAACAGATATTACCGCCAAAGTCTCGGAAAAAATATCTCAAAGCTTACGATAATTTTGTAAATTGGAGAAAAGAAAAATTAGTAAATACGTTCTCGGAAAGTGTTCTATTGAATTATTTTGATGAATTATCCAAAAAACTTCAGCCGTCTACACTGTGGAGTATATATTCCATGCTGAAAGCAACATTACAAATGAAGGACAATGTTAATATACAAAATTATTCGAAGCTTACTTCTTTGTTGAAGAGGCTTTCCAGTGGGCACAAAAGCAAGAAAAGCAAGGTCCTTTCAGCTAATCACGTGGAAACCTTCTTAAATACCGCTCCAGATGAAAAATATTTGGCCACAAAAGTACGTAATACACACATTCCATTCATATTGTATTTGACGACCTCCGTGGCGTAATGGTTACCACGCCAGACCGCTACCCAGGAGGTCCCGGGTTCGATCCCCGGTCGGGTCATGATGAAAAACGCACTTTTTTTGATTGGCCTCGGGTCTTGGATGTTTATCTATATATGTATTTGTTATAAAATATAATATCATTAAGTTAGTATCCCATAACACAAGTTTCGAACTTACTTTGGGGCTAGCTCAATCTGTATGAATTGTCCCTTTATATTTATTTATTTATTTATTTGTATTGCTCGTATACCTATTGTTCTTTTGTTCCAAAGTGTATAAAAGTTATTAATTTTGTTATAGGTGGCACTTATATTTGGCATAAGCGGTGCGTGTCGAGGCATTGAACTTGCGAATATTACCGTAGATGACGTCAAGACGGACACGCTCTTGCAAGCAATAAACTTACCCGACACAAAAAACAAACGAGAGCGAACATTTGTTGTCAAAGGAGATTACCTAAATATAGTTAAAAAGTACCAAGATCTACGTCCTCGAAACGTGTCGACTAATAAATTTTTCCTCAACTATCAAAATGGGAAGTGCACTAAGCAAGTTATAGGACGCAATAAATTTGCAACCTTTCCCAAACAAATCGCAACTTTTCTAAAATTAGAAAATCCCGAAAATTACACGGGTCATTGCTTCCGCCGGACCTCGGCCACCCTTCTAGCAGATTCGGGAGCAAACTTAACAATGCTAAAAAGACATGGCGGGTGGAAATCGGATCAGGTTGCTGAGGGATATATCGAAGAATCCGTAGAGAACAAAAGCAAGATTACCGACCGTATAACACAAGCCATTAATTTAATCCCAAGCGAGCCAGTCCCTTCTACATCGACAAATTCCTTGTTGTCGTCAGAGCCATCTTCTCATAATATGCCATCTTCACAAATTCAAAAAAATACCGTTAATATGCCGGGAAAAACCATTTCCTTCAGTATTCAAAACTGTACTAATTTTACTTTGAATTTTAATTAAAGAAATGTTATGTTGTACTGTTTTATTTCCTCGCAATCGAAGTGAAAAGTAGAGTTTATAACTCGTCCTCAAAACCATTTCTATCCTCGACATTACTATCAGCCCTCGCCTTCGGCTCGGGCTGCTAAAAGTCTCGGATAGAAATGATTCGTTTTGTGCACTTGTTGTAAAATCTACTATTCCATATCTGGTGAATTGCCCCATAAAACTAGTCCATATCGTATTACCGATGACACATAGCCGTGATACGCAGTTAGGGCCGTTTTTTCTCCTGCTGTTAATCTTAATCGTCTAAGTGCAAAAACGAAAGGAGCCAGTCTCGTGCACATGCTGCGGATATGAGATTTCCAGTTACAGTGCCCATCAAGGGTAATGCCCAAGAATTTCGTTTCACTACTTTCCTGTATTACCTGTCCCTTGCAAATGATAGTTGGTTTCAAACGATGAGCTTTGTAATTTGAAAATTGTAAAAAGGTCGTTTTCATGACATTTATGCTAAGTTCATTTCTGTCTAACCATTTATCCACACATTCGACACTTTCGTTTAGAGCATTTTTGAAGGTTATTGTTTTATCACAGTCAGGAATCACTATTGAAATGTCGTCTGCTCGTCAGGTCGTTTGATGGTTAATAAATTTAGGTAGATCATTGACGTATATTAAAAATAGAAGGGGTCCCAGGACACTCCCCTGAGGAACGCCGCGATCACTTTCACGAAATGATGATCTATATGAGGTTAAAACTTTACTTGTATCAATTTTATTGATTTCAACGCATTGCAAACGATCGCAAAGAAAACTTGTTATCCAGCTTAAGGCTTGTCCTCTAATGCCATATTTCTCACATTTTAATAAAAGTATCTCATGGCTAACAAGGTCAAACGCCTTACTCATGTCGAAAAATATCGATATTACAGGTATTTTATTATCAATACTTTCAGTAACACTTTTGATTAGACTATAAGCTGCGAGAGTGGTTGATTTATTCGTCTGGAATCCGTTTTGTTCATGAGCTATAACATTGTGCTTATCGAAGAATCCTGTTATGCGGAGTACCATTGCCTTTTCAAAAAATTTTGAAAGTACTGGCACTAATGTTATTGGACGGTCACAAGTCACATAATATACGACAGCTGTCGCTTAAAAATCTGATTGCTTGGAGCCTGTCCTTATCATCATCTAAAAGCAGTTCCAAGCCTTTATTAAGTGCTGTTATACCCTGGCCCAGTTGTTGTTGAGTTGATTCAACTCTCTTATCCCGAGTACGGGTGCCATCGGTTATAGCTGCTGAGATTTCAAGATTTAGTTTTGGCGCCTGTAATAACTGACAATTTTCGGGTATTGTATACTCCGTGGTTAACTTTTCTTTGGCTTCCTTACTAATACATTTCTTGAGTATTGGTAACCAAAGTCGAGATAATTTCTCGTGAATATTTGGGCCAAACTTCGGAGCTTCTTCTGTAGTTTCGCCCAATGCTGAGAGAATGTCAGGGTTCAATTCAGGAATTGGTACTTCGCTGACTTCGGTTTTATTATCATTAATGCCTGCGACGTCATTTTGGTCAACACATTGTAGTAGGTCTGTATCAGAACCAATTGCGTTTTCGACATCTGAAAAACAGATGATAACAGAAAATGTTAACCAGATGTCGGTAGTATAAAAATAAATAAATATAATCGTACAAGTCTATAATTGTATGATTTTTCTTTATTAGAACGAACTTTATAAGTTCTGCATTAATTAATAAAATGCATTAGCATTAATGCGTAGAATTATAGGTTACTGTGTGTATAGGACATAATTAATTTTTTATATTTTTTATTAGATAATGATGTGAATACAAGATCCACCTGTTAGCGATACATAATTTTTCAGATAGATATGTAATACCCATTATGCTCTCCATTATGCTAAAGACCGATGTCGATGGAGGGACATCGTGAAACAAAAATTGACACTTCACCAGGGGGTTCACGACCCTCAGTAATGAGGACTACGACGCGAGGAGGAGGATGTAATATCCATTGCCTTCGTGAAGATACACGATCAACTTCCCGGCATTCGATAATATTTCAAATAGGTGGGTACCTATGTGAAATGAATCGCCTTCGTGAGTGTGATGTCCACTGTTTGGTTCGTAATAAAACACAATAATGTTTGCTATATTCCAATGCCCCGTTCCGCACGCGTCCGTCCCCGTAGCTAGCCCCGGGCAAAGTGTTTGCCCGATGGCGCCACCCAGCGCGGCGCGTGCGTAACTTTGCATTGCATTTATTTATTCGTCACAACTATAATCGTAGTATGGCACATCTACCTTTTACAAAATTAAATATAAAATAAATAAGCTACTTTATAAACTACCACCATTTCGGAAGCAAAGCAAATTGACCACTGGGGAAAAGAAATGGCAAAAGAAACCCAGTTACGGCCTTTTTTCCATTATTATTGTTATTATTTTTTTATTCATTTTTTCATTAATTTATTTTAATATTGTTACAGTGTTTAGAATACATACAACTGGTAATAGCAAATTGAACAACAATGAGCCTTTTATATATCGAGAATAATCGCATGATGACGTCTACCTTTCCTTTAATTATAAAAATGACACTAATTAAGGTAACAGTTAACCTTTCGCAAGACACGTCCAAATGATAGCCACTGATAATAATCATACATACATATAGTTGAGGCCCAGTGCCCTATTCCCGTTGGGGTGGGAGTCCTGGATCCTCCAATGGTGATATTAGAAATAATGGACTGTATGAATTTTAGACTGTAATAATGAGATAGTGAAAATACAATTGATTCGCCCGACAAGATATAAGTACGGCGCGACCGATGCGAGCGCCTCGTGGTTGGCTAGTGTTCGGTGCCGGCGCTTGAGTCGACGACGCGGCCCGTTCTTGCGCCCGTCCCGCGCGCACCTCATACGGCGTTGATTTGTGGTAGACATACTCCCCGCCTTGAAGTGTCTTCAATAAAAGAGAGGAAAAAAAGAAAAAAATTAAATTTCGATCGGGAGAGGGCATATGGTGTTGTAGGCCCGGCGTAGCGTGCCCTTCCGGGTCTTGATGTCGGCGACTCTTGCGACGCCGTCCCTCCCCGGCAGGATGCGAAGAATGCGGCCCAGCAGCCACATGAGCGGGGGCGCTGCTGCTTCTTTGACGATTACCATCGTTCCCTCCTGTAGTTGTCCATGCGATGTCGGCCATTTTGATTTGCGCTGAAGATGAAAAATATATTCATTGTGGAAGCGCTTCCAAAAATGTTGCTTCAGCAATTCAATGCGTCTGAATCTGTCAAGACGCGTAATGGGTTCGACGAGTTGAGGATGTGGCAAACATACTAGTGACCGACCAATTAGAAAATGGGCGGGAGTTAAAGGTGTGAGATCGGAAGGATCTTGTGAAATGGGAGTGATAGGACGGGAATTTAAAATAGACTCAATCTGTGTCAAAAGTGTTACCATCTCTTCATAAGTGAGATGTGTTAAATCTAAAACGCGACGAAGGTGATGCTTAACAGATTTGACTGCTGATTCCCATAGGCCCCCGAAGTGGGGCGTGTATGCAGGTATAAAAGAAAAATTAATACCTTGATCGATGAGACTAGACGATAACTTAGGCTCTTTTAAAATACTTGCCAACTCAATGAAAGTACCAACGAACGTAGTACCATTGTCCGACAAAATGTTTTGTGGCTTTCCCCGACGAGCTGAGAATCTATTTAAAGCTGCAATGAAAGCTTCCTTTGACAGGTCTGAAACAAGCTCCAGATGCATGGCCTTGGTGGCCAAACACACAAAAACACATATATATGATTTTATTAAACGACAACCTCTGCCTTTGCGGTCGGCTATAAGCAAGGGCCCGGCATAGTCGACGCCTGTCTCAAGAAAAGGAAACTCAAGGTGAACTCGTTTTTCAGGGAGATTACCCATTACAGGCTGCACGGTTTGCCCACGAAACCTGCAACATTTTACACAAGTGCGTACAATGCGTTTGGCGAGTTTAGTTCCCCCTAGCGGCCAATAATTATGCCTAGCAGTTGCTAAGAGAAGCTGTGGACCTGCGTGTAAGTGTATATTATGTAATGATTCAAATAATAAAGACATATGCGATGCTTACTACATACAAGAATAGGGTCCTTGGTGTTATATTCATAGTGTGAGTTGCCAAGCCTGCCGCCTACACGTAGTAGTTTATTTGAATCTATGAAAGGAGAAAGAGATAACAAACGATTTTTGTGAGGCAATTTTTTGTTATTTAGCAATATTTCGCGTTCTTTTGGAAAAGATTCTTGTTGAGCTGTAATTAATAAAACAGTCGTTGCGGCCTTCAGCTCTGACAACGATAAGTGACCGTGCAATTTTAAAACATTTTTGCAATTAGAAATAAATCACAAAATGTATGCTACTACACGTTGTAATTTTGTAAGGCTAGAATGCTTTTCTATGAGTGTAGATATGACGTTCGGTTCTGGTGTGTGTAGTTGTGCGTGTAACGAGTACTGTGCAATCTCTGGTAGATCGGTAGCCTTGAGTTGGTTAGGTTTGGTAGGCCATTGAGATGAATCTAACTTTAAAAATGGCGGGCCTGTCCACCATAAAGAGCACTGGTTTAATAAATTTGCTCGTAAACCCCGAGAGACCAAATCAGCGGGATTTAATTTAGTGGGAACATAGCGCCACTCGTGAGAGCTTTCCTGAATCTCAACAACCCGGTGTCTCACGAAAGTTTTAAGTTGATTTACAGATGATGAGAGCCAACCCAAAACTATCATAGAATCAGACCAGCAAATGCATTCGCTAAATTTAAAGGTAACTGACGCAATAACCTTAGCACACAGTCTTGCTCCCAACAGAGCACCACATAGTTCCAGTCGCGGAATGGTAGTCGGCTTGATAGGAGCAACCTTGCTTTTTGAAGCTAAAAGACGTACATATACCATTCCGTCACTGGCTACACTCCGAACATAGTTGCAACTGCCATATGATTTTTCAGAGCTATCTGTAAAAACATGAATTTGTGTGTCAATTGATGGATGGATTTTAATACATCTTGGTATGTTAAAATTATTTATATGAGTCAAAGATTCTGAAAAATCAAGCCATTGTTTTTTAATATGTTCTGGCACTGCTTCGTCCCAAGAACATTTAAGTATCCATAATTGTTGCATCAGCAATTTTGCTTCTACAATGGATGGAGATATAAGGCCAAGTGGATCAAATACCTGTGAAATTGTAGACAAAATATGTCGTTTATTTATTTTGCCTGAAATAATGACATTTATGTAAAAATTTAATGTGTCTGATAAACAAGTCCAACGAATGCCCAATGTTTTAGATTCCTCTTTAGAGCTGAGGTTGACATTACCAGACATGTCATTATGTTCACTAACTGCGCAAAGAATTTGGTGATTATTTGAATGCCACTTTCTCAAATTAAATTGGGCAGACTTTAGTGTTCTGTCTACGTCTTGAGAGAGTGCAATAGTGTCCTGAATAGTGTCACTACCCGACAAAAAATCGTCAACATACATGTCGTGACAGATGGCTCGCCTAGTATCTGGGTTTGATGATTCTAGACCTAGCTGTGTGAGACATCTTGTAGCTAAAAATGGGGCAGATGCTGTGCCATATGTAACAGTGTTTAATGTGTATGCCTGGAGTGGATGTGAAGGGTCGAACCTCCACAGTATTTGCTGTAATGGACGTTGCTTCACATTAATAAGAATTTGTCGGTACATCTTTTCGATGTCTGCCGACACGACATACTGATGCTGTCGAAAGCGTAATAAAATTGAAATTATGTCGTCTTGAACTGTGGGACCGACGCGTTGAATGCTATTGAGCGACTTCCCGTTTGATGTTAAAGCGGACCCGTCAAAAACAACGCGCAGTTTTGTCGTCGTGCTATTCTCCCTAAGTACCCCATGATGTGGGAGATAACAATAGGTGACATTGGAAAGTTTGTGTGTAGTATGAGTCATGTGTCCTAACTCAATGTATTCTGTGATGAATTGTTTATATAGATCTTTCATACGCGGCTCCTTTTCTAGCCGACGCTCTAGAGAAAGAAATCTACGTTTGGCGATCATGTATGAATCACCTAAAGCGCTTGGAGGTTGTATTAATGGAATCGATACCGAAAATCGACCATCGATATCGCGTTGAACAGAATTGACAAATTCTTGTTCGCATGCAGTTTCATCTGGGGTGAATTCATACTGAGGCTGAATTGTGTCTAACTCCCAGAATCGTGTTAAGTCTACAGGAGATTGAGTATTATTACTGAACATACATACTTGCTGACTAGAACCGGGTTGCGCAACTGTGCCTGAAATTATCCATCCAAGCTTAGTTTCAAATAAGACCGGTTTATGTTTACCTAATTGGATACGGTTTGTACCTATGACCTTCCAAAATATGTCCGCACCAACTAGAATGTTGATGGTTGACGGAATATTGAATGTTGGATCGGCTAAGCACACTCCTGTAGGTATTTGAATGTTATGTGTGTGGATGTATGTGTTTGGTAGTAATGATGTGATTTTAGGCAGAACAAGACAGTCAATATTGGCCCTATAGCTACCATCATGTGACTCAAATGTTAAAGAGCAAGACTGTGAACTATTAGACTGCAAACTATTGATGCCTGTTACCTTTGAATTCACAGCGTGGGTGTGAATTTGTAATCTATCACAGAGGTCATGTGTGACAAAGTTACCCGTACTACCATTATCCAGCAGGATCCTAGCAGAGTGGGGGTTTCCTTGGTTGTCAAACACCTTGACCAATGCTGTGGAAAGTAAAACATTATTTGTATTAGAAGAATGTTGTGATTGTGAATACTCTGCATCTGCAGATAATACAATGTTATCATGACAGGCAGAATTTTGACTAGGTGTGTCGGTATGAAGAAGGGTATTGTGTTTAAGGTGACAATATTTACAATTACTCAAGGTGCATTGTGACTCATAATGACCGAGTTTGAGACAATTCTTACAAACCTTAAACCATTAACCTTTTGTATACGTGATTGTACAGAAAGTTTCCTAAAAACGTTGCAATTAAACAAGTAATGTGTTTTTTGACACATTTGACAAACTAGTGGACGGCGTTTGTTATTTGAAGCTGAAGGACTCTTTTGACTATAAGATGGCGAAATATCAGGTTTACCTTCGGCGTTTCCAGATTCCTCCAAAGACTCCAGATAGGTAGCCCTGTCAGTAAGAGTGGTTAAAAACATATCTAATTTAGGTGGGTTGTTTAGAGTGTTGCGAAAAGCTTCCCATTTTTTGTATGTAGCAGCATCTAATTTTTTGGCCATAATAGCAATAATAAGAGTATCCCAATGCTCAGTGGGCTCACCCAGCGTGGATAAGCATTTTAAGTGTTTAACAATATTATCAAGTAAATAGCGTAAGCCACGGCTTGATTGCTGTTTCAAAGACTCGACATTTAAAAGGGCTTGCACATGATTGTTTACTAGAAAGCGTTTATTATCAAATCTTGTGCATAGCACGTCCCAAGCATTGGCATAATTATCAGCATTGAAATCTACGCCTTTTATTGCTAAAGCTGCACTTCCCTTGAGACAAGCGCGAAGATAGTGATATTTGCTAATAGTATCAATTTCCTTAGAATTGTGAATCATTGAAAGAAAAGAATCTCTAAATTCCAGCCATTGCTTAGCATCGCCGTTAAAAGATGGTAAATCGATTTGAGGAAATCTTAAAAAATTATTGTGTCTTTGTGTGTGCGCATCATCAGAGCTTACCTCAGCAGCACTGTGCCTGGAGTTATTTGGAGAGATTGCCGACTGCACCGAGTCACACAACGCCTTGGCAGTACCCACCGCCGCGTAGAATTGGTTGTCGATAGTCTCTCGCTCCTGGTACCTCGCAGCGAAATCATCAGATAGCTCCTCAATCTCGCCCTGAAGTGTGCCGAAATCATTATGTAGTATTTCTATTTTATCTAGGCGCGTTTTAAGCTCATGTAAGATGTTGGGATTTTGTACAGAAGTTGGATTCAAAATATTTAAAAAATTACAAAAATTTGTTAATTGACCTTTAAAAGTCCCGCGTCTTTTAACTAGAAGTGTGAGTTTTGCGTCTGATAATGATTGCATATTGTAAATCTTAAATAAAATTCAACAAGAGAAAAAAAATATTTTTTATTTTTATTGAGGGTAAAAAAAATTTTTTTTATAAAAAATATAAGTAATAATTATAAATTATCCAAATGTCTACCCTATCCTGGAATGATGGCGTAAGGTATGTTTGTACATATGAATAATCTAAATACTCTGTATACCCCTTCCTGGAATGATGGCGCGAGGTATGTATGTATGAAAGTATGAATAATCTAACTAAATGGTTTGTGTACCCCTTCCTGGAATGATGGCGTGAGGTATGTATGAAAGTAAGAAAATGTAATCTAGGTAATCTAATGCTCTGTCTACCCCTACCTGGAATGATGGCGTGAGGTATGATTTGCGATAGAATTATGAATAAGCCTAGTTATATTCTGTTTTATTTAAAAAATGTATTTAATCTATGTAAAGAACGAAAATTATTTTATCTAGTAGGTAATTGTAGCAGAAGAAATAATTATTTGAAGATTACGATATTTTAAAATTATTGAACAAGGAAATATGCCTAAGCAATCTACAATGATTTTATGATTTTAATGTAACCACTACTTGACCACAGATGAAAATAATTATGATTTATGAGGAATGGAATAAGAAAAAAAAATGAATATGGAATGACGTGTACAAATTGATTTGTGAAAATGGATAAGAAAGGAAATTGGTTCAATCTCACGGTTTTGTTGCACTTTATCCCATCCACTATGCCTTCTTGACTTCTTCCTATTCCTTTTTGATATGTTGAGTTGACTGCCTGAGACGCTGCACGTAGATTCTCAAAAAAAAATGATGATCGATGCAAATGGCGACGATGTGGTCTCCACGTTGCACGCACGACCAATAGCTCGATGGACCAATAGTTGAGGCCCAGTGCCCTATTCCCGTTGGGGTGGGAGTCCTGGATCCTCCAAGGGTGATATTAGAAATAATGGACTGTATGAATTTTAGACTGTAATAATGAGATAGTGAAAATACAATTGATTCGCCCGACAAGATATAAGTACGGCGCGACCGATGCGAGCGCCTCGTGGATCCGGCTCGAAGGACCAATAGTTGAGGCCCAGTGCCCTATTCCCGTTGGGGTGGGAGTCCTGGATCCTCCAAGGGTGATATTAGAAATAATGGACTGTATGAATTTTAGACTGTAATAATGAGATAGTGAAAATACAATTGATTCGCCCGACAAGATATAAGTACGGCGCGACCGATGCGAGCGCCTCGTGGATCCGGCTCGAAGGACCAATAGTTGAGGCCCAGTGCCCTATTCCCGTTGGGGTGGGAGTCCTGGATCCTCCAAGGGTGATATTAGAAATAATGGACTGTATGAATTTTAGACTGTAATAATGAGATAGTGAAAATACAATTGATTCGCCCGACAAGATATAAGTACGGCGCGACCGATGCGAGCGCCTCGTGGTTGGCTAGTGTTCGGTGCCGGCGCTTGAGTCGACGACGCGGCCCGTTCTTGCGCCCGTCCCGCGCGCACCTCAGACGGCGTTGATTTGTGGTAGACACATAATTAATTTGGTCTTATTTTAGTATGACAGTTAAACAAAACATTCTCGTGTCTCCTTTTAAGTAGACTATATTATATCATTAAATAAAGTTAAGAAGTTAATCTAAACAATGTTAGCAAAATATAAAAACAGTAATGACTGCAGTTTCACAGTTCAAAAGTATCTAATTATGTAGAATTATAATAACTTATAGCGAGTTATTACATAAGACTGGATGAAACTATTCCACTGCTAACAATGATTTAATTTAATGAAATTATATTTTCATTTTGGACTATTCCACTAGTACTCTATCAATTGAAAACTTTAATGTAAGATCATTATAAAACAAATAAAATTAATTAAAATTTGCTTCAAATTATCCTAGCTTTATACCGTGCTTATGAATTACAAACAACAACAGTCTGTCTATTCAAATTCTAGGTTTCAAACTAGATAAATTAGGTTAATATAATAAGTCATAAATAACAAATGATATGTATAACCATAACATTTCCTCCAAACTTTATAATAATTTGATTTCATAATATGTCACACAACAACAACTATGTATGTATTTAAATTCCAAACGTTTTAATCGTTTGTTTGTAATTTCATAAAACGTTTACATCGTTTGTTTTGTACACATTGTATCGCAAATAACAAATACCTATATATGTACATAATTCTCAAAATTACATTAAACTGAAATCCAAACATTGCAATGCAAGTTTCAGTTAAGTATACTGTTTACTCAGTTCTCTTGACCTTAACATACTACAATACAATGTATTGCATAACTCTTCATGCCAATACACCAACTCAAGCCTATCATCCATAGGCATCGAGTCATACTCTATGATAATGGGGAATGTAAACAGACACATTTTAATTAGATCACCCTAAATATGACAAAAACACATTAAATTCACTATACTTTTTGATTGAAAATTGTAACTTTCGTTTCCATTCATTTGTTCCCATATTTTATCATTTTTATAATATTAGAATTATTGCCAGAATCCCTGGACATTTACCCAGAAAAGGGCTTATAGGCAAATAATTATGTATCTGTTATATGCATATGACATTTTCCGGCCAATGACATTTGCCACTTTATATTGTGCGGGTAACGATTCAGATGAGACACTGATCAGTGTTTATAGGTCACTGTGCTTGATCTAGGATCAGCCATGTTGGGCCTAGCCACCATAAAGTGTATGACTGCAAGGATTGAGGCATGACACCTAGATTCATCAAGTCTGCTGGATTCTGCTTTGTATTAATATAATACCAGTCAGTACCTGAGATGGAGTTCGCGACTTGCATGAGTCGATGTGAGACACGAGAACGATATATATCGTGTTCGTGTTTGTGTTAGTGATGCACCGATTCCTGTTTTGGGGATTCGGATTAAGATTAGGATTATTGAGGAGAGGAAATGCTAACTGACTTGAAGTACCTCATAATATGACTCTATTTATTGGTTATAATATAATTATTAATATTCAAAATTAATAACAGATAAGTTTTTGTTTAAAACACAGCATTTGCAAATTATTAGGGTTCTCTTTTGCGAGTTTGAATTTTTTGTTCGATGGCAAAGACAAAGGGATTAGAACCCTAAGATTAATCGTAAAATGCTGATAATCGGCGATTAGGATTGATCCGAATCCTAATCGTTGCATCACTAGTTTGTATGGGGTTTTGATCCATTTTGAGAAAAGAAGAGAAAAGAAGATTTTCATAATTCATAAATTATAAATTGTGGCCATAAACCTATTAGCTAATTTGGATAAGTAGAACGTTCCACACAATTCTAAAATGGCTCACCAACTGGCTAGTGAGAGATTATTTGGAAGGTATCATAATTCCTATAGTACCCTGACTGAGGAGTACATCCTCCTTACAGTCCAAAGGCTAGAGACTATTTTGGTACTGTTCTTAACGAACTACCGCTGGTATTGTTTTATTTTTTATATTTAAATATAAATTTTTTTTTTTTTTTTTACCAACTACCACTGGTATTTTTTTTTTTATTAATTTTTTTTTTTTATTATTATTATTCTTTTTTTTTTTTCTTTTTTTTTTCCGGTTTTCACCGAACCATCTCTTGATCTTGTCAATACAAGATCATTTTTTGATATCATTTTCATGATATAGACAATTTCGGTACCATTCGATTTTCATCGACTTTCATCGTAGCTCCAATTTAATGGTGCTCCATAATTTAGTGCGTTCCAAATTGAATTGACGGGTTTCCCGTTGATATAGATTGATATCATTTTCATGATATAGGCAAAACTTGGGTACCATTCGATTTTCATCGACTCATCGTTGCTCCAATTTAATGGTGCTTCAGCTCCAATTTCATGGTGCTCCACTATTCAATGTGTTCCAAATTGGAATTGACGGGTTTCCCGTTGAAACATTTGGTTATTTGATCCAATTATATTTTTGAGTGACTTGGGTGGGTAGGTAATAAAGTATTTGCAACGTGTTATGGTCACAATGTAAAATATGTTCGCAATCGTATGTGAAATGTGAGGGTAGGTACTGTAGGTAGGTATCTACTACAATAAGAAATAATAATTATTCAGAGTAAGTATAATAATCATCATCTAATTATTATGTTAATGTGAGTAATTAGGTACCCACTTGATTTTTTAAACATTATCACATAGTGTAACGGGAAAATAGTTTTGATTTCATTAAAGATAGAAAGCAAGACTAATGTACTTGTGCCATACTACGATTATAGTTGTGATAAATAAATAAATGCAATGCAAAGTTACGCACGCGCCACCCAACACTTTGGCCCAGCGGCTGCTACGGGACGGACGCGTGCGGAACGGGGCATTGGAATATAGCAAACATTATTGTGTTTTATTACGAACCAAACAGTGGACATCACAGTGGCGACGAGGATGGGATAGGTAAGAGAATATTGTCCACACATTAATAAAAAACATAGGAGAAAATAGTTATCTATTTGACCTTAATGTTCTTATGCAATAGTAGACATTTTGCAGTAAAAGAACCTACAAAGTGTATGAATATATAAATAATACTGGATATTTGTGTATTCGTCATTAATTAAATCATAAATTTCTTTCAATCAAAATTTATCAACGCTAAATTTAAATCTAGTTAGTAACGAGTAATGGCCATGCACCTCCTTTGCATAATAATTATGATATGCGCCGGGTGGTCGAACGCAGTGCATTTTACTTCTACCTACTTATTTACACTTTGTTGAAATATCGGTAAAATTTCAAATTTTACGTTCTCTAAGAGGTTTAAGATATTTATTTCTCATAAAAATTGAAATGTTAATTACTTATACGAGAAAACAATTTATGTACACAAAGTAGTCTTAACAATAATATATGTAGTCGATCGACGTGTGTCGTTGATAGACGTATCAATAACTGACGAATGGTTAGTATAACGAATAGACTAACCAGTATGGTAGATAGATAGAAACTCCATACTAATGTCAAAAAAAAAAAAAAATATTAATCAATTTGAAACGATTTCAAATCACTACATTGCAATGCAACAAAGCACCTAAAGGCAAGCCAATCTGATTCAAACACAATCATTGAAATTGACTGGAAATCCTTTGCCAAGTATACTGGAACAGAATACAGTCGGAATATAATAGTGGCAAAAAATTAGCACACAAAAAGTTCATCAACGTATCGCAAGGGTATATCAAGTTGTTGTTTATCAAGTAGGTATTTTTGAATTTTGTTCTAAAAGTAATTTTGCTATGAAGTAATCGCAAAGGAGGGGGTATGTTGTTCCAACATTTTGTGGCTTGATAACGAAAACTACCTCTGAAAGCTGTTGTTTTGTGCGAGTGTACCGCCAATAAAAATCGATTCGGTCGCGTACTATAAAAAGAATGTGAAAGAGGAAATTTAAGCTTAGAATATAGGTATTGTGACCGTTTAAATTTTAGAAGGTCAAATAATAAGCAAGCAAGATGCAGTTTTCTGCGCGAATTCATGTTTAAAATGGCAGCGCTGTTTAAATATGGTGTAATGTGTGAGCGAGGTGGAATGTGGTACCTACATGAATACCAAATGGTCGATCCTTGGTCGATACAATTTACGTACGGTCAGGAGCAGGTCGACCTTTACATATTGGACTTTGTACCGTTCTTAAGTTCTATATCATAAGAGCCAAAATTGTACATGCACAATGAAATTGAATATCAATCAAGTTCTATATACTGGTCAAATTGTAAGCGATCAATACAAGTATGTACGAAGTTCTATGAGTAAATGGGGTAGGTAATCTAAAAGCAGATCACGAAATACTATGAGATCAAACGAACTTCTGGAAGTGAAGTTCGATCGATATTATCCTAGTCGCTTCATACGAAAGATATAAATAAATATAATATTATTTATGTTAACATGTAGTACCCTTTAGGTACTCGGCAATATTCGCACAATGTTTAAAGAGTATGAAAACTACTATTTTTTAAGAAACACACCACTTCCGTTCTGCCATCCCTACCCGTACCCACGTGCCAGTCGACCTAGTGCCTTCAACCTCATTCTTTTAGAGCAAAAACCATACATTAACACGAAACTGACACATGGGCCATCTGGGAGGGTGGGTAGTTTATATCTTTCGTATGAAGCGACTAGGATAATATCGATCGAACTTCACTTCCAGAAGTTCGTTTGATCTCATATTATCCTTCGTCGCTTCATACTCGGATATAAATAAATATAATATTATTTGTGTTAACATGTAGATATTTAGAGACGTCAGTTTTGTGAAATAAAAGTTGTAATAATGGCAATTATTTATTGCAGATTAAACATACATTTTTAAGGAAATTCTTACTTAAGTAATTATAAATTTAAACTAAAATCAAAATCACTAATTTTGCAAATAGCTAGCGAAATCAGGATCAACAATAATTGGGCGATTATAAAATCGAGCAAATGCAGTAGAACGAGCTGTCCACCCCGCCGCACGTCTAATAGTGTCTATGGAGACACCTGCAGACGCGGCGGCTGACGTGGACGCATGTCTCGTGCTGTGGGCACTAAACACTGTTGTGTCTATTCCACTCTCAGATAACACCTGTTTTATCCACCTACTAATTGTCTGTGAAGTGGCAGCTTTATGGGGTTTCTTATGTGTCAATAGAAGAGAGTATACTCCCACCGGTCTAATGTCTTTTGTTATGTTCAAATAGTGTTCTAGTGTTGTGGCAGGACAAATGTTTTTATTTTCATTGAAATATGGTAATGATAGGAAAGGCTGTTCTCGGCCTGGGGCCGATGTTTTAATGATATCTGGGATGGGAATATTTATTCCCTGTTGAGAGATTTGTATGTATTCTGTTTTTATGAGTGAGAACGTTTGGACTCTGTGAGCGGTGCAAATAGCTAGTAAGGCAACGAGTTTTTTAGTTAATTTTTGTAAATTTAAATCTGAATTAGGGTACCAGTCTGAAATTAAATTTAATACTAATTGTGGATTCCAAGTACAATTGTACTTTGGTCGAGGGGGCCTTGATCTAAATGCCCCTTTTAATAAACGCTTAACGTTTTCATCAACTCCTATGTTTCCTAGTAACAAGGATAAGGCAGACCGGTGAGAGTTTAAAGAACTGAACGACGCGCCTTTATGAAATTGTTCCGTTAGGAAAATAAGGACGAACTGTACAGGACTTTTGAAAGGATCTATGTTTTGAACTCCACAAAATTGCCACCACAGCTTGTAACTCACGTTATATTGTTTAACGGTGTTATCCGAGATTGGTGCCATCATCAATTCCGCTGTCGCCCCTGGTGTCCCCTTCCGCATGA